>CM023448.1:75544724-76024724 GCA_013339765.2 Haemaphysalis longicornis | reverse complement strand
TTATCTTCCTTGACTTCAGCAAGGCATTTGATAAAATACCCCACTCCAAATTAATTCACAAACTTAACTTGCTTGGTTTTCCCTCGACCATTGTTAAATGGGTAACATCGTATCTATCTTCTCGCACACAGTTTGTTGATATAAATGGTACCTACTCCAATCCTCTTCCTGTTAACTCCGGAGTTCCCCAGGGTAGCGTCCTGGGACCACTACTGTTTTTAATCTACATCAATGATATTACATCCTGTGCCAAACATGGTGTTGAAATGCGGCTGTTTGCCGATGATTGCCTTCTGTTTCGTTCAGTCAAATCAACAGATGACCAGGTGTTATTGAACCAAAGTATTCATGCAGTTAATACCTCGTGTGAGTGCTGGGACATGCACATAAACCCCGAGAAAACTGTATCTATGCGCATTACTAACAAAAAGCGACCACTAATTTACTCGTACAGTATAAAAGGAACTCCCATTTTACTTCACAAAGTTATAAATATCTTGGCGTCACAATCACCAACAATTTAACTTGGTCCTGCCACATTGAAAAGATTTGCTCATCTGCTCGTAGAAAAGTTAGGGTTACTAAGGCACACCCTCAAAAGCTCTCCCGCTAAACTAAACTCCTCGCATTTAACACAATAGTCCCGGCCTTGTTTAGAGTACGCGTCTGAAGTCTGGGATCCCGCACACTAAAAAAGATATTAACAATCTTGATAGAGTCCAAAGATTAGCTGTTCGGTTTATCTACAATCGCTTCCGCCCGACTGACTCCCCGACAGAACTAATAATTAATAACAAATTCCAACTTTAGATCCCGAAGGAACTAGCGAGACTTAAATTTCTTTTTCAACTATCCAGGAAAAACAGCATCGTGACTTTCGCACGTCCTCACTCCCGTATCTTCACGTCCTACTAGACGACACCATTCTAACAAATTCACACCTATCTTTGCACGCACTAGCAACTCAAGTACTCTTTTTTCCCTCGCACAATACAGACTGGAACGACTGCCGCCCATATTTTTGAGTCTGGAAATGTACTAAAATCTTTGGAAAATTACTTTGAAGTGTGATAATGTTACTTGTGAATATTTTGTATACCTGTCTGTTTCTTCCGTTTTTTTCTTTTTTTTCTCTACACCTGTACGACTGTGTAATTGGTCATATCATTATCGTTGTACCACCTCCACTCCTGCTTGGGCCATTTTTATGGCCTGCAGTATTTCATAAATAAATAAATAAACAACGGTCTTTTCGAGAGCTGCCAGGCAGGCTTCAGGGCGGGGCGATCTACGAACGATCAACTCGTTGCGTTAGAGTCATATATTAAAGATGCTTTCCTCCATAAGCAGTACTGTATTACAGTATTCTTTGATCTTGAAAAGGCGTACGACACTGCTTGGCGGTACGGTATCCTCAGCGATTTGAAGTCCTTTGGCATGTCGGGTAACATGATGAATACGCTTGTTTGTTACCTGTCTGAAAGAACGTTTCGCGTGCGAGTTGGAGCTGCACTCTTTTAGGGTTCATGTGCAGGAAAACGGGTGCCGCAAGGTGGTGTTTTGAGTTGCACTTTGTTTATTGTAAAAATGAATTCTCTTCGGAAGGCACTGCCACCATCGATCTCCTGTTCAATCTATGTAGACGATGTTCAACTCTCCTTCAAATCGTGTAACTTGTCTATCTGCGAGCGCCAAGTGCAGCTTGGTGTGAACAAGCTTGCCGGCTGGGCAGATAGCAACGGTTTTAAATTTAATCCAGGGAAGTGCGCTTGTGTTTTTTTTTCCCAAGAGGCGTGGCGTTCGGCCGGATCCAGACATTCGACTCCACGGTGTCTCTTTTCCTGTAAAAAAGGAACACAAGTTCTTAGGTATTATCTTTGACGAAAAGCTGACATTCATCCCACACATAAAACTACTAAAACATAAATGCTTAAAAACAATGAATATCCTGAAGGTTCTGTCGCACATCTCTTTTGGTGCTGACAAACAACTTCTCTTACGTGTTTTTACCAGCTTGATAGGTTCACGATTGGACTATGGTAGCATTGTTTATGGGTCAGCAAGTAAAAAAACCCTCAAAATGCTGGACCCAGTGCTCCATCTCGGGCTCCGCCTGGCGTGTGGCGCCTTCCGCACTAGCCCGGTCCAAAGCCTATATGTGGAGTGCAACAAATGGAACCTACAACGTCAGCGAGCATACACAGATCTCCTTTATGCTTTTAAAATTTCATCCATGCCTCACCATCCTTTTAAATCAGTTTTTCATGATACGTCCATGACTGAACTCCTTTTAAATCGACCATCATTCTCTGCGCCCTTCTCTTACAGAGTTAGAGAGGAAGCGTCAGAGTTTTCTGTCTCCTTTTTAGATACAATCCAAAGTCCTCTAACGGATTTATAGCACCATGGCATCTCCGCCCTGTATCATGCGACACATCATTCACACATGTAGATAAAAACCGAGCTCCCACATGGCAATTCTGCAGCAGTTCTTGTATTTGCAGCAGAAGTATGAGTGCTCTGAATTTTTTACGGATGCCTCTAAGACTTCCACCTCTGTGTCCTGCGCGGCGCATGGGCCCGGCCTTAATGTCACCAAAACTCTGAATAGTCATACTAGTATCTTTACGGCAGAGGCTTACGGTGTACTTCTTGTTGTCAATCACATACTTCAAAGCCACATCCCACAATCCATTATCTATACAGACTCCCTCAGTGTTGGGCGGGCACTGTCGTCAACAATGCCTTCTAAAAACCACGTTGTCAATCTGATCGTCAAGGGTATTATGTCTGTGTATGTACGCAAATTTGAACTGGTTCTTTGCTGGGTCCCTGGCCACTGTGGTATAGCCGGGAACGAAGCAGCAGACCGAATGGCTGCTGCTGCTACACTCTCGAATACAGTAGACATAACCTCATTACCCTACACCGACGTGAAACCACACATCAGACAACAACTTCGCAAAACATGGCAAACACACTGGAGTGAACAAACAGACAAAAAGTTACACGTAATAAAACCACACTTGGGACCATACACCACCGACACACGTAATAGATACAGTGAAGTCGCCTTGGCTAGATTACGGATAGGGCACACTCATGCAACGCACTCGCATCTTTTCACGGGGTCTCCAAGACCTCTGTGCAGCAGGTGCGGAGAGGCCCTATCCGTGATCCACATCCTTATACAATGTAAGGCACTTGACACAACACGACACAAATACTCCCACAACTACACACGCGACATATTCCACCACACCCGTCATACTTCTTAGGAGATGAAGCCATGTTTTCAATCAAACGCGTTTTCGAGTTTCTTACCGACGTAAATTTTTACATCTCATTTCTTATCATGCATGTTGACAACCTGGCCCTTTACACCAGTCATCTTATTACGTTGTGTTTTACTTTGTTTATTTTTACTGAAATGTTCTACTTTTTCTTCCATGCCACTTTCATGTAATCACTATTGTTTGGCGCTCTTTGCCCTTAGTCGGCCTTGCGCCATTAAACTCCAAACATCATCATCATCAACGCCTCTCTTATACATAAGTCGCACTAATTCTATTTTTGAACTCTTGTCGTCGTTTAGCGTCCTGTTCAGGTTGTATGTTATCTTAGCTATTTTTTCTTTTAAATATTTTAGATGAGGTAAAAATGTTAACTTATTATCTATTATTACACCGAGTAACTTCATTTCGTTGACTGTTCTTATTCTGCTTGAACCTATTTGGAGTAGGTGGATGGGTTTCATACTGTTTTCCTATTATCATTGCTTGTGATTTGTCATTATTTATTGTTATTCCTTTGCTTACAGCCCAGTCATCAGTTATTTTTAATACTCTGTTTGTTTTTTCTTTGCATCTTTTCTTGATTTAACTCCAAAAATGAAATCTTCATTGCATCTTCCAGATCTTTCGTCCCGCCGGCAACTATCTCGTTTATCACTCTTTCATAAATTTTTTATACCAATGTAATCCTAAAAGAAAGTCTTTTCACTCGTCCAGCTACCTATCATCTCGCATTGACCACGATTTGAAAGTTGCCATACCCCAATGTAGGACTAACCTTTTTTATGATTCTTTTGTACCCAGAACCAGCAGGGACTGGAACCACCTTCCGGCCTCTGTTGTATCAATCGCAGATCATTCCACTTTCAAAACGCACTTCTTGGCTGTATAACTTGAGATTGCTTGCCATTTTCATCCATTTCTTGCTTGTTACTTGATTATTATTATTTTTTCACTTTGTACCCGTCCTCTCTGTAACGCCTGAATGGCCCTGAGAGTATGTAATAAATAAATAAATAAATAAATAAATAAATAAATAAATAAATAATATAATAATAATAATAAATAAATAAATAAATAAATAAATAAATAAACTGAACGATGATTACTATATCATCTGCGAAAGCTTGGATGTGGGTTTCATATGGGAGTTATTTACCTAGTAAGTCAGCTATGGTGATATTCCAGTAAAGTGGGCTAAGTGGTGAGCCTTGTGGCGAGCCCACGTCTAATGGCTTAATAACCTTAATATTGTCAGATTCGTAGACAATCTTCCTCCTTGTAAGTAGACTATGGGTCAGTTTAATTAAATTACTGTAACATTTGTATTCTTCTAGTTTTTTTTGTTACTATAACTGGGTTAATAGAGTTGAATGCGTTCTTAAGTGGTACGCATTCTTGCAGTAACCTGGATACGGCCCGCATCAGGCTCACCAGAATCAGACAGGGTCGTCCTGCAGTCGCTCCTAGCTTTCGCCATTGAGGCGGGGCTCCTAAGGAGCCTGTCATTCCTTTTCTCTTCTCCGACAGCTCCCCCCTTTGCAAACAACGTGGCTCCATTTTATAGTAAAATAATTTAAAACAACTACCCTCGTGCTACGGAACGATTCGTAGGTGCGTGGCAGCCATTTCTGAGCTTGCGACGCCGTCGCAAATGCCGGCTGTTTCGCTTGACGAGCCATTTTGTATTAACATAGCCCCACCGCGGTCCTCTCGGTTGCGAAGTCGATGCCTTACTAACTCTGCCACGCCGGGAGGATGCTCACTCTAAGCAACGGCAGTGCCTGATGCCTGCGCAGTGCGCGTTGCTACAGCCACTGCACGCCGGCATCCGTTTGCGTGAAACAAACATGTACAGAGAATGGAGATCGTCGTCGCAAGCGGCTAAAGAGGCGCCAAGAGCCGCGAACACCGAACCCGCCGACAGTTGCCCGTACCCACAGGCTTGTATTGGACAACGTTTTATAAAACGGCTAATCAATTCAATCGTATTAGCAAGTCCAGAAGTTGAGTTTATCTGTCAATCAATTAGTGCACGAACACTAAAAGGGCCGACCACAAAAGATCTGGGCGCGCTCTCTGAATCCGTTGCGCGTATTCTGAAGCGTAGCACAGGGCTACATACCCGCAGAGGTGTACTGTACGAGGCTCTGTAAGCAGGAATTCAGGCTGCTCTTGCACGGTACCGGGGATGGTGCAGATAAACCGTCTGTCTTTTTGTGTGCCGTTTGAAGGCGCTCGATTTACTATATAGGCTCATTGAGCGATTTTATGTGGGCGCTATGCGTCCGCGGCTGCCTTGGTCTTCCTTCATCCGTGCTTATCAGCCGTGTTAATCAAGCGTTAGCGGGAAGACGTCATCCCCGCCATTTCGAAACTACGGCGGCGGAAGCCAAGAGCGAGCGCCCGCCTCAAGTCGAAATCGGGCGCCGCCACAACTGGAGTGAGGAAACGAGGAACCGTGCCGGAAGTGCAGCCAACGATGGTACTACGGCAAAGAAGAAAATGGTACGCGATTGCAGCCAGCGCAGCGCCTGCGCAATGAAGTTTGTTCTCCCCCGTCGGTGCTGGCGCCGATTAGCCGTCTTTGTGTGCGGCGGCGTATAGGCACATTGCACTGATGTTGACAGCCCGAGCAGCTGCGCCATTATGCACATGATGGCGGGTTCGGGCGTAATTTTTTCTAGGGAAGGATCTCGTGCTCATTTTTACCGGTGTTCATATATTTAATCAAAGGAACGGGCACCACCATGCTTTATTTATCAACCACCAGTTTTATCACGCTTCATTCCACAGGTCCCCACAAAATTATTCCTCGGGGCACTTAGGTCGCTTACGTACTT
This sequence comes from Haemaphysalis longicornis, assembly GCA_013339765.2. Classification (NCBI taxonomy): domain Eukaryota; kingdom Metazoa; phylum Arthropoda; class Arachnida; order Ixodida; family Ixodidae; genus Haemaphysalis; species Haemaphysalis longicornis. The sequence goes on along the minus strand of CM023448.1, from coordinate 76,018,588 downwards.
TGAAGGCGAAAGCCGTGCGATACTCATTAACAATTTCACTGCGAAACCGTATTTGCGTATTATGAACAGCGGTCTTGCACGAGCAGTCTTGAGCTGCTAGTCTGTCCCCTACGCCGGCCAATGCCCTGTGCCTTGAACCACTCCATTTGAACAGCGTCTAGCTTACATTGAAACATGAATCCGTATGCCTACATCCTCTGAGAGACACAAACCCAACTCGTTGTCTTCAACCCCCACCCCTCTCCCCGAACTCCATTGCCACCCCAGGAACACACCCTCCGAATGGGCCTAGAAAAGTATTCCTCCTGCTTTCTTCGCTTTCGTTTCTTTGTGTTCTGGTGTGAATTACTTCGGCTTTTCTTTTTCTACTCACGTGCTTGCACTTTCAGGTGTCACTTGGCACGCACTATTCTACAAATCTTACGTTTTTAATTGGTAGTTTTCTGAATTTTATAACGTGGGCAAACTAGCCCTTCCGATTCCTGGCCGATCCCCAAGTGTCACGAAGAAAGGAACAAAAAACGACAGGAAGTTTTGTTCTACCGCTGGCAGCGTGAGGCGATAGCGCAGCAATAAAGAAAAGTGAGCCCATTGGTAGCACACCGGGCTGCTACCGTGGATACCCGCGTTCAAATTTCATCCGATCAGACATGCGTTTTATCAGCGCAGCTGTTCTAGTGCTGGCCCTGTTGACATTCTCTGCTGTTATCGTGTCACGCTCTCTCTGGAGCAGGTTACTCCGCCGCGCAAGATCCGGTTCCCAGTGTACAAAAATTCATCAAAAAGAAGAAAAGAAGAACCTAGGGCCTTAATATTTTGATCTAAGATGGCTCATATTGCCCTTAGGAAAATGTGTGACCAGCTATGCATTTGTGCTTAGAGGTGAAGCCGACATTAAAGGTGCTGGTCAGAGAAAACAAGTTTGGTTCATTCTGAAGATTGCCTAGTTAGAATCATATTGACATCACCTTTAATGTAAACTTCGCTCAAATAAGCTACAGAACTAGGAAAAATGGGAATGGCCATGCGCCTCATCAGCTCATTTCCCCAGCACTAGAACCTACGGCGTAATATGCACAGCGGTGCGTTTGACGAAGGCTGGCAAAGGGAAAACGCAAGTTAGCGAGGGCTTATAAGCTAGCAGAACGAGCTAAGCTATTTTCGCTTAACTGTAATGCATATTCATTTTACAGCAGTAAGAATGGTGGGTGAACAATGGAAGTTAAGAAAGTACGCGTAAACATAGAAGTACCTGAGCGTACTGTTGTTGGTACTGCGCGCACAATGCTTGTTATGGCTGCACAGCAGTCCCCCGCTTTGGGGTTGTCTCATGACACAGCCCGATTGGCGTAAGCGACATTACCTTATAGGACCCTGTTTGTCGAGCATACACCATGTTTCACCAAACGGTTACTACCTACCGCAGCAAAACCAAGCCTGGTGCCAATACGGTGACAAACAAAGCAAAGGTAGACAGCGACCCTACACAGTATGGTGGCGCTATCTAGGAGGACTAACAGTCCAAAACGCGTTCCGTATTACGTTGCCGAGTATACAGCGCACTAACGTTTGCATGAAGTCATGTCCTTGTTACGCCATCGGAGACGTCACGGAACACGAGATTTGGCGGAAGAATCAAATTGTAACTTAAATTTACTGATTTCTCAGTAAATAAACAATGGCTTGATGACAGATAAGCGCTGGTGGCACTTTAAAACACGAAATATTTCGAATAAAACAAACTCGTATTTGGCTGCATGGCCCCTTTAAGGGGATCGGTGTAAGCTTGCTCACAGTGAGCTGTCTTGTCCACATTGTGTGTTGCACACTTTAACATGGCCTTCCATGGACGGAGTATGATTACAGAAAACTGCTCGAACTCTTGTGTTATCGGAAGTATCCCGAAAAAAATGTGTGAAAATTAGCCGCGAAAACGACTCTAACATTACGAACCACAGCTTCGCTGGTCGCCCGTCTTTCTAGAGTTGAAGGGCACTGATACCTTTTGTTTAATCTGAACAGGGGTGGCCATTTTCTCGACCTCCCAAAAATAACAACAACGTCGGTTTTTCTCCGAACAGGCAAAAAGGTGTTCGCCTTTAAAAAAGCCATCTAAGCAACGACGTGACGACAAAAGTCGAGATAAAGTAATGGAGGCTTTAAGTGGCAAAGACCACAACACACTAGTGGCGGATTTTGTATTCAGATAATTATACTGTAAATAATAAAAACGGAAAATAAGACACCGATGCACCACGTGGCAACTGGTTTTTAAAGCACATCTTTCTACATCTACCAGGCAACGGTTCTTTCGCGGCTTGCGGGACAATAAACTCCCAACGCGGCGGAGGCGGTGGCGAATTTTTACAGCGTTCCCCGCGCGGAGGTGCCTGCTCACCGGCGGGTGCGTCGGTGGTACGGCTTTGTCATCTGCTTTAGCGACGGTTGTTTCGGGCCTGTTCTGGCGCAGCTTCGCGTCCATTGCGTGCTTCCTTCGCACGCTTGTTTACCTTGTCTGACAGCACCCCCTGGGTAAACCGGACCCGACGGAATTAAGGGGTCGTACGGCAAAGATACGTTAAGGATTGGTTTGCATGGCGGGAAAACAAAATGTAGAGACCACATACAGACATCTCGCCTCTAGAGAAACGCTACTTTTTGTGCCCAGCTTGCCACGAATGGGACTCCGTTTTCTAAATTGGTGAGTACCAATTCGGTTGTGTTTTGATGCAGCGGCTGGGGAGAGGGAGGGCGCTTTTTGGCGCAAATCCCAGGTAACGACTGGCAGAATCTCTGGTTTCACTCTTTGTAGAGTCACATGTGGGAATTCAAGTGACGACGCGCCGCCAATTGTTGTGGTGTCGTTTACAGCTTTGCTTTCCAACCACCTTCACAGCGTGGATTGGAACCAATTTTTTTTCGTCTCGGCTTGTCTTAAGAAGCGACACTTTCGTTCGGATCCTTGAAAATATTGACATGGCGTGTAAGGTACTAAGTGGTAACTGATAAAGACATTAACATTCGTTTATCGAAGCCTGTAGCGTGCATGGCGGCCATATTGAATATGAAACGTGGTGCGCTCTTAGCAGCCTGCGCGGGTTGGTAGTAAATGCGCTGTTGCTAGTATGTCTTTCCCTTGCGCGCTTGGAAAACAGATATGATGAATGTGGCTGCTTCTTTTCAAAACGCTTTCTCGACGACTAAAATGATGGTATCGGCTGTGAAATCTTAAGACGTAAACAGATACTTCATCTGCAACTTTTCCATGGCGGCGTTGCGTCACTTCACTGCTGATTCGGTTATGCCTAGGTGCAACCGTTACTGGTTATTTGCGAGCTGACTCCTTGCACGCACTAGGCTTAAAGGGGCCATGAAGACAAAATACAAGTTTGTTTTATTCAAAATATTTCGTGTTTTATAGTGCCCTCAGCGCTTGTCCGGATGCAAACGATGCATTATTCACTGAGAAATTATTCCATTTAGGTTAAAATTTTGATTTTCCCGCTAAATCCTGTGTTTTCGTGGTCCGCAATGGCATCACAGGAACCGACCGCTCTGCAGCCGATTCCGAAGCCTTGTTTACCGTTAGTGAACCTAGATGGCGCCACCATACCGTGGTAAGCCGTTCTCGGCCTTTGGTTTGTTTTTGACCGTATTTAAACCTGACTTGTTTTTGTTCTGGGAGAAGATAATCGTGCCGTAAAACATAGTGCTCGCTCGACAAATACGGTCAAGTAAGGGTCCGTTGCTTGCGTCCATCGGGCAGTGTCTTTTGAGACAACCCCACAGCCCCGCAGTGCTGTGCAGCTAAACCAAGCAAAGTGCGAGCAGTACCAACAGCAGTACGCATCGGTACTTCTATGTTTACGTGTACTTTCGTAAATTCCACTGTTGTCCCACCATTCTCACTGATGTAAAGCAAATAGCTCATTCGGCAAACTTATAAGGTCTGCCTAATTTGCGTCTGCTTTTGCCGGCCTCCGAAAATCGCGGAGCTGGCTGGTATGACATCATATGTTTTGTGGCGGGAAATGAGCTAGTGCGTCTCACGTCCAGTCTCTTTTTTCCTAATCATGTAGCTTATTTTGGCAACGTTTATGTTAAAAGTGGTGTGAGTTTTATTATAACTAGGCAATCTTTTGAATGAACCAAACTTGTGTTTTTTGTATTCATGGCTCCTTTAAGGGCACAGGGTACGCCCTATGCTTCCTATGTATTTTCGGCCATTTTGAGGTGAATTTTTCTCGGCATCTGCTTAAGGCACCTACATAATGCGTACATCATTTTCTTTTGAACTATTTGAATATTTTACCTGTGCCAGAATTATTGAAATACGAAAAAAAAATTTAATTTAATTCATTTTATTCCGCCAGTACCTACATTTTGCCTTAATTTACTTATTAAAAATTCTGCAAGAAAAAAACCTTGCGTGCATATTTCCGATTCTGGCACAGTAGATGTGACAACGTATGTAGATGAGAGAAAAAAGAATCAGTCGGCTATCCTGGAAGATATAGGAAATATTGGCACCTGTGTAATAAAAGAAGCACCGTTTTGAGATAATTGAGTTTAAAGTAAGAAATGAGGTGAAAAACTATACTTTTTTTACAGAAACACCACTCGAGTCATTCATTTAAAGCACCAGCTTGTAAACACCGTCGAAATCATTTTTTTCGCTTTTCAGCCTGTCGTCTGTCCTGCCTTGCCTATTTTGTGAGCTGTCGTGCAGCTCTATTTGCAAAGTATCTTTGTTTGTAGTCAACCTCTTTTAGCCACTTGATGGTGGTGTTGCGCCCAGGGTTCACTCCACATTATTTCGAAATGCTGCGTCGTGCGATGAAAGAACGGCATCCAATGTTGCAATCTCGAGAGTGTGAAGCCCAACGAAGACATATTTCGTCGCCCGGCTCCGAAGCTCAAGTGTGGAAAAAATGTGCAGAGCGTCTTTGGATTGTCTTTGGTGAAAAATCAGCTATGCAATGGTTGCCAAACAATTCCTTAATACAGCTGGTTCCAGCGTTTTGATCTAGAGCTGGGAGTTTCTTGATGGACAAAATGACAATAAACACCGAGCACATTCTAGAATGGGACGTGGTCACTTACTACTTGCTCACAGAAAAACTGTTTTTGAGCCAGAAATAAAACCTTCTAAGATAAGTGTGATTATGAAAAATGTGCATAAGGAGGTGAACTCCCCTAATTGCAAAAAAAAAGTCACCTTCTGTTTAAATTTTGCCTTGCCCTGAGTGCCCCTAATGCGACACAACAACCATGTCGATATCTCTAGCGACGTGCTTCGCACGAAAGCCTATTAAAACTTCATTACCACCTCTTCGTTTTCAGAAACAACAGCCGCACTGGCAGCTGTCATATAATTACGTTTTACGCGTAAGCGTAAAACGTAAGCGTAAAGATTCCCGTTGCCGGTGTATGTGCGAAGCCTGCCAATCAAGAGCGCGTGTCGTCGGAAAGTGAATATGCGAGCGTTTCTATCTAATAGCAACAGAGCGCAAAAAAGACCAAGGACGAGACGAAGACGTCTTCGTCTCGTCCTTGGTCTATTTGCGCTGTGTTGCTAATCGATTACCAACTAGCCGGAACCCTCACGCTTTTAGGTTTCTATCTAGCGCACTGTTGCATACCCATGAAGTATCACACACCACCAGATGTGTGTGTTTTCATTGGACAACCCTTTATAAAAATGCTAATCTGCTCCATCATCTCAGTCACTTGGCACGTTCTGGCAATGAACCAATCGACAAACCAGTCGCTCAAGAGATTTCAAGGTCCAGTGCCATCGTAAAATAAGCGCGCCGGTGTTTCAAGCCCTCGTCATGCGCCGGCGCCAGCTAAGAAAGCGCATTGCTAAGCAAAGTTGCTCTGTCGGAATGTGAGGCCCTAAAAGTACGGTCACAGGGGAAAATAGTGCCGCAAAAGCAAGGGGATGAGTTGCTAGGTAACACCCAGAATAGACCGTGTGCGGCGCTGCAGGCGTTCGAAGCACGTCGTCTGTTACAGGTCATAACCAACCAGTGTTCCCCCCAAGAAGCGTTACCACTCGCATTCATCTCAGTAAAGCGACGCTCGAAATCAGTAGAGCGGCATTTCATTTCACCCGTGATCGTATATACGCAATCCTTGATGATTCGCGCCACGGGTATACGAAACTTGGTGGGGAAAGTTGGCACAGATGCAAGAAGGAGGTCAGCGGAGCAGCAGTTACGACGGGACAATGAAGATAATTGTGTTGCCTCGAAGCGACCGGAAGCTAAAAAGAAATACTTGAAAAAACATTGAGATAAACATTTCATTAAGAGAAAAAATTCATTTAAAGAAACTTTTGAAGCTTCTTTGGAAAGGTTGAAGGAGAAGCCTCGTGTGGTGTCGGATTTGTCATACATTGGCCCTACTATCTTGAATTCTGCCTACGTGCCGTCAGTCGATGGAAATAAGCTATGGAAGGTTATTGATTCACTTTCCCTAGTTAAACCGCCACGTTACGACCGATTGAGACTACGAGACATAAAATATAATTATTGTAAATTTAGGGACTTGCTTGTTTTTATTTTAAACGGGTGCTTTGATACTGGTGTAATTCCGCAGGGCATGAAGGTATCGGTGATTAGGCCCATTCATAAAGCTGGCCGGAAGGCGAACAAGAATAATTACAGACGAATTTAAATTATCTCTGTTCGAAGTCTTATAATGGAAAACTTGTCCATAAAAGCATGATGTCTTTCTCTGGTAGACTTTCTATTATAAGTCCAACGCAATACGGCTTCAGGAGTAGACTTAGTACTATTGATCTGCTAGAAGAATACAGCGACTATATAAACAAGCATATAGACCAAAAAAAATAGTAGTTGGACTTTTTTTAGATTTAACTAAAGCATCGATACCATCGACCAAAACATAATGCTACACAAACTAGAGAATATAGCCATGAGGATTGCGCGGAACGACGACACGAAGAGGAGACAACAGGACGAGCGCACTCGTCCTGTTGTCTCCTTTTCGTGTCGTCGTTCCGCGCAATCCTCATGGCTGTTCAAGTATCAGACCAACTAGCCCGACAACAAATCTTAGAGAATATAGGTTTCCGCGTTCCATACCAAAATTTTTTACCAGTTATTTTGCTGATTGCATTCAAGTAGTGGGTGTTAAAAACGTGCATAGCGCATTCATGCATGTTAATTACGGAGTGCCGCAAGGATCCGTGCTCCGACCTCTTTTATTTAACATCTAAGTTAATGATACTGCAAACCTTCAATTGAATGCCCAACTCCTTCAGTACGCAGATGACACGGCACTAACCTTGTCACGGGAATCTTACAATGAGGATATAGAGCTACTTCAAAATGATGTAACCAAAGTATTAACATGGCTGGATCAAAATTAAATATTTTTAAAAAAGAACAAAACCACGCTAATTTGCTTTAGAAACCCGCATTAGACAATAGCGCGCAACCGATCTATTGTGTTGCATTCTGATTATTCTAAAGACTGTTCGTGCGTACCGCTACAGCTTTCACCCACAGTGAAATAGCTGGGTCTTAATTTTGACGAGGACATTTCCTGGGCGCTTTTCGTTGAATACATTATCAAACGCATCAGAACCGTGTCCGCCCAGTTATATAAACTAAAATTTAGTTCCGTTCTCAACCTGCGCCGGCTGGTTTCTAAGGCCCTAGGGCCATAGCTCGGCATAACTGGATGCCACTCACTCACACTCACTCAAAAAAATATATTTATCCCAACGCACTCACTCGCACTCGCCATTCCGCCCTCCCCACGCGCACTCACTCGCACTCACGCTCGCCACTCCGCCTTTACTACTCACACTCACACGTGCTCATGCTGGCCACTCGCCCCCACCACTCGCTCTCACTCAAGTTCACGCTCACCACACTGCTCTCACAACTCGCACTCACTCGCGCTCACGCTCACCCCTCCACCCTCACCACTCGCACTCACTCCCGCTCACGCTCTCCACTCGTCCGCACCACTCGCACTCACTCGCGCTCACGCTCACCCCTCGGGACTCACTACTTTGCACTCACCCGTTCACGCTCACCACTCGTCATCACCATTCGCACTCGCTCGCGCTCACGCTCACCACTCGCGTTCGCCGCTTACACTCCCTCGCACTCGCACTCAGCACTTGCAATGGCCACTCACACACACTCGCAATCACCCCTCGCTTCCTCCACTCACGCACGTACTCGCTTCCTCCACGCACGTACAAATATTTTCAGGCATGAAATACTTACTGATTTGAGGTAAAATTGACCTTTCTCAGGAATGGGGTATCGTTTTCCTACTTGATATGTCACTTTCAAAGCGGTAATCGTCGCTGGACTCTTTTACGAAATGAACAAATTCTCGCAAATTTGCCTGAAACCATTCATAACTTTTTATTATTGTCTATGCTATTTCGCTCAGATTCTACAAAAGAAAAGAAACACTGAAAATTTTGACAGCGGTGGCAAACATAAAAGAAATACAGTAGACTCTCGATAAACGGAACTTCAAGGGACCGGAAAAATTAGTTCCGTTTAACAGGAGTTCCGTTTACTGAGATAGATGTGTAAAAGTGCACATTTGTGTGCGTACGCACTCTTCATACCATTTCATGGAACTCTAAGCACTAGGAGGTGAATGTAGCTGATATGTTTTTAGAAAGCAAGAAAACTATAAAAAGGTTTAGGCACAGCATTCACAAAGTTGATTTGGCAACAATTAGTCGCTGTGCACTACAAAATGCATCAATTATCTTTGTTTGAGTCCTTGAAACTGCGTCTTCACGGAGGTTAGAGGCGTCAACTTCGCGAGTATTACGAGCCACCGAATGTAGAATACGGCAACGCGGTAATGAAGGGCGAATAGCACCACGATGGCACTAACAAGGCATAAGGAGCTGAGCCTATAACCTCAGCGTCTTGAATCGAGACCAAACGACTGGAACGAGAACTGCGATGTTGCATTCGTTGCGCTAACACGGCTGACCACTAACGAGACGAGGCTTAAGAGGCCAACGAGGTCAAAAAAACATGGAGTAAGAAAAAAAACAAAAACGAAAAGCCGGAACCGTAAAAAGGTGATTCTCATCCCGGTGGGTTTCACAAGAAGTTCCATTTCTAGTTCCGTTTATACGGTGACGCCGAAATTTTAGTTCCGATTACCGGGAATTTTTTTACGTTATCTGAATACAAAGCCAACCAACTTACAGGCTACTGTTCCGTTTAAGCGCAATTCCGTTTAAGCGATTTCCGTTTATCGAGATTCTGCTGTAGTCCAGTTCGGAAGAAAAGCTTAGAAAAGCTGTTGCCATCAGTCAAAATACTGGCTAGCGCGTGCAAGTATTCCTCTCTCGAAGCGCGCTATCCCCGCCACTAAAATTGCGCAATCAATTTGCTCTGGACAACCCTCCAAACACTTTATTTATTGAGTAATCCCAGGTGAACAGGGCGCAGAGCGAGAGTGTCCAGCAAAACACCGCCACGAAAAGATTGAAAACGGCAAGCAAGGTGGAGGAAGGCTATTGGAGCGCTTGGCCTTGAGCGCTTGGCAGAGACAAGACGAGGGAGAGAGGCGCCTCCGCGTGGTCGCGCCAAATCGGCGACGCCTGACTTTAGCGCGGGCGTCCTCATAGAGACGAGTTGCCTGGTGCCCGCCTCCCTTCCTGTTCCCCTCCCTAAACGGCGCCAGCCTGCCGCAGAGCAAAACCGCAGGCTGATCCTAAACTACACCGTCATGCGCCCGCACCGGGCACCGAGACAAGTTCACGTCGAAAGTTTATACGAAATAACGGGGAGAATAAGTCATCACACACACGCGCGCACACGTACGCACACGCACGCACGCACACAAGCACGAACACGCACGCAACACATACACGCGCACACGCACACAAGCACACGCACACACGCACACACACACACACACACACACACACACACACACACACACACACCAACGCACTTGAACACGCGCGCGCACGCTCACACATACGAACTCGCACGGACGCGCGCACGCATGCAGACACACTCACGTGAACACGCACACGCACGCACGCACTCATTCACTCACTCACCCTCTCACAAATTACGCTATCCGACTGCCGAGAACGCTTACTATTCATCACACCACGCAGGGGTCACCCATCGGCACGCGGACGACGATCTACATACGGGGCACAAAATATGAGGAACACTAGGCTGCGAAGCCCTTTTCAGCGAATCAGCGCAGCAAGCATGACGGGGACTACAGCGTTTGGGCTGACCACAACGCTAAATACGAAAATAAAGCAGCAGAAGCAATTTCGCCTTCATAACTAGCTGGTTGGCGACCGTGAACAGCCAGAACGAAAAAAGCAATATGCGGGAGACCAGGTCCCAATTTCAGCTTCGCCAGGCAAATTCACAAGCGTAATGGTAAATGATCGTCGATGACAACAGAGCAGCGCGAACAGCGAGTATCTTACCTTTCGCGATCTGAAAATATGAACTATATATTTCACAAAATGCGCGCAACAGTAACGATTCGAACTCCGCGATTCGGTAAGGCGAATGAGGAGTCAGACAGAACGTACGATTCTTGTTAATCTGCACGAACGGATACACAAATTTCAGAGGGAGACAGGGAACTAAACGAAGGGGTGCAGTCGGCGAGTCATCATTACAAATACTATGTGAGGTGATGCTAAAGCGAGCTTACTTCGTTTGCTTGCGAAAGGTACGTACATCGGCGTATATGAGTCAATGCCACATTCCCGCAAAATAACGAAACGTAAACATTTTAGTGAAGTTTGCAATAAAACAGCAGCGGTTGAGTTTTCAGGTGTGTCAAACACCCGAAGCAAATCACATGCCTCAAGGCACGCACCATAACTGCCGTAGAAGGATGTGTGACGCCAAGTCCGCGTGAAACCGAGTATCATAACGGAGCGCCGCCATAACAAGTAATGACAAATACTGATACGTTTAATACGCCAAGACCTCGAAAATGAGGTACTACTTCCAGAACACGCAACTGGCCCATCCGAACCGTTTTGCATTCCTGATATGCGAATCTGTGAAAATCTGCGATACCTTTTCAAACCATTGCGGGCACTCACAATTTGCGCTTCAGAACAGCCGGCCATTTGACAGCTGCAGCAAGCCGACCAATTATGTACACCAAGTACTACGGCACTAGACCACGGTGCTTCGTAATGCCTCCATCGCAGCGCTCAGCGGTAGGGAAGTGCAATCGCTTTATTGCGACGACGCTACCGACACTAATTCCAACACAAAACGCTGCGAGCCAGAAACATCATTCGGCGAGAGTGCGCGCAACAGCCCCTCAATGAGTCATGACAGTGAGAGTATCAGCGCATTATGGCGTCAGACGTCCATCCAAATCGTAATACTCAACCAAGACTTCACTGGACAGTTGGTTCCACGGTGCCTTAAATATAAAGGGGAGTAGCCACATATTCCCCAAGCTAAAGGCAGTCGTTCCATTAACTAGTGGCTGTGTGTGCGAGTGGATATCGCCAGCAGCAATTACCACAGCAAGCGGCTCCTGCGACGAATGCCAACAGCGAGTGATGCTCACCGCGGTAAGCACCGCTCATGAGTGGTGAGCGGAGCTCGCTGCGAGTGGAACTCGCACTCGTGAGTGGTGAGTGGGACTCACCGCGAGTTGAACTCGCACTCGCGAGTGGTGAGCGGGGCTCGCCGCGAGTGGAACTCTCACTCGCGAGTGGTGACGGGGCTCACCGCGAGTGCAACTCGAACTCGCGAGTGGTGAGTGGGGTTCACCGCGAGTGGAACTCGCACTCGCGAGTGGTGAGTAAGGTTCACCGCGAGTGGCTTTCGCACTCGCGAGTGCTGAGCGTGGCTCGCCGCGAGTTGAAGTCGCACTCGGGAGTGGTGAACGGGGCTCACCGTGAGTGGCGCTCGCACTCACTTGCACTCGCACTCACTACGCCAAAACGACGGTGAGGCTCACTCACCACTCACTCGTGAGTGGTGAGTGGGGTGTGTGTGAGTGCACTCATGAGTGAGTTTGCCGACCTATGCCTAGGGCAGTGTATTCTGCGATATGGAATTCCAATCTATGGTTTCTGCACACAAACAGAATACACAGAATCGAAAAGTTTTTGGATCGAACATCTAGTAACATATTATATGGTACTGACCTCGAAACATTGAACAAAGGGGTAAAAACGTACATTGCCGCCATGGATTCTTTCGTGGATTTGTATAATCAAGTAGTACTTTTGCGAAACTTCTTTTGTACTCGATATAAAAAAGTAGTAAAAAAAAGCCTACGCAAAACAGAACGTTACGAATTGCCTAGAATATATACCAACTATGGTACACGGTGACGAGAATACTACGTTCCTTTTTATTTCAATCAGTTGCCCGATGACATAGAAATGCTATGCTCAAGTAATAAGGCGAGATCTCAAATTAAACATTGGTTAAATTATCTAAAGTAATGGAGCGTCATCGACAGTGTGTTAGCCGATAGAAGCAGTGTGATTTATTTCGAACAGCCCCTTCTGTTCATTCAGTAGTTTTATTTGTTTCATTAGGTTTTACTGCCTCATTCGTTCATATTCTGTAACTCTTATCATCATGTGTGTGAACTTCAAAAATCGGAGATTTTGTGAACTTTCATGAGTGCGAATGTACATGTTGTTATAGTGATGTGTATATGGTGTTTTTGTTTTTGTTTTGTCTTTGGCAAAAGAGTTGCCTCTTGTATTGTTACCCTTGAGCGAGCATCCTGAGTCTGCCGTGACCCGCCCACAAGCGATATGCGCTTCTGCGTGAACGAAATGTACAGTGAAATTGTCGGGATCGCGACTTTCACGCGAACCCCTTTCTGGCTAGCTACCCATCGCGGCCGGCGTTGCACAATTTGCCGCCTCGCTCGCGCGACGGGAGCCATACGGGAGGGCGCCAGCGACCGGAGGGTTCGTTGTCGCCAGGGTGGAGGCGTTGACCCTATTCCCGTCTGCCTTACCCGAAAACCAGTTCTTCCTCTGCACTAGCGCCACGGTTCGGCGAGGGCTGGTGGGTTATCGCATGACGAGAGGACAGTCCTCTTCTCTTAGGGATGCGGTAGCGTGCGGAAGTTTCGGCGCGCCGGTCCGGACCTTGGGAACGCGCCACAATGGGACGCGTCCGGGCGAGCTGGGAGACTGCAACCGCGCTAGCACGCGCAGCGCTGCGCTGCTCCGGTATGCCATCGGTGAGTCGAACCATCTCGATCTCTAGCGTTGTTTAATGCCTCGCTCACAGTGTTACCGTTATGGCCTACGATAAGTCTGTATGCAGTGTATTTGATTTGCACTTTGCAATAAATGCTGCTATTGATGTTTTGCCCTCGCCGCCTCCTGCCTTTGTCTGTCTCCGCAACCAACGGACCCGTCCGCAGCCGGCGCTCGCAAGGCATGTTTGCTGAGCGTGGATGGCTGCGGGGTGGGAAATAACTAGTGTGTGAAACGTAGAATCCACAAAATTTATCGACAAATAAAGTTCTATGTATGTATGTATGTATGTATGTATGTATGTATGTATGTATGTATGTATGTATGTATGTATGGTATGTTTTGTATGATATGTATGTATGTATGTATGTATGTATGTATGTATGTATGTATGTATGTATGTATGTATGTATGTATGTATGTATGTAATAACATACACAGTAAGGGGATAACGATATAAACAATGACGGCTGAAATAAGAAAAAGTACGCTCACGCGAAATGTGGAACAATTTTTCGACCTGAGCCATTTATTTATTTGTTTATTTATTTGGTTACCCTCAGGGCCCAAAGGGCGTTACAGGTGGTAGTGGGTTACATCTTGTGTAACAGAAAAAGAAAAGCAGCAGCACAAACACAAGCTTAAAACAACAACGTAAAGATAAGCAATCACCACAACAGGTTGCTTACAGCAGATCGAAGCGCAGCCTCATCTGTTATCTGTTAACCATTCTTAGGCTTGTAGAGCCCTTCGCGGTTGGTTGGTTCGTTTTGCGGTCCACCATCATCATCTCACCAACCAGCCCCACTTATCAACGAGTGGAAGTACCCTGATTAACACCGTATTCGTTGACGTGCCAGAGGAAGTAAGTGAACTCCCCACCGCGGGTTCGATTCCCGGCTGCAGCGCCTCCTTTTCTGATGGAGGCGAAAAGCGAAAAATACCCGTGTGTTCCCCATTTCAGCACACGTTAAAGATCCCCAGGTGGTCAAAATTAATCCATAGTCCTCCACTACGGCGCGCCGAATCGCCTGTGTAGCGCCGGCGCGTTAAACCCCACAGTCAATTAAGTGAACTCCTAACTTTGCTTACGAGCTGACACTCAGAAAAAAAGACAACTTTGCTCCCGCTGGCCGGTTTCCAGTCATGAAGTCATCATCGTCAAGTTATCATGCCATCCGCGGGGCCATTGGAGTAAGACGTCTTTTGAACGTAAAGTGTTCGAAGTTACTCTTGGGCGTCGCGGTTGCTAGGTCGCAGTCCGCGCTGTGAGGTGAGCGCGTAATTTGAAATCACTCCTCATTTAATTGCCGTGGCGCTCCTTTAAGCACCATCGTTGCTCGCGGATGTCCGCCCTCCGGGTGCTGCTGCGGGCGCCGCGATTTTCAGGACGCAGTTCATGCTGGAGGATGAGCGCGTGATTTGCTTTATGGAAGTAGATTCGATTGAAGTAGGTGGTCTAGCTCAAGCAAGCACCAATCGTGGTGTTAATTATGGGTAAAAAAAATTGGGCCAAGTGTTACGCGAACAGCGCTGTAAACTGTGAACGTTTTATTAGTGCAATACAACTGCTTAGCAATTTGCGATAACTTCACGGGTAATGAATCCGTATTACGCCCTTTTGATGGCAAAACAAAGGCTTCAGCGAAGAGGCCGTCAATCCTGCCCAATTTCTGTAATGCCTGACTAACGCAATGAAAATGCCAACGGCTCGCTAACCCACATGCACTGCTTGCCG
Source organism: Haemaphysalis longicornis (assembly GCA_013339765.2). Lineage (NCBI taxonomy): Eukaryota > Metazoa > Arthropoda > Arachnida > Ixodida > Ixodidae > Haemaphysalis > Haemaphysalis longicornis. The sequence goes on along the minus strand of CM023448.1, from coordinate 76,003,586 downwards.
TTATTCGTTTCCAGTATGTTAGGACTACGTGTAGATTTTTCCTTGCAGCCTACAGGCGGCACTCTCTCGCATAGGGCTGGCCGAGACAGAACCCATTGAAATCAGCTTGTTTGAGTCGCCAACAAAAGAAAAGGAACAGCCGTAATGATTAAGAAAAGTAATAATAAAAGAAAAAACTAATTCCAGCAGCCATTTGTAGCACGAACTTGTGGCCCTGCATCTTCTTCCTCATTGCTACGAGCAACCGCCGGTGGCACTGCCATGTTCGGTTTTTCACGCTGTGGGCGAGCCTGCGCTAGCGCCAGATTGGACCTTCCCAGCAGCCCCGCGCTCCCCGGGCCCGGCGGCTGTGTGTACAGCGTCCAATGCAGAGCTGCCGCAACGTCAACAAGCATTTCCCTGCAGGGTATGCTTAGCGAGCATGGCGGAGAGCTGCACCAGTGTTGTAGCCCAGGGAAACCGCCCGGAATGATCGTGGAGTCCGTCCACATTGTGCCCGGGGAGTTGTGGCCGCGTTTTGCCTTTGGCAGAAGAACGAAATGAAGTCCCGCCGGTCGTCACGGGTGCTACGAATCGTCAAAGAGGAAGTGCCGCCACCCGAGGTCACCGCACAACGGACCGAAAGCCGGAGGTATTCACATTCGCTGCACCTCGTTCAAAAAGACTCGTCGCCACAGTCGAGGCAGTTAATTCGCGTGACTGATGATTCCCCACCACATCTTTCATTGAAGAAAACTCACGGCGTCCAGAATAGAGCCTCGGCGCACGTACACGTCTACCCGGCAGCAGGTGGGCATCAAGAGCTATCGTCTTCAACGGAGCCTGAGGAACACACAGTAGGCGTCTACCACCAGAAGTCCCGCGTCGCCCTACGGGGCTCCATCGATGAGGAGGATGAGCAAGGACTGTATGTTGCCGATAGTAACGAGGTTTCTAGGGAGGTGAGAGTAGCCGGAGAGGAGCAGCAGTCCTCCGGTTCGGTGTTTATTTTGCGACAGCATGAGTCGCTACCATCTACCAAGGTTAAGATCCCCAAAGAAGCGTCTCCTGTACAGAAGACCATTCGCATCCACTATCCAAAACCACCCCCAACTAGAGTGGAAGTATTTCATAACCCCGCCGATCCTCCGCAGGAAACCCATATTCATCAGAAAAAGCCTGAGGAACCACCTCAACTCCATCTGATCACGGAACCCGCCGAACCTCCTAAAACGTTTCACGTTTATAAGAAGGAGCCTTCGCAACCTCCGCAGCTGCACCTCATCAAAGATCCATCGGAGCCACCTCGGACTTTCCACATATATCAGAAGGAAACATCTGGTCCTCCACACCAGCATATCATCCGTGATGCTTCAGGGCCGCCCCCGACGTTCCACATTCGCCAGAAGGAACCGTCTGGCCAACGCCGCCTGTATAAACATTGCCTGACGCGTCGCGCGCTTTTCAATGGGAAGGGTAGGGCACGGCCTCCGCGATCGGCTGCCGGCGGCGCGCCGTTGCTCCAGCCGTCCCATTCGGCGCGTCCCCCAGCAAAAAAATGTAATGCGGCTCACTCCGCAACGTGCCGCGAGGTGGCGGTGTTAGCCGATGGTTCGGCCGCTCGCACCGGCTCCTCTGAATGGCTTGACGGAGATTGCGCGGCGGGGTGTCTTCGCTGTCGTAATTCCTCTTGCCTCCCCTGCGGGCGTTTTGTTTAGATGAAATAAGACTTGACAATGATTTTATGAAGTCGGCTTGTCTCAGCAGCTTAGATGAACTTATTTAAATGAAGCTAAGGTGTGCCAGCGATCAACGAAAGGTTGACCATGTTTCAAGCGTGGAGCGAGCATACGGAGTGGTACGCAGTACTTTCTCGGAGGTCATTTATAGAGTTATTATAAATAGTTATTTGGGGTGATGAGAACAAGTTTGCAGTTGGCGTGCCATGTTGTTGCAACGGTCACCTACCAGGCCCCATCGCGCAAGAAACTAACGTCCAGGGCACTGCAACGTGATTTGAAATTATAAGCATATATGTGAAATTTTTTACCGCACCGAAATATTTTCTGCTTGTGTCAGGCACACGCTTTGAGATGGCGGCGATGACGGCGGACACCTACGCGACCGCCGTCATCGCCGCCACCACTGGCGAGCTCTATACGGCCGGCAGCATCGTGGCATCTACCACCGAGCAAGCAGAGGAGTTAGCCATAGCGCTGGCCCTCTCCAACCCCAACTGCACTACCATCCTCAGTGACTCGCGGACTGCAGTCCTGCGCTTCGCCGAGAACAAAGTACATCCGAGTGTAGTGAGGGTGTGCGGGGCCCTAAGACCATCATCGACGGGCGTGTGCATCAAATGGTTCCCAGCCCACATGGGTATGGTAGGACCCGAAGCGAACCGCAATGAGGACGCGGACCGGATGGCGAGTGCGCTCACTAGACGCAACGCCTGTCCTGCTCCCCCTCCTGCGGAAAACTACGACAGCGACGGTGAAGACTTCACCCCGATTAACACATACGGAGAGGTGCTGAGATGGTTCAGAGAAACCAGAAGACAGTACCCAGGTCCCCACTCCAACCTCTCTAGGCAAGAGGCAGTGATCCTCAGACAGCTACAAGTGCTCGCGACGTGGACCCCGGTGTGGGCCAAACACGTGCATCCCGAACTACAACCAGTGACGTGTGTGTGCTATGTGGTGTTACTCACGCTACTATGGCGCACATGCTATGGACATGCTCAGTGACCCCGGAACCCACGGATGTGCTTCCTCCTCACCTTGCTCGTGCGGTGTGCAAGGAAGACTTTGACTCCCAACGAAGGGCCGTCCAGTTTGCTCTGGAGGCCCTCCAACGCCAGCAATCGAGGGCGCTGCCTCCCCTTCAGGAGGCTGGTACCCCTGATTAACTTCTAGCCGGCCAATAAAGATGTTGTTCTCTCTCCCCTACATTTGTGAATAAAAATACTGCGTATATATAAAAAATAGTTTACTGCCGTTCTGTGCGAAATCTGACCAGCGGCCAGACCAGCAGGGTGCAATCGAAGAAGTGCATGAAACAAACATTGTTTGTAACTTGTGATTGAATGTATACGGTATACTCCTTAGTTAATTTGTTTAATGAAACTGGACAACCATATGAAGCTGTTCGTTTCCCTTACGTAAATGTATTAACTGCAGACGGGAATTCCAACTTCAGCTGTGAACTATTTAGTGATGAAAGCAGATAAAACCGATCGCGGAGGCCGTGGGTAGGGACGCTTAGTTCAGGCACTCATCCGCTATGTGGCGCGTGCCGGCGGACATCTCGCCTTACGTCACTGCTCGCAAGTCGCGAATGCTGCACCCACTTCTACGACGTGTGTCTGTCAGCTTGCCTGTTGGGCTTCAACGGCCGTTTCGCTCACATCTTAGCCGCGACGGGGCGCTAGTTCTGTGGCGCACTGGGGATCTCGTTCAACGTGTCGCTCGCTTCATACTTGCTGCATTTTTCCAAAGATAACTTACGGAGGCGGACTGAAATAGTGTAAGAACATATTGATTGTCTCGTAGACACATAGCTAACAGAAAACCGATATTTTCGGATGGGGCAGAAAGTTCATGCGTACGAATTACTGCGTTTATGTGGACATTGTGATCCCTTTGTGAATTTGAGATCTACGCTTTGTATAATACATAAGAAGTGTAGTAATGACTTTGCATTGTGGTGTTTCTTTATTACGATTGTGCTATCATGCTTAAATTTGTGAACAGACGTGTTGTTATGTACGCTGTAAATCGTGTGGCTGAGGCCTCTGTCAGGCCACGTTCACCTTTAGTCTCAGCCTCCCCTTGGTTTTTGCCGAAGAAATAAAAAATAAAATAATAATAATAATAATAATAATAATAATAATAATAATAATAATAATAATAATAATATTTTACTGATATTTCTCTCTCTGGAGTATTTAGGTAAGAAAAAATTGCATGCACGTTTATTGTTCAGGCGCTCACTTCTACCATTACTTTCCAATAATATCACGTGCTTGTAAATTTCAGAACATTATAGAAAACAAAAGGATAAACAGCTGAGGGTCCCGCCATGCTGTCCAGGCGCTACTACAGTACAGTCCTCAATTTTAGAAGTGCGTACCGGTACGGCGTAGTGCGAACAGCCGTAACTAAACAAGACCGAAATGCGGAGTGGACAGAGGGGGGATGCCCCACTCAGAAATTTCGGGGCCTGTGATCCGAGTAGATAAGCGCGCACAGACGGCATCAGCCTGCGACAGCACAAGTGATTTTGCTTCGTGGCAAAGGCAGTTTTATCAGCGACTGACCAAGACAGACAGGCATAGTGAAAAACAAGAAGGCGTAGGAGCGCCGCCCCGGGAACACTAAAGGAACTTGCAACTATTTTGCATAGTTTCCGAGAAGCGGCGCTGGCCGGCGGACACGAGAGCATGCTGGAAGGCTACGGAGCGGGGAAGGGTAGAAGAGGGCAACAGGAGAGTGGCTGTTTGGCTATTTTTCGCTCACGCGTTAGGCAATGTTTATACAGGCGGCGTTGGTCTGGCCCACCAGAAATTCACCTCATCAAGCAACAGGGCCCTGAGCAGCCACCCGTGCACATTGCTCAAAATTAGCCTCCTCACCCATCCGAGATTCACATTATCAAACAGCCTGCTCCCCCTCCGCAGACGTTTCATATAATTCAAAATGAGCCTGCGCAACCCCCTCAACTACACATTGTCAAGCAAACCACACCAGCACCGCTGGCAGTGCATGTCTTCCAGAAAGAGCCGGCCCCGCCTCCTCAGGTGCACGTCGTCAAGGAGCCAGCCCCACCACAGGAAACATATCACGTCAGACAGAAGGAACCGGCCCCTCCTCCGCAGTTGCACGTCATCAAGGAACCAGCTGGACCGCCACAAGCCTTTCACATGAGCCAGAAGGAACCGGCCCCTCCTGCTGAGTTGCACCTCCTCAAGGAGCCTGCAGGACCACCGCAGGCTTTTCACGTTCGTCAAAAGGAGCCATCAGGACCTCCACAGCTGCACATCATTAAAGAGCCCGCAGGACCGCCACAGGTCTTCCACGTGCGCCAAAGGGAGCCCGCAGGACCTCCACAGGTGCACATCATCAAGGAGCCTGGTCCACCGCCTCATACTATCCACGTGCACATGCAAGAGTCACCACCGCCTCCAGATGTGCACATTATAAAAGACCCACCACCCCCACCGCAGACATTCCACGTGTACCAGCAAGAACCTGCACCGCCTCCAACAGTGGCAGTTATCGAACAACCGGCGCCGCCCCCTGACAGCATTCACGTGCACCGGAAAGACCCTCCGCCGACCCCTGAGGTGCACATTATTAAAGGAGAGCGAGCTGCACGATCAACAACAATTCACGTTCACGAACAAGAATCCCCACTGAGTTGCACCTAATCGATGAACAATACCCAACCGCGTCAACCATTCGCATGCGCAAAAAAGAAGGATGGCCCTCGCAATCACACCTGCGTGTCCGCAGAGGGTCGCTGCGGTCGGGGGTGCAGCTGGTTCGCGTGCGCGAGTCCCACTCGTCATTGTCTTCCCTTTCTGTCCATCTAAGTGACTCTGAAACTACGACCCCACGATTCGTCGGCGTCCCAAGACGGCAGAGCATCCGGTCAACAGAGGTGAGTGCTTTCCCATTCTACCCAGAACTAAGCACCGTGAGCTGGAACAATATTGAAATCTATGCCACACACACGCCACAAAACTTGTGTAGCTGTGTTTTGGACGACTTCTCATGCGCACCAAACCGAACCGGAGTGGAAATTCACTAGTGTAAAAAAATCAGTAGGCACAAGACTTCGGCCTAAGAGCTGTGGAGCGTGGGCCCACGTAAATAATGTTCGGCATGAGCATGGTTAAAGTTTTTGTAATTGCGGCTTGAGTTTGCACCTTTCTCCACGGCATATGCCAGCACAGCTTCACAGGCTTTGTCGAGTTTACCATGGTCCTTACGATAGTGATGACTAATCGCACTGCGTCTGCTCAACAACTGCATGCGCCATGCCAAAGTGTCCCAAGAAATTTTGTGCAGTGAGGTACGTGGTATTTTATTTTTGGGAGGTTGGGGGCAAAAAAGGGGAGGTAGAACAGGAAACGAGCAAAAAGTATAGAAAACAAGAAGACAAAAAGAGATAAAAGTCTGCACAAGGAATCAATTCAAAATGAGAAACTTCGAGGTGCCGTAAGCGCAGTGCACGAACTTCAGATTTTTTTGTTCATTTCCGTTTGTCCTCAGGAGAGAGAGAGAGAGAATATAAACTTTATTGTTAGCAAAAGGGTTGCGATGGAGCTATTTTAGCTCAGTCGGAGTTGTTTCTTATTCACAGGTTCCCATATGCTTCCCGAGCCTCCTGGCCCCTGTGAATCAGCCGAAGTTGGTCTTCCAGGGCGGGGCTAGTCAGCAAGAACTGCCATCGCTGATCCTCTATGCTGGCGGAGTGTACAAGAATTGGGGGGGGGGGGTGGGGGGGGCCTTGAGTTTCGTGTATTCTCCGATGTATGTTTTAGAGCGCCTGGTTTTGAGCATAGGGGACATTCTTTTGCGTATCTACTTGGGAACATGCGGTTACGGAGTAAAGGGTGTGGGAAAGAGGCTGCCTATATCTGTCGATATCTTGATTGTTCTTCCCTAGATAGTTGAGGATGAGGGCGCGGAAGGCTTCTTCTGTTCTCCCTGTAATTTTTTACGATTTGTTCATATTTCGTTATTTGGTGCAGCCTTCTTCCGTTTCCTCTGTGGCCCGGAGGGTTAAGTCTCGGGCCTGTCGATGGGCGAATTTGCTGCCCTCAATCGAGGAATGCGCAGGGACCCAAATGAGTTCAATTCTTGTTTCCGGGGGTTTCCCGTTTTTCTGGATTTTGGCGGCACTTTCTGAGATCCATCCTGTTCTGTATCTGTTGTAGGCTTTCTTCGAGTCGGTGAGAATTGCCGCTGGACCAGGTTGCGTTACCGCCAGTGCTATGGCGGCCTCTTCCGCTTCCTCTGGCTCCGTGGTGTACAATGATGCACAGTTCGCTATTTCGTTCCTTGTGGTCACTACTATAGTTGCTTTGTTGGAGAATTTGGGTAGGGCAGCATCAGTGTAGAGTCTTTCCTCATGTCTCTTTTCTTCCAACAGTTTGTTAATTGCTTTTACTCTCGCCTGCCTGCTTCCTTTGTTTCTGTTGGGGGTCCATGTTCTTTGGTGTTGGTTTGGTCTCGATTTGTGAAGCCCATTGGTCTGGTACTTGTCGCTCCGTGACGTGTGGCGCTTCTGCCATCCTATCTTTTAAGTACAGCCCTTCCTGCTTTCGTTTTACTTAAGCAAGCGAGTTGTGGGCTGTCATGCGCAGCAGTCGCACTGTTGATGAGTTTTGCGGTATCCCCAGGGCTTGTTTGGTAGCTTTTCTGATTAAAGTGTCTAGGTATACGGTGTCTGCCTTTCTTGGATTCAGGTACGGTGCTGCGTATGTTATCCTTGATATGACGAAGGCCTGCACTAGACGTAATGTGTCGTCCTCTTTCGTATCTGTTCTTCTGTTGGAGACTCTACGTATCATGTTGAGGATCTGGTACGTTGTGGTCTTGAGCTTTTTCACCGCTTGCGATGCCTAGCCGTCTGCTTGTATTATCAGGCCAAGGATTTTGGTATGCGTGCTAGGGGTAATCCTTGTCCCGTCTATTTCGATTTCGACTTTGCATGCTCTCTCGGGGTTTCTCGGTCCTATGATTACTAGCTCAGACTTTTGAGGGGCGCAGCAAAGTCCGAATTTTTGCGGGTATTCGTTGACTGTGTCGGCTGCCCTTTGGAGTGCCGCTTCCATCCATCCTTGGGACCCTGCTGTTTCGAGCCATGTCGTTATATCGTCTGCGTACAACGCATGTCCCAGGTGTTCTATTTTGCCTAGGAGTTTCGGCAGTGGGAGTAGCGCCAAGTTGAAAAGCAGGGAGGAGAGGACCGATCCTTGCGGGATTCCTTTGTCCCCCAAGGAGATAGGTTCGGACATCTCCTCTCCTATCTTGATTTTGGCAGTTCTGTGGCTTAGGAAGTCTTTTACATAGTTGTACGTGCGCACTCCACATCCTGTTGTTTTTAGGTTGTTGAGGATGCTTCTGTGCGTCTCGTTGTCGAATGCTCCCTTTAGATCTAGTGCGAGTATCGTTCTCGGTGCTTGCTGTGTTGCTGGTTTGACTGCCAGTTCGTTGAGTTGTACGAGCACGTCTTGCGTTCCGAGGTGGTTGCGGAAACCGTACATTGTTTGGGGCATGATGTCGTGTTCGCCCAGATGTCTTTGGAGTCGTTTGAATACCATTCGCTCCATCACTTTTCCGGCGCACGAGGTGAGAGAGGTCGGTCTCATGTTGTCGATGTGCGGGGTGCTTCCTGGTTTGGGTATAAAGCGTACTTTCCGCTTCTTTCCACTCCGGTGGAAGGGTTCCCGTCTCCCATGTCTTGTTCATGTGATTGAGGAGTTCCATCCGGCTTCTGTCGCTGAGGTTTTGTAGCAGCCTCTACATGATCGCCTCGGGCTCTGGGGCGCTGTTGTTTTTTGCTTTCGTCTATAGCTGCGAGCAGTTCTGTTTCGGTGAAAAGTTTGTCGAGCAATTTGTTTTGCAGACCGGAGTAGTCATCGATTTCTTTTTCTTCTCTTTCCGTTTTGAGATACTTCTTTTTAAGGTCTTTGAATAGGTTTTTCGCATTTCCCTTGTAAATGTTGAGGCTAGCTGTGAGGGTGCGGTTTTTTGCCCTCTTGCTTCCAAGTGGGGCGATCAGGTGTCTAAGCAGGCTCCACGCCTTCCTGGTGTGCTTTCCAGTCCGTCGCAGACCTGTAGCCAGTTTTCTGTACAGAGTTGCTTCGCATATTCTGTTGCCAGTTTGTTCAGTTCGTGGATGCGCTTCCGAAGTTTTTTATTATGTCTGTTTTTTCCACCTCCTCGTTAAGCTGTGTCGTGCCTCCCATATGTGTAGGAGTTTCGCGTCCACGAAGAGAGTCTGCGTTGTGGTCGCTATGGTTTGTGTGTGTCTTTTGGTCATTTGGGCTTGGTGTTTAGCCCATTCTGCATAGGTGTCTGGTTCTGTCTTGTCTTCTGCTTCTTTCCTGAGTTTGCCCCAGTTTGTAAGCAGTGCTGGGCCTGTTTGCGTCTTGAATCTCGACCCTCTGATCTGGATCGAGATGATATCGTGGTCTGAGCCCAGACTCGTCCCTGTGTTTAGCCACGTGGTGTCGAGGATCATCGTGGTAGCGTCGTGGTAGCAGATCATCGTGGTAGCAGACATCGACGTAGCGTTAGCTTAGTGCGGAGCTTGGGAGAAACAATAATTATCGGTGCTCTAATTTGATATCGGTGCTCTTAATTTGATGCAAGGTAAAGACAGCAGCCTTGTTTATTCCCTTCCCCTCTCCCCCGTGTTTTAAAATTGCGAGAGGGGCCGCGGCTCCCTCCCTTGCGTACGCGAGGACTGCTGCCCCCCCCCCCTCTTCATCTCCAACCATCAATGCTCCGCACAGCTAAATTAGTAATCCACAACAGCTTATGATTTATGCTGATACAAACACCAACATCGGCTTAGAGGGGCTCGTCCAAGCAACTTTAGTGCGCACCACTGAAGCGTCCACCACTGTTGTTTCACGGCGTCGCTGTGCCTCGTAACCGAGCGAACGAAGGGGACACCAAAGACAGGCGGAAAACGAAAGAGAAAAGTGTTGCAAAAGTGCTAGGGGACGGCGGTATTCCGGGGCGGCGGGAGACGCTCCACCGCGGCGACGCGCAATGCGAAAGCCGAGAGAACGAAGAGGCCACCGAAGATGATCCCGCAGGAAGGCGCTTACTGCACTATACGTTTCTTAAGCCGGCGGTTATGCCTCTGCTACTGTCAGCGTCTGGCCAGGCTGTGTCTGGCTTCCCAGATGTGCAGGTGTTTGAAATCGACGCCCGGTGTTTGGTATGCTGTGGCTGTTGTTTTTGTTGTTGGCTGTTACGTCTCGTATAACACTCCCTGCCCACTGGCCGTAAGACTGCCCCTTCGAATGGTCACGATCTTTCCTTTCTTTTCTCAATTTGTCCCAATCAGTTAATTTGGCTGTACCGGTGGATGGCCTGTAGCTTAAACCTTTTGGTGAGGACTTGTATGATATCATCATCCGATCCCAAATTCTCCATGGTGTTGGTCGACGTGATGTCGAGTGAGCCACGGAGAAGGGATAGGTCTGGGCTCGTGTCTCTAGAAACGCTGTTCCCGGTACGGGTTGGGGTGTGCGGATGGTTCAGGGGCGTAAGGTTGTGTGATTCTATAACATTGAGCAGATCATTCCCCCTCTTACTGTTGTATGTGCATCCCAAAAGTTCGTGCGCTGCATTAAAATCCCCCAACACGAGGAGAGGAGAGCTACCAGCGGGTTGGAGGGCTTCACGCACAGTATCTTTTATACCTGGTCGCTTTCGAGAGGGTCAACAGAAGACGTTAAGAATAAAGATACTGTCTTTGCATTTTGCTGCCCGAGGAATGAGTTCCACTAGAGTGTGCTCTCATTCCCTTTGTGGGGTAAAGTGCTGCATGGCTGCTATGTTGCTGTTGACCAAGGTTGCCGTAGGTCGTCCAGAGGGATCCGAGTAAGTAACGACGTATCCTGGAAGCTTGGTTAAACCATTCGTATCTTGGACTGCAATGATACCAGGTGGGGTGAGAGTGCGCCGAGATACTGTTGTAGCGCTGCTGACTTGTCTTTGATTCCGCAGCAATTCTATTCGAGCAAAGCAGTGAAGCCCTGCCTATTTGGTAGCGTACTCATCGGGGAATGAAAACAAATCATTGCTTTCGGTTGTTGGCGGGCGGGAGTAAGGAGCTTGCCTTCTACGGAGTTAGGAGCACGCTGCCCTTTACATCTACGCACGGAAAAGCTGTAAAAAATTAGTGCCCTTCCACTCTGTGAAGAAGGATGACCTGCAAAGCTGGACGCAGTCCATGGCGTGCACGAAACGAACCGTACTTTGCGACGGAGCATACTTTCTAGCCAACTAGCTGAATGAACCTCTGAAGGATTCAAGCTTTGTTGTTGCAGATAAACATAGAACTACCCGTGTCCCTCCCGCGTCGTAAGCATCTGACTGTTTGTGTAAGACCGTGTTCAGATTGTTGTCGCAACTGTCGTAATAACTTTAAAGAATGTCGTCATTTCACGTCTCAGCCAGCCGAACTGCGTGACAAGCCATTTTTCACGTCCATAGATCACGATACGGCTTTTACGTCGGTAGTCTGAACAAAGCCAAACACACAAACCCAATCCGCTCTACCACTACGGACTCCGGACCGGTCCCATTGGGCCGTTTAACATCCGCATTTAAACCCCGCACCAGCACAACGGACATCCCATCGATCAGTACGGGCATGAAACCTTAGCTGCACATGCACGGCTCCTCTCCTCCCTCCCACTATTCTCCTCTACAAACCTGCGCACGCATAAACCGGAAACCGGTCATGTGCGCGTGATTAGAATTGACAGACCCCGTCGAATATATCCTCTGAAATCCCTCAGAAGAAGTGATATTGGCCCACGCAGGCGTTCCAAGCGGGCAAGTTTCTATTCATCCGGGAGGGATTCGCCGCTACCCGACGAGCTGAGCTTGAGGCGGTAAACGGCGTCGCCAGCATCTTTCCGTTGCTTTTGCTCCCGTTCGCGCTTGTGTTCGGGCCAACGCTTCAATTCTTCCTCTTCCTACAAATGAACGGCATGCATCCGGCCCATAAAGATTTAAAACCTGGAAGTCCCTCGAGCTCTATTCTCGCGAACAAACATGTGGCTGTCCGTTTTCCTTGCCCCTCGTATGCATCTTATTGTGTGTGTAAGATGCCTTTGTAACACATCAACCCACACCTGAACCACTCGATTAAGGAGGACAGCCGACTAACCGCATTGAGCCATGTAATTTCGACATCTAAATCTCCCACCAGCACAACCGGTATTTCATCCAGTAGCGGCATGAAGCCTAGCTGTGAGTGCACGCCCACCTTTTTCTACCCGCAAGCCATGCATGCATAAACCGGCAACCATTGATGGCGAATACTTAGGCGTGAAAGACACCGGAGAAAATGTCGCTCGGAAGGCCTTCCAAGCAGAAAACGAAATATGAGCTCAAGCCGGCGTTCCAACCGGGGAAGTTTCTCTTCTACCGGGGGGATTCACAGCTACTTGGCGAAGTGAATTTGAGCGGACACGGCGACGGCGGGTTTCGGGCGTTTTAGGGGGCAGCCCTTTGGCAGCCGTTACCTGGGCTTCCCGGGAGCGGCGTCTGTTTATGTCCGCGTAATCCAGTGAGCGAACGCAGCAGCGACGAAAGAAAGAAAACGGAGAAGAGCGTCTAGCGAAGGGTGAAGTGGAGTACGACACGTGCAGCTACGGCGTTATCTCTCTCACTGCCTTTCCCTCACACATGTCTCATGCGTCGCCACCAAGGACAGACAGACAGACATTGAACTTTATTAGGTCCGGAAGGTCAAACCTAGCGGCCCAGAGGACCGTCTAGAGTAGACGCGGGCCGCACCTGCGCGGGTGGCGGGAGGTTTAGGATCTCCGCCCTAACGCAGGCCTTCTGGACAGCCCGGAGTTGTGTGTAGTAATCTTCGCTGTGGAGCGCCATGGTCCATTCTTCCTCTGTGATGAGTTCGGCGTCCTCTTGTAACGCCGGGCACTGCCATAGCATATGGTCTAAGTTACAGTAAGCTGCGTCGCAGAGAGGACAGTGAGGGTCAATTTCCGGGTGAAATAAGCTAAACCGGCTCCTGGTTGGGAAGGAACCGGTCTGAAGCATTCTAAAGGCTGCTGACTGTGGGTGTGTGAGAGCAGGGTGGGCCAGCGGGAGTGTTCTTCGCGTAAGTTGGTAGTGTGTGACTACCTCGTTGAACGTGAGTAATGCGTCTCGGAACTCTCTGGGGGCCTCGGGAGCTCGGCCTGTTGATCGCCGCGGCTGACGGTTTTCTCGCGCGCGATCGTGAGCGAACTCGTTGGCGTTGGGGAGGGTGTCGTGGACTCCGTGGCCCATGTGGGCCGGGAACCATGTGATGTTATGGAACGTCTCTTGTTTTCTTCCCTGTAGAATCCTGGCTGCCTCTTTGGCAATAGTTCCTTTGAGGAAGGCTCTTGCCGCCGAGCGGGAGTCCGTGTAGATTTGCTTAAACCGGGTTTCCGTCATGGCGATAGATAAGGCGATTTGTTCGGCCGTAGTGGCCTTTGGTGCATAGAAGGACGCCGAGGTGACGAGGGTTTCCTTTGACATCCAACCGCTGCCATGCCAAACCTGCCCGAGCGGCCATACTGGGCGACATCCACGAACAGAGCTTTGGCCGATCCTGTATTTGCGAGCTGTAAGATGGTTCGGGCCCTGGCTCGCCTTCTCCCCTCGTTATATTGGGGATGTACATTCCTCGGTAACGGGTCTACCTGGAACGTTTCCCTCACCGTTACGGGGATCTGTGCAGTGTAATCCACAAAATCTTCGTACAGGTAGCCGATGTCTCCAAGAATCTTCCTGCCGGCCTTGGTGGAAAGCAGCCTTTGTTCTTGCGCGGTTCTTTGCGCTTCTGCGATTTCGACCAGTGAATTGTGGATGCCCAGTTGTTTCCAACTTTTCCGTGCTTGCGGATAAGGGGATACCGAGCACCCTCTTTATGCTCTTCCTCATGAGCGTATCGACTTTACTCTCTTCCGTGCGGGACCAGTCGAGGGCACCCGCCACGTAGTTAATGTGGCTCATTAGGAAAGCGTTGTAAAGTCGCAGGAGGTTGCGCTCGGAGAGGCCACCCCTGCGGTTGGAGACGCGCATCATAGTCGGATCGTCGCTTCCGTTTTACTGGTCAGTTCTCGATGGTCTTGGTGTTGTTCCCCTCGACTTTGAATGAGCATACCGAGTATCCTTATGGACATCAACCTTCGGTATGACGGAGCCGTCTCTCGTGCAACAGCTCGATGGCCGCTTGATTGGGGTGCGGTTGCCCCGCTCCGCCCTTACGGTTGGACCGGTATAACAGGAGTTCCGACTTGCCCGGCGACAGTTTTAGTCCCGTGTCCTGAAGGTACTCTTCTGTGATGTCTAGCGCCGTTTGAAGGGCTTCTTCCGTCTGAGCTTCCGAACCACCACGGCTCCAGACCGTGATGTCCGTCCGCATACAGAGCGTGATTGATTCCGGGGATACGTCCCAGCTCGAGGGACAGGTCCCGCATAACGAGATTGAAGAGCAGCGGAGACAGTACTGCTCCCTGCGGGGTGCCCCTCGGACCGAGTCCGTACTCCTTCGAACCGCACCTGGGGCCGAGTTTGAAGAAGGCCGTGCGGTCCCTGAGGAAGGATCTTATGTATGAGTGAAAGTTTCTGCCGAGGTTAAGTTTCGATATCATCTTCAACACGTATTGGTGACGAATCGTGTCGAAGGCTTTTGTGAGGTCGAGGGCTAGGATTCCCCTGACATCTCTCGAATACACTTCCAGGACTTGGTTCTTGAGAAGCAACATGACGTCTTGCGTGGACTAAAGTCCGGGTCTAAAGCCGACCATGTTGTGCGGGAAGATCTCTTCTTGCTCGATGTGACGTGAGATCCTTGCATTGACCACGCGTTCAACGACTTTGCCACCAAGGAGCGCCGTCCCCCTGACACTTTCCCCACACGCTGGTCCATTCTCCGCTAATCCAAACCACGTGACGTTTGCGCATGAGGTTCAAACACGATATGCAACAACATCCTCGCTGTTCCCTTGTGCGGGGCTAATCCGAACCACGTGACATTTGCGCGGGAGGTTCAACCACGATTTGCAACATGCCAGCCGGCGTTCGCTGATCACACGAACACTTCCTGAGGCACAGCAGAAATGCGCCGTGACCGAGAAGACTGCAGCTCGAGCTGCGCACAAATTTCATATTAGGCAGTGTAGTAATCATAAGTGCATTTTTTTACGCCTATCCGTGCCTGTGTTTATTTTTCGCAATCATCTTATAATCCGCACTACCGTCGCTAGCTGCCTACTTGCGCAACTTACTAAATGGGCATCCGTGTAGTCGAGGGGAAAAATAGTTGTGAAAGAGGTGTCAACGGTGGTGAGGAGGAGCCCCGGAGCGGCGCAGAGTAAATCGATGACCCCGGAATGAAAACCAGGGGGAGAGGGGGAGAGAGGGGCAGACATATACTGCTTTGCAGTAAAAGAGGGTTGCTCTCTCTGCAATGAAAAATGCGTTGTTTGGGACATGTACCCACTTGATTGAGCACAGCCTTCAGAACCAAGTTCAGAGGCTGCGTTCAGCTGGATACCCTGACGGGCTGCTTAGTAGCCTCGCAAAAATGCTACTGGTAGAAAACCGCAACAGTGCTGGGAGCAAATCCAAACCTGAAGAACCCCGTCGTGGAACCGCTGTTATCCCGTATGCTCACCAGGTGTCGCACAGGATTAAGAGAGCGGCTTCCCGAGTGGGACTACGAGTGGTTTTTTATGCGCCGAATAAGTTTGGAAATGTGTGCCGTGCCGTGAATAACAGAGAAAGAAAAGCCAGTTGCAACATTAAGCATGCCAAATGTTAAGTCAACTGCAGCGTAGGTTTGGTGTATGAAATAAAATTGTCATGCGGCCGGTCCTATATCGGCCAGACACGACGGTGCATCAATGACCGCCTAAGGGAGCACGCGTACTGCCAAAAATAGGGCACGGGCAGCAACCTTCCTGCGCCCTGTTCAAAGTGTAACGGGTGCACGCCGGCCTTTGAAAAAAAGTCGCCATTCTAAGGGGATATCGAGAGCAACCCATGCGAGATATATTCGAAGCACTAGTCGTACACCAAAGGGGAAAGCATTGCATCAGCAGTCGTTAGGTGGAATTAATGGACAAGGAGATTAGGTGTCTCAGTTCAAAATCACTAGTACTGTTATATTGATTTTTGGTATATGTTCTTTCTGTAACCGCGTTTAGAAACCCCCTTCCTTTTCAATGAAACTTTAGCTGGAAGTCAGCTCTGCGTGTGCCTAGTCTCCCTTCCCTTTGTCCTGTCTTTAGCGCTGTTTTTCTTTATGCATAAACTTACCAGGACCTAGGCATTCGCATCGCGAGAGCGAATTAACGGAAGTCTCAAGGGGGGGGGGGGGGGGGGGGGTCCACTACTTTAGGGGAAGCCGATTGGCGTGTATGTGTAGCAAGGTTATAGGATTTTTTATCATGACTGGTACCCCTGTCCTTCTCGAGAAATTACCGCTTCCGAACCAGAGTGCAAGGGAACATGCCCACGTTTGAAAAGTCGCTGCTCTTCTCTGGCGCTATCAACCTCAACCACGTGAGCAGTCTGATCTTACCTCTGTGCTCGTCCTAGAGTTTCTGTATTAATGCCCGTAAATCCACGTTTGAAATTGCACTCTGTCGTTGTGACGAGGTTGTCGTATTGTCGTTGTTTCTTTTCTTCCGCAAAGCTCTCTGGAAAGCAAAAAAACAAAGGCGCGCACGTCCTGCGCGTTACTATGCAAAAGGTGGATTTGAACAGGTTTCATGGCAACATTTCTGGGCTCACTGAAATGCTTAATGTGGAATCCATTTTTTATTGTTTTAGGCTGTTTCAGCTACCTTCCCGTCTTTCCCCATGTGGTTTCACGTGACCAGCTACCACTGGGTACATCAAGCTAAAAGCCAACGGCCAAAATGTCCGTCCTATCCGCTTTAGACAAACATCTCATAAAACTTGGTTGGGACATCGTATAAACGTCCATCGTTAAAAAATTGTTCCCACTTAAACGCACCGCTGTCGATACGGGAGTGGTGCCCGGTTCGAAACATGGTCGGCGAACAGACTGATGTCCACGGAAGGTCTCTGAGAATGCTGTACAGCCTTTATCTGTAGCCGGATAATTGTGTCTTAATAAATAGCCATGTTTCGACTGCAAGAATTAAACTTGCTCCGGCTGCACCCTTTAATCAAGCGATCGTCCCAGCTTCCCTATTCCATGCGACCGCGTGTCGCCAACGCAACTCATGTCTCGCCTCCGACTCTCAGTTGACACTCACTAATGCGGACAACCTCGTCCGGCCAACTCCGATCGAAAACGGTGGAGTTGAGACAGAGAAGGCGGTGACCCAACGCATCCCTTCAGGAAGGCAGTCGGGTAAACTGACATGAATTCATTATTCGTGCAGCGCAAACACACAAGAGGGGTGAAGGGTAGACACACATGCGCTGAGCTTATGCCAGCAATCTGTTCAGGTGCAACACACACCAACGTTCAATAGCACCACGCCAACTGCCCGGCTAATCGCATCCACAGCCCATTCGCGTCCTCTGCGGTACAAAGGCCTCTGCCAGAGATCCCCAGCCACTCCGTCACAGCATTTCGGCGTGCATCCTAAGCCCCCAAATATTCTCATTTCGTCCCTCTATCGCGTGTTCAGTCTCCCCTGATTCGTCAGCCATCTCTCGGCAGCCACGCCGTAAAACGGATGGTCAGCAGGTTGTCCGAACTACGCTTCACATGAACTGCCTACTACTGCATCTTGCGCGTAATTTGAGCTGAACTGCGTCCGGCCTGAGTTGGTCTTCGCCAAAACAGTGCTGATATTTTCTGCAATTGAGTGCAGGCTTGCGCTTGTGCGGGAGTTTCGGACTTTAGGGTGGGTTAAGGAACTTCAATGGCCAGTGTGCCGGCTGTATGTCTTCGCCACCCCGCCCACCGTACTGTCTCTTTGCGCTGCTTCAAGAACAGTATCCAGCCTTGCGTACGAACTACCCTACCCAAGTGCCCCGACATGTGGCACCAGATGCCTGGCAATACCAAAGGGTTCGTTTTGCGAAGAATACTGCACGGTCCAGGTTTTTTCAATGTTTCGGTAACTCTGTCCAGCCGCACGTGACTTATATCCTCCCTTGTCTCAGAGCGAAACAGTCCCACTCATTTCATGAGTGATAAGTGTTCTGGTCAATGGCCCTATGTAGAAACAAATTACAGCGGGCTAGCTTGAATGCGGAGCGACGTCACTACCCAGACGTACGGAATACTGTACACCTACTGGCCCGTTTTATACCCAGTGCTATCAACACCGCGGTAAGATACACAAGAAAAAATTAAAGCCGTTTCGATCAATGTGAAAGCTGTCGGAAGTGCAGAGCAGTGATTCGCAATAACGGGCTGTACCGCCGTTATCCGCTTACTGCTACCACCCCATGCAATTCAAATTTCCCGCCTTCGCAGTGCTCGCGCGCCCCCTGCCTGAAACTGCGGCAGCGGGAGTTCCGTTCTCTTTGTGCTTTTCTCCCCGCACGCTGCCACATTTTGCGTTTACTATCGTAAAAAGCACCCCAACGGGTGTCCTTAACTAAAGAAACGCGGGCGCTGCCGGTTAATTACCTATATTCTTCCTCAAATGTACCTGTAGTTTTCTTTGCGCTAAACTACGGGGAGATGTATGACAAGCGCCAGCGTTTCACGAGTTTCGAACGCTTATCACTATATAAACCGCTTGGCGTTCGAAGCCTCTGGGGTACGCCGCGAACAGCGTTACCCCGCGACGCCGCCTTGCTGCTCGCTCGACTTGGGTCGAGCGAGCGAGCTAGGGCGACAAAGCGAGCGCCTAAAGTGCTCAGTACTTAAAAAGAACACCCACTGGTGTATCTTTCAAGATGCATGAGCGTCTTGTTCCTGACCCTTGCTAACTTGAGGCTCTGCTCGATGCGCACGCTTTCTTCATGGTGTAGAACCCCGGAACAAGGCGTTTCTCACACACACCTTCTACACCGTGCCAACCCTGCTTTAGGCTATAACCGTCTAGGTGTAAACGTTGCTAGCTTCCTGCTGCTCCTTTTGCTGTCTCGGAATTGGCTAAGGCCTAGTGCTGCTAAGCACAAGGACGCGATTTCGACCGCGATCCCGGCGGCTGTGTTTCTTGCGGTAAGGGGAAAGCGAGAAACCCGCGCGGACGAGGTATCCGTGCACGTTAAAGAGTCCCAGATGAAATAAATGAACAATTTTCCCTCACTACAGCGCGCAACATAGCACAGATGTAGCTTCAACGCGTAAACCGTTATTTTATTTTACAAAGAATATTAATAACGGTGCAGAGTTACGAGATAAAAGCACACTGCCGCGAAAAAGCAACTGAGGGAGACTGCGACCCCATTAATGCTGTCAGGAACCAGAAAGATGCGCACACTTTAGCGACAATAAAGGAATTCCGCGGACGTCTAAGCACTCCGTACGCGGGTGAGCACGTGAAAGCATCACACCCTCAGTCTCCAGTGGCTGCCAAGCAACTGACCACGGCGGCGGTCAGACCTGTGACGCAGCAGAGGGTGCTAAGAATCCTCGGACCCGGACAGGCCGCCATTGGAATCTGAACCTGGCAACGTTTAACACGAGAACCTTATCTAGTGAAGAGAGTCTAGAGGTGTTGTTCGAGGAATTAAAGGGCATTAAATGGGATGTCATAGGGCTTAGTGAGGTTAGGAAGACAGGTGAAGCCTTTACAGTGCTGAAAAATTGACACGTCCTATGTTACCGTGGTCTAGTGGACAGAAGAGAACTGGGAGTGGGATTTCTAGTCAATAAAGCATAGCTGGCAACATATAAAAATACTATAGCATTAAAGAAAGGGCAGCAGGTCTTGTAATTAGGCTCAATAAGAGGTACAAGCTCAAGGTGGTACAGGGCTATGCGCCCCCATCCAGCCACGACGACCAGGTAGTGGAACGTTTCTATGAAGATGTGGAGTCGGCAATGGCTAAAGTAAAAACACAGTATACCGTAGTTATGGGGGACTTCAATGCTAAAGTAGGCAAGAATCCGGCTGGAGAAAAGGCAGTTGGGAACTATGCTCTGGGCTGTAGAAACAGCAGGGGGACCTACTAGTTGAGTTTGCAGAACGGAATAACCTACGCATAATGAATACCTTCGTCTGTAAACGGGAGAGCCGAAAGTGGACGTGGAGGAGCCCGAATGGTGACCATAAAAATGAAATAGACTTCATATTATACGATAACCCTGGCGTCGTGAAGGATGTGGAAGTGCTCCGAAGGGAAAGGTGTAGTGACCACCGTATGGTAAGAGCTCGAATTAGGCTAGATTTGAGGAGGGACCATAACAAGCTAGTACGAAAGAACCCGATTAATGAGCTAACAGTAAGAAGTAAAGTAGAAGAATTCAGGATCGCGCTGCAGAACCGATATTCAGCTTTTACCGAGGAAGCCGAGCTTACGACACAGGAAGCCAGCGACAACCTTACACGTATTATCACGGAGTGTGCAGTAGAAGTTGGGGCCACGATGGCTAGACAGGATACTGGTAAACTTTCACAGGGGACGAAAGATATAATTAGGAAACGGCAAACCATGACCATCTCTACCGCAGCTGACAGAATAGAACTAGTGGAGCTTTTGAAGATAATCAGGAAGCGTAAGACAGCTGACATACGGAAGTATAATATGGAGAGGATCGAATACGCTGTAAAGAACGGAGGCAGCCTGAAAGCAGTGAAGAGGCGTCTTGGCGTGGGGAAAAATCCGATGTATGCACTTAAAGATAAGCAAGGCAATGTCATCACAAATATGGATGAAATAGTCACAATGGCCGAGGAGTTCTATAGGGATCTGTACAGTAGCCGGGACATCCAGGATAATGCCGAACGAGAAAGTAGTTCAGAGGATATAGACATCCCACCAGTAACGACTGAAGAAGTAATGAAAGCTTTGAAAGAAATGAAAGGGGGCAAAGCACCTGGTGGGGATCAGATTACAGCAGACCTCCTGAAGGATGTCGGAGAAATTGTACTTGAAAAACTGGCAAGCCTGTATACGCAACGCCTAATAACCGCAAGTGTACCAAATCTTGGAAGAACGCGAACATCATCCTAATCCATAAGAAAGGTGATATGAGGGACTTGAAAAATTACAGGCCGATCAGCTTACTGTCAGTCGTCTACAAGGTATTTACCAAGGTAATCGCTAACCGAATCTCTGCAACCATAGATTTCAGTCAACCCAAAGAACAAGCAGGGTTCCGTAAAGGTTATTCAACAATGGACCATATTCACGCGATCAATCAGGTGATAGAGAAGTGCGTTGAGTATACTGAACCCCTATATATAGCCTTCATAGATTATGAGAAAGCATTTGACTAGGTCGAAACCCTAGCAGTCATTCAGGCATTACGGAACCAGGGGGTAGATGAGCATTATGAAATAATACTAGAGGATATCTACCATGATCCTCCATAAGGAGAGCAGTAAAATACCTATAAGGAAGGGCGTCAGACAAGGAGACACAATCTCCCCAATGTTATTCACAGCATGTTTACAAGAAGTATTCAGAACGTTGGATAGGGAACAGGTGGGAGTAAGGGTTAATGGAGAATACCTCAGTAACGTCAGATTTGCTGATGACGTTGCCTTGATAAGTAACTCGGGGGACGAATTGCAAAGAATGCTTTCCGAACTGGATGAACAGAGAAGAAAGCATCAATGTAGAGTAGAAAACCTTAGACGCCTTAATTTCTCCTCGCGTTTCAGAAAGGCAGCTTGAGATGTTTTGCGACCTGCCCTAACGTTTTATAATGGCTTCGATCTGTCTCATACGCATTGCGCCGCTCCTCGTTCTTGTCGCCGTGTAATTTTCGATGACGCTCCTTGCCTGTTCGCTCGTTTCGACGCCTTCTCCCGCTCTCTCCACTAGCGGTGTACTGGCGTGAGCGACCACCTCCCGCTACTGCCGAGTTTAAAGCAGTGTGAAATGCTTCGTGCGATGGAACGCTTCCGAAGGAACGCTTCCGAAGTTCTACTGGCTACCGCATAGTTTAGGCTCGCGCTCTTCGGAATATGGAACGCTCCCGAAGGAGCCATTTCTGTTGCGGACGTCGCACGCCGGCTTTTATTTATTTATTTATTTTATTTTCACATACTGCAGCCCTTTAAGGGCTATAGCAGGAGTGGTTGAAATACAGAGCAGTGATTACAAATGCACCACTTTAGGGAACAAGAAAATACAGTATACACACCTACACACATGGGCAATTCCATTCAGAACAAAATCGCGATCCTGTAGATGCCAATGTACACCGAAAAATTGTTATACATCCAATGAGTGGGCACAACAGGACGGGGCGCACATACCAACACAACAAAGCAAGGAACTATTGATTAGACACGAC
The DNA here is from genome assembly GCA_013339765.2 of Haemaphysalis longicornis. Taxonomy (NCBI): domain Eukaryota; kingdom Metazoa; phylum Arthropoda; class Arachnida; order Ixodida; family Ixodidae; genus Haemaphysalis; species Haemaphysalis longicornis. Next base: position 75,981,437 of record CM023448.1, on the reverse strand, counting down.
TTTCAAGAAAAGGCAGAAATTGATTTATCGATGCGCTCCTAATCTCTCCCGGCAGTAAATTCCACTGTTCTGTCGTTCTCGGGAAAAAAAATTAAATTTGAATACATTGGTGTGTGCATGACATGGGGCGAGGTTTAGGGCATGATTATTTCGAGTTATGGTTGGCATAGCACACTTAAGATAGCTGTTATCGGAAAGGCGGTTAACTGAGTGAACGATACCATGCAAGAATTTGAGCGAATCGATATCGCGTCGCGTAGAGAGTGAGGCAAGGTTTAAAGTTTGTGGGGAGCGCCTTGGCACGACACCTTCTGGCCTAGAGGGTGTTGCCCAGAGCCCCACGCCGCCAGCTCCCTTCCCTTGCCCTCCTCGCCTGCCGTGCGGCTACCGGGCCGCGGGACCTGTGGACGTCGGGGCCCGAGAGATGGCGCTGGCGGACACGGGGCAGCGGGCAGTGGGGTGAAGGAGCGGGCGGTGGTGAGGGAGAACCACGCGCGGGGACTCAGACTCGGGGGACAGAGTGTTCTTGGCTGGTGTGCGTGTGTATGCCCGGACGAGGGTGTGAGTAAAAAGTTTCTCATTGTACTCAACCGCAGTGTGCCTCATTTCTGGACGGGCCGTAGAGAGCAGGCCCACAAGTTGTAAGGGCGGATGTAGGCGAAAAATGAAACGGGTTGCTTTTTTTTTGCACGGCTTCAATTTGTTTTCTTTCTCCTTTTTTACACGGACACCAAACGATAGAAGCATAATCAAGAACTAGACGAATTAGTGTTTTGTACATTAGTAATTTAGTTTCCTGTGGGGACGTTCTGAGAGTACGTCTTAGGTAACCAAGTTTTTTAAGAGATTTGGTGCAGACTGAATTGATATATTTAGACCAGGAAAGGTTAGTAGTGAAAACCACGCCAAGGTATTAAACGGCTTAACGCCAAAGCTTAAATGGCCCCAATGGGCCATTTAAGCTTTTCGCCTTCAACGGAGCTTCATCAGTACCACAGCACATCGTAACGTGGTGGGAGCTTTGTCCTTGACTTGTACTTCGTGAGGGCCTCCTATGCAGCACAACCCCCGTCCTCGCCGTCATTATTTTTAAAGGCGCGAGCATTTTTAAAGACCTGCAATCCTGCTCCTGGGTGCGTGCATCCCGTTGCGGGCGTGCACGTGCGCAAGACTTGGAGCCAATGCACTTTCCGCTCATGCGCGCCTAGTAGGCCCTCTCCCTCTCGGGTGACCGTTCACACACACCGGGGGGTAACGGGAGGGGGGGGGGTGAATGGAAGAGGGAAAACGCGCTTGGTGAACTGAGGCCCCATTCGTTATTTGCCACGCCTAGTGGCACTAAATAAAGACTTTTTTAGAGTATCGGTACTCTTTTCTCTCATTATTATTTGCCGCCAGGATTTTCATTGGTCGGTCCGCACCACGTGATATTTGTTTACATATGGGCGCAGCTATTTTGTTTCTGGGCGCCTCTCTCTCTCTCTCTCTCTCTCTCTCTCTCTCTCTCTCTCTCTCTCTCTCTCTCTGCGTGTACGCTACAGCAGCCGGTCACACTCTGCCCGTCACCATCGGCGGCGGTTTCATTGGGAGAGATGGCAACACTGCAAGCCAGGAACAAAATGGCCCCCAGACGCTTCCAAGTGCACGAAGTGGTGGTACTCTTGAGCATAGCTTATTTAGTGACGCTAGCCACGCCCTGTTAGTAGTGCATGGTGTTACCAGGAGTGACACGATCGGCGACGTCACTTGCCGTGAGTTGTGGCCTTTAGCGTCAGCCAGGCACAGTGAAATGTCAGCGGTGCAAAACTGGTGGATACCGCGCTAGCACGGACGCCAAAGCGAGCAGTCACCGCTCGGAAACGCACCGTGCCTGAGTTGCTAAAGAACGACAGCGGCGACTGGGGGGCCAATGCGGATTACGGGGCCGTCGCTCTCGCCAGGACGCAAACGCGAGCATCCATGGCGTTGCTCCGCGGCTGGGAAAACGACAACTGAGCATTCCCTTTCCTGCACTCGTAAGTGGTGTATCAACAGAAACGAGGCCGTTTAGTGTACATCTTCTCCTGCTTACACACGAGCTATAAGATTGGCATTCGTAAAAAAAAAAAAGAAAATATTACAGGCCCGCATGCCTCAGCAGTAGCGTACGCAGGTCTTAATCTCTGGGTGGGGAGGAGGACAAAAAGGGAAAGGAAAACATAAAAAATTGCGCCCACCTCCCCGCTAGGGGAACCCTGTGTAGATGCGACGCATCGTGGGGTTCACTTGGTGTTTCCGTTGGATTGATTCTGAAATCACGTGAAACGTGTCGGGAACGCGTATGGTTATTATGTTTTATGATTATTATTATGTTTTATTTGCCAATCTGGTCAATCTCTCTAAGTGGTATGCTTGGGGCTTCGCTGTCGCAACGACCTTACTCCATCATGTTGCTGTAAGTGGGAGCTTCTTTTCTTTTATTGCAAGTGTTAATCATTTCCCCATCTGCGTTGTATCAGTAGCATCTTGACGTAGTTTGAATGAGTCAATGATATGAGGCGCCTTCGTAGCATTTGATTCTGGCCTCGATTTTGTGGCGCAGTGGGAAGATCACCATGTACCTCGCGTTCCGCCCACAGGGTCGTGGGATTGAAACCGGCGCCGCTATTATTTTTTTATAGTGTAGGGGGAGGGTGTGGACGGACAACAACGCCGTATGGAGGGACAAGGCGAGTGAATGAGATGCAGTCGCATCTAAAAGGGTTAAAAATCACAAAAACAACAAAACAAGCAAAATAAAAAGCCCAAGCAAGGAGCTGACGCAAATTAAAAATACAGACCTCGAGATGACGTCGTACTCCACATAACTTTCCTATTGTTTTGTTCCTTTTTTTCCACCACCGTAATTGTAAAATCGCTGATCTTCGGGGTCAGAACACAAATCTCAGCCGCATGCGGTTGGTGTGCAGCTTATGCCCACGAAATCAATATTCAGTAGTGATTATTTGTGGACAGGCAGTTATATACGTCTGCCTTTAAAAATGTAAATTATTTTCCTCTATCTAAAAAAAATGGCTTTCGAGGGTGCAATGGAGCTAAGTGATTTAACGAGGGCTATAGTCGTCTCAAATTAAACTAAGATGTATACCGTCTTTAATGACCCCTGTAAAAGGGCAGTACGGGGGAGGAGGCAAGGAGAAGGTACCAGCAACCACGGACGTGCGTGTTTCAAATATACGGGAGAGACTCCGGCTAGGCATGTGCGCGCTGTGCTTCCCAATACGCACGTTAACTTCAGCCCGGCTGCTGTGTGATTACGCGTACGAAACGTGGGGCTGCTGTCCGTAGATAATGGAGGCCCGCTTAGTTAAAAGCGCCTGAGTCGCTAAGGCCCGGTGTCAACGGCCCGGTTGAGTTACTTTCCTGTGTGTTTGACGTCAGCTTTACGTAATCCATCAAGAGCCACAACGCCAAGGGACAACGGCGGAAGTGGAGGAAAGCGCACGCGAGTGCTTTCAGCTTCGCACGAGCGTGCACGTGCCGTAGCGACATCGGTCGTAATGGTTGCAATGCCGTAAATAAATAAATAAATAAATAAATAAATAAATAAACAAGCAAGACGCGGAAGAGTGAACAAGGGCGAGGAACCTTGTTGCAGCGAGAGCCGTTTTTCAAAGAATTTCCGGTTTTTGTGCCGAAAATTTGTAGCGAGGTTCAAGATTCGTAAGTCATTCAGCACTTGGAACCTATGCCTAGCCCTGTGCAGTATTCATGAAAGTGAGAACCATGCCAGTACCCGCCGCGGTGACTCAGTGGCCAAGGCGTTGTGCTGCTGAGCATGAGGAAGCGGGTTCGACTCCCGGCCGCGGCGGCCGCTTTTCTAATGGAGGTCAAAAGCAGAAACCCTGTTTTTTCTAGAGTTCGGGTGCACGTTAAAGATGCCCAGGTGGTCAAAATTAACCCGGAGCCCTCCACTACGGCATGCTTAATCACCTGCGTTGCGTCGGCGCGTTAAACCCTCAATCAATCAAATAGAGAACCGTGCCAGTGGGTCATCTTTCCGTTATTTATATCTCGTTACGGCAGTGGGGCCTTAAAAACAAACTCAATGGATTTCCTTAGTTGTTCACCCCTGGCAGTAGAACCCTCGGTTACTGTTTCCGAAAGGGAAATAATAATACCGCGCCATTATTCTATTGCTCGTCAGGACACAATGAAACAACCGCAGTGAATCAATTGGGCGGGGACGTAGCAACAGTGAGCGGGCATCGGCAAGCGCCCTTCGATGGAACTGCTGCCTTCCTTGAACACGGTTGCGCGCTGTAGTCTGCACAATACGTATCAACGGCGTTTGTCTAGAATTATTTTGAGAGCCCGGCGAGCTACGCATAAGATGTTTCACGTCATCGTAATGTCTCGTATGCTTCGAAAACAGCTGCTATTTTCTCAGAAAGTGTTCAAAATGCCCCACGGAGAACGTTAAACTGTTGCTAAAGCGGGATTCACACGATGGAGAAACCCTCTCTTTCTGGTCCGCGGGACCCGCTCACGTGACCAGTTTTAGGCTCCACCCATCGGTGGGGATCGCCCGCGAATGCTCCGGGAAAGAAAATGCCTACGCACGTTTTCGCTTGGCGGCGGCGACCCTCCGCAGGGAATGGAACCTGTTCTTCGCCCATAGGCCGGCACTGAGTCTGGCAGCGCGTGGTCATTGCGGTCACGTGGTTTTATGTCGAAGTGGGTGGATGGGCGGCGTTCTCTACGTGGCGTGGTCGACACGCGGTGAAGTGACAGGTGCGGGCACCGCTTGGAATATCGCTATTACTGCAGGTGCTGTTGTCGGGAAAACAGGGAGAAGAGCGCCTTTGCGTTTGGGGGCGCTATGGGCGAACGAAAGCAAGGCAAAAAAAAACCGGTACCGCAAGGCCCCTCGCCGAGGGTCCCCTCGCTGCCTCCGCGCTGTCGTCTGCTAGTCATTCCGCGTAGCTCCGCACGTGTGGATGCGCCGCCAAGCCGGAGAATCCGGTCACGTGCTGTTGACGTCACATATCCGTCCGCCTCCGCGCGCCTCCTCCTTCGTCGTGTGAATCCCGCTTAATCAGCGCTTTCCTTGCTTACGTCCTCGTCCGCATACTTAGTAGTGCTATTCAGCAATGCTCGTGCAATACGTCCGACAGTGCGGCAGCGAATCGTGGATGCTAACGAAAACGAACGCCGTATTTTAACACGAAAGTATTTTATTCCCGGATACACAAAGATTTCGCTGACGGCATATCCGTCACGGAATTGACGCCAGTACAACGGAGCAAGCGGCCTGTAAAGGGTGCACCCCTGCACACAGGGTCATCTTGCGGGGAAGCAAGCTTTAGTACTAAAGTGTACGTTATACTTAGGGTTGTTCATTTTCGGGTTTTATATTTTAACACGAAAGTGTTTTATGCCGGTATACACTAAGGTTTCACTGACGTCATATCCGTCACGGAAATGATGCCAGTACACCTTTGCAGAAGCGACCCGGCAGCCGGACGTCGCTCGCCGAGCACACCCACAAGACGGCCGCCGACCCGCAAATCATGCTCACCTGCAGATTTCGCTGCACATTCCACGTTCGTGTTTTACCGATTCCTATGAGAGAGAAATCAACCAGTTTTTTTTTGTTATTATGACCAACTCGGAGCATGCGGGCCGACTCAGGGCACCCAGCCACAATAGTGTAAGTGCTACACGAGTTGTGTTTCGATAACACAACCGTTGGACAGCCAGCTGCTACTGAGTTGTCAGGATTATTTGGAGGTCGCGCGACATCGAATCGAATGCTTCTTAAGGATATTTAAGTCTGACGTCCTAAGTCCTAAGGATGCTCGTCTGATCGTGATATAAATTACGGTGAGACGAGCACACATATTCAATCCGTTACAAGGATATCCTTCCGATAACGCCATTCAAAGTCACTAAAGGATTCTTCGCTCGCCTGCCGCACCGATCTCTGAAATAACTAGATTTCGAGACAAGCCCAGAAAGAGCGTAGGCATCCTCCGTTGGCAGCGTTTTTTGTGGCTGCGCTGTAGTAAGAAATTTCCTTTCCGTATTTTACCATACAGCCGCTGTGATACAGGCGGCTAATACGTAAAACCTTCTGAAAATCTACCCATCTTATCGCAACAGAACGTTCAGCTTTCGCACCTTTTATCAAATTGGTTTGGGCGAGACTTGATATTCCCTGTAACTCGTCTTTTATAACCCATCACTGCGATTTTCACAGCTTATGGCGTATGTATTTGGTGCAGCGTTCACATCCCTCTTTTCAATGTATCGTTCGTAATTTGTTTTCAATGCGCTGATGTTGCATTTGCCATTTCCTCTCATCTGCTGAGCACAATTGTGAATCCACTTGTTGCTATACTGTCTAGCACTGTTGTGTATAAGAGAGAGAGAGAGAGGAGAGTGATCTCAACCTGCTCCGTTGTAGAAAGACGTGCCGTTATCCCAGTGCCGCACTCTTCAGTTATCCCCAACAAGTTTGCAACAACCACCCAGCCAAAGAGCGGTGGCGGGAGCACTTGACTATTCCAACGTCCGCAGCCGTCAGCGCAGTAATAATTTCGTTATTCGATTCCACCGAAAGGCAACAGGAGCTTGATGTGGGCGAGTTGGATAAACATACTTAAGAAACAATAGCGCAAAGGACGGGACGAAGGAACACTGCAAACAAACGGGTGCTAACTTCCAACTGAATTTTATTTGAAGAAACAAAGGTTTATAAAGACGTGGGAAAGGGAATTACACCGCATTCTGTCTGGTCATGGTGATTTTTCCTATTGCATCAGAAAGGCTACCTCCTTATCTGCAAGTGCCACAGCCGGGGTACTAATGCATTTGTCGCCGGCCCTCGTAATATGAAAGGCTTCCAGAAAGCAAAAGTGTATGCAAATGACATCATGAAGGCTAAAAGACCCATTTTTATTTGCCAGATGACTATGGCAAAGTGACGAAAGATGAAGTGTTTAATACTTACAGCTGTCTGCCGCATCAGGCATCTTTGCTCTCTTTCGGCTGTCGAACGCCAGGCGATCACAATATGTTGTTGAACAGCACTATTGTAGAATAGCCCTGGAAAGCTTGTCTTTGCTGCATCCGCCGGAAACACCGGAAACATCCACGGGAAACACCTTGACGTCGTAGCGCCTGTAATAAGTAAAAAACATAGTTCACTATAATGCTAAATGCACGCTGCTTACTAAATACAGCACATAGCACCAGCCTTACCACATGTCCGCGTGAAAATATTCAGCCTAAAGTTCTAGCTTGTCAACACACGCTATGAAACATAAAACGTACTGCAATATTCGATTTTCAATACTGCGTTTTACGGTAGCAGTTACTTGGCTCTTTCTTGAGAAAACAGTCCGAAATTTCACCGAAAATGGGCTTCACTCTTATTGCAGTCCCGCAAGGTAATATGAAAAAAGTCCAATAGACAAAGCAACACGCCAGCGGTTCCATGAAATTTTGTTGTGGCTACTGTACCCACATAAACTATTAATCGCGACTGAAATGTCGTGCCGTCAACGTTTTATTAGCGTAAGTGTCGTGCCGTCAACGTTTTACTTATTAACAACCCGGGACCAGAGGCTACAAGGCAACGCACAACACAATGGGTTCGGAACGCACGAACGTTCACGTTTTTTTTTTTGCAAGACATCTATGCCAATTTGGAGGTTGAACAGAAACCTTGTGACCTTTGAATGCGTTATATTTTAAGGGGTAACCAAATAAAGCGCCGCTACCAACCTAACTGATTGGGTATTGAACTGGTTACGGTGTTGCTGTCGCCGTCGCTCACTTCTGCCTCGTCAGACGCGCCAGATGCGAACGGAACCGACGGAGAAGCCCAGCGGCAGTGTAATTACCTTGTCGCTCGACAATATCTTTATGTTGCTCAAGAAAATAATGAAACAAAAGCTTAATTTATAGCTAGAGTTTAATGAAGCCAGCTTAATAAATCCGCAACTCTTATACTGCACACGAGTCTTGCTTCAACGCATGCTGAACGTCGTGAACCTGCAATGGGAGCACGGCTGCTTGTGCGAAAAACACAAAGCCGGAAAAAAGATAACTAGAACTGGCGTCACACAAATGGAAGTACATATATATGTGACCACTTAATTCTTCACAAGAACCAACAACGCTAAGCAGCACTCACGAGCGCCAGTTGTTATAAACGACAGCTGAAGTTTTGGCGGGAACGAGCGCGAGCTCTCCCGTACCGCGCAAGGAAAAATGAAATGGTGACTTACGTTTTCAGCGGCGGCCGCAGCAGGCAAACGATATTATTCCACCAGTCAGGTATACTTCAAACACAGCCACTGACATCCAAAACGCACCTCACAGACACGTACAGGAGTACTACGGCGGTTTCAATACCACAAAAGAGACGGAGAAGTCGGAGCGACACGTCCGTCCACCAGCCCCGCCGCGGACAAAAAAACGCGCAAAGGCACAACGCTCAAGTAGTCCGACGGTCACCGTTGTGTTAGGACACACAAATGACCCATTCCTACTGAACGTGTAACACTATCTCTCACGCTCTTTTGAATACGCTGCACTTTAGTTTAAGTACGCGTTGTTTCAATGCCCGGTGCTGTGGCTCTTTAGGTAACTACTTTTTCATACGATTTCAAAGAGTTCGCGTCCGCCACAGAGGTGTCTGCCTTTTTGCACACCTGAAAGCGTGCAGCTGAAGTTGATAGAGTCGATATACTGTTCTATTCTCTCTCGCGGAGGATATACGAACTCCATCGATGCGATACAGAGTCGGTACGATGTTCTATTCTCTCCCGAGAAAGGGGTACAACCGCCGCTTAGCTCCATCAAAAGTGGGGAGAGTTCGCCAGCAGTTTTATTCTGCATTCCTAGTAGAGTGAACACACCATCTAACGCCACGCGTGGTGCGGACGGTGTCAAACGACCCTCGCAGGAATAGAAAAGCTGTTTGATTCTTCAACTACTCCCCAGATTTCTTAGAGTGATGAAGGGAAGGCCATGCGGCCAAAATAGGGCATGGGGAATGTGGGAAGGCAGGAGTAGCACAGTTTAAAAGATGATGCGTCCATGAAGGCCACGCAGGAGTTCCCTACAATCAGTGGAGGTCAGGCTAAGGTAGAACATATCTTTTTTTTTTTCAGCGTTTATTGAAATGGGGAAAAAAACACCCTGTAGGCGCATTTTCACGGCCGGGGTGGACACCAGTCTACACTAATCTTGAGAGACCACTCTCTACTCGGAAGAGCCCAAGGGCTGTAAGAAAATTTCGGTCTTCAAATGGAGGGTCAGCTTGAGAGGCATCGGGAGTCATAGCGTTGTGGAGGATGGACCGACACAAAGAAAACGCGGAACAGTACCAGATTAGGTGGCCGAGGGTGGCGAAGACGGTCGTCTGGCAGTAGGGGCATTAAGGAGATGGAGACTCCGTTCGATGATTCTATTTTCTTGAGATGTGGGGTGTGATGGCTGCATCGGCCAATGAATGTTTCCGCAGCTCGAGGCATCGGACGAGCCAAAGCCAAGTACCCGGAGGGGGGGGGGGGGAGGTAACGGAAGAAAGACGGCACTTCTGTGCCTGGCGTGTGTGGTCGAGTTGAAGGCGAGGGCAGGGGGACCGGCGTGAGGCGGGGTCCTCCATAGGAGGGGTACTAACAATACACTCCCGGGCTGCATCATGTGCAGCCTGGTTGCCCCCATCTCGGTCTGTGTCACCCGGCATCCATGCCAAATTGTAGCCGTCCCATTACGGGCCAGAACGGTGGCCATTTCTTGGATTCCATCCACAGTAGGATAATCGGTGAAGGGCTTACGCAGCTCTTGAAGGGCCTGGTGAGAGTCTGCGAGAATGTGAATACGTGGAGGGGGTGGGTTTGTAATAGCGAAGGCCAAATGATTTATTATTCTAAGGAGGCTTTGCAGTTCCGCATCCAGGGGGGACGAGTTAAGAGCTTGACGTGTGTAGGCGCCGTCCAGGTCCGTTCGTGCTGTGCAGCTCAGGCCAGGCCTATAGGCGAAGGGAAGAGGCTGGCATGTGTAAATATATCCACCTCATCCGGCAATCTCACTGCGAGGACGCGTTGAAGTGCCTTTTCACGAGCAGTAGGACGGGAATGGGGAATTCCGGTTCGTTGGTGAGCAACTGTAACAGGCGGACGTGACCAAAGGGGAGGGGGTGGTGAAACCGACGGAAGTGCTGGAAGTATACGTTCGTCCCAGGCACGGAATGCAGTCCCTTGGAGTGGTAGGGTCCACCGAAGCTCACATTGTGCAGCTTCCGCAAGGAGCTATTCCATCGGAGGAACTGGAGCAGCCCGCTCAAGAGTATCAATGCGAGTATGCCTTGGAAGTCCTGTGATCGTGCGGAGCATGGCCCTGTAAAATACCGCTAAGTGCTTCTTGTGTGTAGAAGAGAGATCCAAGCTTCAACCCACACTGTGAGGCCATAAGTGAGACGATCGACGGCTACTGCCCTTGAGAGCGTGAGACACGCCGATTGGTTAGCACCGCCAAATTTGTTAGAAATGCGAGAAATTAGGCGAATATATGTTTCCAGTTTTTGTGCAGCTGCGTTACCCATTGCCGACCGCTGTTGTGGCTAGCGAGGGGAACGCTTAGCAGACGAATATGGCCACAGTGTGAGGCGATAGGTGCTTCGCCGATGTAAATAGTATTATGCATGCTGGCGGGTGGCTGGTGCTGACCGTGGACTAATATAAATTCTGTATTTTCGGGTTCCAGCTCAAGGCCGAGAGTTGGCAGAGTGGTGGAGAGGCTGTTTGCTGCCGCCTGCAACTCTGTAGCCATGTCTTCAGTGCATTGGTAGTCAGCGGCTTCAACCCACACTGTGAGGTCGTCTGCGTAGATAGCAAAACGAGCCGCAGTGTCCCTTTCCATGTTGCGGGCGACGCGTGCCATGACCAAGTTGAAGAGAACTGGTCCAACGACAGAACCTTATCCAAATAAAAGGTGCTTGGGCTCCAAACTGGATGCGTGCTGTTGAGGCGAATTAGTCGATTTTCAAGGAAGTTGCGAATGTGGCTTTGGGTCCTTTGGCTTGGGGAAACATTAATTGTAGCATCCGTGTATTGTCATCTAGCCACCTGCTCTCAGAAATCGATTACCTGTAATTGGCTACACCACCTCATTGCGCAGTATCCCCGCACTCCCATTATGATCGGCGGGGATATCAATGCGAAAAGTATGACGTGGGGATATGCCTATACCGAAGGGCAAGGCTGCAGTCGTCAAGGCAGCCATTGACGACTGCGGTCTTTCCTTTCTCAATGACCTTGCGTTGCCCACCAGGGTCGGTCTTCATTCCAAGCAGAATATCAGCTCACCTGACCTCACCATTGCCACTACTGGGGTGGTTCGCACCACTTGGGAAGTGATGATCCAATCCTCCTCACTCTCCGAAGAAAGCGCATTTCACTCTCGCCAATGCCTTTCGCACACCAACTGGACCACGTTTCGGACCACTGCTGATATCCCTGAAAATGCTACCCTGACACAATTCACCGCTGCGATATATACAGTGTTCGAAATCACAAGCTACAGATAAAGTAATACGTGATTCTTCAACACCTACCCTGGACGAACATCTGACTAACCTCTGGAAGAGCGTGCAATCTCTCACCACTCGTTACCGCACCAACGGCAAACGTCAGCAAGACCTGATCCGGATTCATAAAAACCCATGTTATTCACCTCCTGCACTCTCCGAGAGACGCCAGAGGACGATGAACATCGCCTTATTACGGCGTTTTTCCCTCACGCCTCACTCAGTCCTCACCCTCCACTGCCGACCATCATGGTTCCGGAGGCAGATACGGATCTCGATGCCCCATTAACCATGGTGGAGTTTCAGGCGGCTCCTCATCAGGGCAAACCTCATTCTGCCCCATGGTCATGATGGTGTGACATGGCAGCACCTACGTAACTTGGATGCGCCTGCTCACCTAATACTGCTCGACATGATTGATACTTACTGGGCCTCGGGCGACGTTCCCCATGACCTCTCAAACTGGTGCTAGTTCATCCAATACCCAAGCCAAACAAAGACTCCTCTGTGCTTACTAACCTTCCACCAATTTCCCTCCCGCCGACCGCATACAAACTTATTGAGCGTCTAATCAACAATCGCCTGCAGTGTAATTTGGAATATGTGCATCCGTGGTTCCACCCGTCCCCAACCGGATTACGTACCCACCTAAGTACGCCTTTCGCTGCTCTTACGCGTTCTGAACCGCACATAACGGGCTTGTATCCCAAATTACGTCCTTACTTCTGACGTGCGAAAAGCTTTCGACAGCGTTAGTCAAGCGGCGATCCTCGAAGAGCACATGAAATGAAAGGCGTCATTCCTTGCGTTGGGGGCGAGTCTGCTACAGTCTTACGCCTGTGTATCGGTGAACGGATTGAGAGATGGCGCCGCGGGCGTCTGCACCGTTGGCGACCGACTGGACCAGTCCGAGATGGAAGAAATGCGTCCTTGCAGCTGCGATCGCCTGCGGCGCTCAATCAGGGTCAAGGGTTCAAGGCGCGACGGAGCACTGCCTGGCTGCAAGGAAGAGCGCTTTCTGAAGTTTCCGACGCTTCCCTTAAAAGTATAGAATCCGGAGGCGTCGGGCGGTGAATTTGTGACTTCGGTCTATCCCGTACTCTGTGCACACCGGCGCTCAACGGTACACTGAAGTGATTTGTAAACACTGCGGGATTACAAGTGCAACTTGTAGTCTGGAGTGTGTAGGCCATCTTTCGACCGCTCTCGCTGCGCTTTCGCGACTATTCATCAGAAAAATCCGAAAATGCTGCCCGCCTCTCTGCATCCTCGCCCATTTTCGGTGGGGTTTTGTATGACGTCAAAAAAATCGCTTGGCTTCACTGCGCTACTGCACGGCTCGCCGGCCTTCCGATAGAGTCAGTCGGCCCCGCGTTTAGTCCGCCGGCCACCGACGGGTCATCGCAATTCGTTCGCTCAGTTGAAACTAAGCCACGACACGTTTGTGAATGGAAGAATATGCCTTTCTTTAGTTTCTTTGTTTGTACAGTGTATCAAGCTCCAAGTTCATGCAGGTCGCTCCACACAAGCGGTGCACAAGCGCACATGCGACGCTTCGCTGACTGGTACGTTAGTAGGAAACTGTAAGCCCAGTTGAAGGCGGGAGAAGAGTCAGCGAAGCTATTATAGGTACTAAAGAAATGCAATCAACCGAAACTTTTACCGTGCAGCGTAAAACCGTGCAGAAAGACCTTTTTTGGGCTGAGTGAACACGCACAGCGGATAGCACCACGACCACGCATCTGCGAACGCTTTTCCGTCTAAGAATTGCAATTGCTAGAAATGAAATATTGTGGAAGACTTTTGCTAGTGAAAGCCGTTACATATTTTTTGTTGACATCAATCAATAGCTTATTTTCAGCGCACCAATTTACTATATTTGAGATGTCAGACTGAAGTAGGACGAAGTAGGACGCAGTCATCATGCGTACTAATTTCTCGAAACAATTTGATATCATCTGCATACAAAAGGGTGCGGGAAGTTTCGACACAGCACGTAATATCATTAATAAATACATTAAACAAGAAAGGGCCCAAAATAGATCCTCGTGGAACGCCAGACGTAGAAATAAAAGGCTTCGACGCGCACGTAGTTACATCTACCAGACAAATTACATTTACCAGACAGATAGTTTTTGTTCGTATTCACCCGTGAAAACACTACAAGTTGTCTTAACGTTAGCCACGTTGCTGACACTAACATGCCAGAGATTATTATTAGCGAAGTCGGTAATCAATCTTTACTAAACAAACAAAAAATGTTCTGCACCGAATCACCTCGGTTTAAATAACAAAAAATTGTGATTGAGTCCTCTTTCATAGGAATCGGCAAAACACGAAAGTGAAAGGGGCCTTCACAGGAGCAGTTGAATGTTAAAGGAATTTCCTTCTTGTGCGGACGGTTCGCGAGCCTGACTCCGCCAGACGAAGTGACCCCGACACGCAAGAAACAAAAAACAGGGAAGGGTGACACCTTAGGAAACAGCGCGAAAAACTTGGACAGAGAGAAGGCAAACAGACAACTAGCCCAAAGTCAAGCTTTAGGGGAGGGTGCCTCAATTCACGCGCGTCCCCCGTACACGAAGGCGCCGGCATCGAGGCGCCAACTGCCGGCGCTCATTAGCGTCATGATGCGCTACTTCGCTTCGTCTCTTCTAGACGGCGCGCACCATTTGAATGAGTCATAGGGAAGGACATAAGGCGCGTTGGTAGCATATGCTCACGTCTCAGTTCGTAGCGCAGTGGGAAGAGCGCCGCGTACCTCCCGTTGCGGCCAGAGAGTCGTGGAATCGAAACCAGGCGCCGCCGCTTCAATGGCACTTTTTCTGGCAATTTCACTTCCTTGACGGATATCATGTCACCAAAATCTTTGGGTAGCCGGGCATAAAAACACTTTCCTGTTAATACTCAAGAATGCTTCTGGTGGTATCTATCGCATCTTGTCCGCCATTTTTCAACGTCCCTTTCATCTGGTATAATTCCTGAAGATTTCAGAATGGCACAAGTAACTCCAATTTTTAAATCCGGCAATTCCTTATTACCGAATTATAGACCTACTCTATATCAATAACAAGCACCATGTAAACACCATGCTGTGTAAACTTCTCGAACATATCATCCACTCACAGGAGATTAGCTACTTAAAAGAACATAATATTATCTTTAAATACCAACAGGGCTTTAGGAAAGAGTACTCATGTGACACTCAGCTTGCTGAATTCATTAACGACATTCTCTCATCCGTTCACGCTGGGCTTCAAATCGACTCAATATTTCTAGATTTATTCCAAAGCTTTTGACCGGGTGCCTCACCACAGAATGCTAATCAAACTTACACAACTTAATATCCACCCTGTTGTAATTGCATGGGTTAAAGATTTCTGTCATCAAGGGTTGAATTCCCATCAGCTAATAACGTTAATTCTTCTTTCGGTGAAGTTCACTCTGGTGTTCCCCAAGGCAGTATCATGGGCCCTTTACTTTTTCTCATTTTTGTCAGTGACTTAACAAATCGCGTTTCTTCGAGGATAAGGCTTTTCACCTATGACTGTGTTATTCACCGTAAAATAACCTGGTTTACTGACCAACTAGCCCACCAAAGTTTACTTGACTCAATATCTACTTGGTGTTCCACTTGGTTAATGTCACTAAAGAAGTCCAATACTAAACTCATGCCCTTTACAAACCAGGCATATCGCATTCAAACTTCCTACTCCTTAAATAACACAACGGTTGAGTTTGCAAACACTTACAAGTAACTGTGACTTAACTTGCACTGTGACTTGACATGGAATCACCACATCAATATCATTCTTGCATTCCCCTGGCGCTCACTGGGGTTTTTAAAGCACTAGCTGGCTAAAACATGCTCTATCAAACCTTCGCAAACTTGCATGCACAACTGTTATCAGACCTAAAGTTGAATCTTCCATTTGGGACCCTGACTAAGCATATACGTAGATGACCAAATTGAATCCCTTCAGAATCGTGCCGTTTGTTTCATCCTTTAAGATTCCCATAATACCAGCATCACGGCGCGCAAACTTCACGCATCTTTACCTATCCGATCACAGGGGCGTAAATTATCACGTTTATCATTGTTTCATAAATTGTACCACCACTCTTTACTTCAGGCTGATTTCTTTTCTTCTCCATCGGCAATGTTTCCCCGACGTGACCATGGCTTAAAGGTGACGCGTGTAAAATGCCGCACCTGTAGATATTCACAATCGTTCATACCTCGCACAATTGTTGATTGAAATGCCCTACCATCTCACATTGCAACTGTAACCGATTCAGTCAAATTCGAAGAACTTATACGCCCTTACGTAGTATCTTAACTTCACTAAAAAGTGTTTTCGTGGGTTTGTATAAGAGTCCTTTTGAGCTTTTTTGCTGTAAGTTTCTTTTTGCCTCGCACCAACTTTTATTTACTTCTTTTGCTTGTAACGTGTTGTTAGTTTTGCTTGCATGGTTAATTTTCAATGTATCGCGCCGCCTATTTAATGCCATCCCAGTGACGTCCTTTAGGGGTATTTTGAATAAATAAATACACAACTACCTTGGACAGGTTGTCAGTGCCGATTCCTACCACGAAAAAGGAATCCGGCGCAAAATAGGTATGGGCTGGGGCGCACTCGGCTAGCACCCCCAAATAAGAGAAAGAAAGCCACCCATATCTATCACTAATAGGAATAATACATGTCCTGGCGATAATTGCATATGGAGCAGAAACTTGGTGCCTCACTAAACAATTGCAAAGCAAACTTAGGTCGGCTCAGCGGACCATGGAGCGATTAATGATATGAGTAACACTTAGGGGCAACAAACGAGCTTTCTGGATCAGGGAACAAACTCGAGTAGAAGACATTGTTTAAAGGAATCGGCTTGGGCTGGCCATGAAGTGCGACGAAATGGCAACCGGTGGACCACCAAGGTGAGTGTGGATAGCGAGATTCGGGTCTAGAACAAGGGGGAGGTCAGTAACTTGGTTAGGGGACGAAATAAGAAAATTCAGAGGCAAAAAATGAACTCGGATGGCGCAGGACAGGAGTGGGTGCAGTAGACTCAAGTAGGCTGGTGAGCATTAGTGCGGGAACGACAGTGTGTGCAAGCCTTTTTATCGTTACTTTTTCCTGCCGGCAGAAGATCGTGAGCTTATAGAGGGACAGATAGATAAAGGGCCCACCTGCCTGAGTTGTAGACTTACCGCAGACTTACCGTTTGTAGACTTTCCGTATTTTATTTATCCTTTATCACAGGTATACGGGCGGGAGGCAATTTCGGGGTACGTTGCCGAAGTTCGGGATGAACCTCGGTAAATTGCGTGCACATTTGGTGGACGGAAAGCTCTGAAAACTTCGGGCCACGTGCCTGCTTCCAATGGTTTGAAGCGCGACTAAATACACAAACGGTTGGCACAACGTAGGCAGGACATGCGCTACCTGCTTTCTTCGGTGCAAGAGTCGCTGAAAGACCAAAGTTGTCTGCCGCGCCTCCCATGTAGCACCGTTTCTTTGTATGCGCTATCCTACCCCCCTCACCTTCCCCTCCCCTCTCGCCCCACTCATAATGTATGGAATACAGTCAAACCCGCTTATAGCGAACTGCAATATGCACCGTGATTAGTTCGATATATCCAATAGTTCGATATAGCCGAACCCGCCTATAACGAGGCCATTGTTACGAGTTCGCAATCCGTGGGAGCCCCCCGTCCGCGTATACAGAAACAAACACAGTACAGTAGCCATTACCATACCAAAATAATCCATTTATTGCAAGTAATAATGCTACTTTCTGCCTTAACTGCCCACGTTGCAAAAAAAAAGCGTGATTTTTGTTTTCACTTTCGTTTTGGCGGCTTCAACTAGCATAGCATTCTCTACACGAAACATTGTTTACACCAGTTCGAGTCCGCGTCCTCAAAAATCTAAGAAGCATTGGCGGAGCACATCGACTGCCGAAAGCGCTTCATTATAAGCGTCGGACGGATTTCACTCGCGACATCATCGGGAACGCTGGTGAGCTCTTCCCACAGTTCACCGATGCTGCTGTCTTGGTCCGGACTCGCTGACAGGGCGGGTTCCGTCGCGAGTCCCCCGCTTCGGAAACAGTTACGGAAAGTATTACGTGTCACGTCGCTCAGTGCGAGGCGCAATGTCTCAGTCGCGGCTCTTGCTTCGTGGTCGCGGCCAATCCACATCTCAATCGCCGCTCCGAGATCATGCATTTCGGCGGCCATTCTAGGCGCCAAGAGTTCGATATATCGGATGTGAACTTCGTTATAAGGAATATGTTTCCCATGTATTTCCGTAACTGAAATATTTTTGTTCAATATATACCATAATTCGCTCTATCCGGGTTCGTTATAGCCGGGTTTGACTGTAGAGGTTTGCTGAATTCGATGCGATGTTCCCGTGTTTGCGATGCCCGCGCGCCACCAGCTGGGGACCTTCGTTTCTTTTGCGGTTCCTGTCTTTTAAGGAACGGACGTGTTTTGCATGGGCTCCAGAGTTTTACTCAGAAGTGCTGCAATTTCGTTCCTTGGACCAAAGCGGATATCACAGTCATCGACAGCTAGGCTTCGTGCACCGGAGGACACTATTTCACTTCTCCGTGAGTGCGATTTACGGTCATCGACAGCTAGGCTTCGTGCACCGGAGGACACTATTTCCCTTCTCCTTAAGTGCGATTTCAGCCAACTTACGGCAGCTTTGAACCACGGCAAGCTAGGCCTCGTCCAGCGGGACTAGGCTTAACAACGGGTGCGACCAATGCCGGGTACGACCGCCGACGCGCGGGAGCGCCCCGCCGTGATCCCGAGCACAGACGCAAGTGAAACAGAGGACAACTTAATGCATCAAGGCCCAACCTCAGGCGACTGTGATGAAACTGCGACAGATTCAGGCTCAAACGCCGATTGGATCTAAGTCGTCACCCGAGCCCAGCGGTGACGCGAGCGGAAGCCCAACCCATCGCTAGGCCTAACGGCTCAGCCGACAACCACGGAGCCCGCGCTTACACCCAAGTTTGCTTCAAGGCCAGCTCCCCTTCCCAGGGACGATTCCAAGCTCGTGTTGCGACCACAGGGTGGCCTCAAGATAGCGCAATTAGACCTAGCCCAGGTCTCGCTCGCCTTGCCGAGCGCAGTTCAGTCAACCTGCCGCCAAACCAACCTGCGAGTCCGCTATGGAATGGTGCAGAACACCGCTAAAACCAGCACCCCGTCGGCAGAAGCAGCAAAAGCCTCGAGTCAGGTGAAGCAGATCCGAATCAATAACGTGACCTACCCAGTGCAGCTCTACGGACTGGCCCCAGATCACTCAGTCAAGGGCATCATAAGAGGGGCACCCCTCCGCTTCTAGGAGCGGGAATTACGTACCCAACCACGAAATCTACGCATGCAGAAGACTGGGAAATTCAAATATCGTTGTAGTCACGTTAGCTGGTAAGAACGTCTCCTATTACGTTACCCTGTTCGGCTCGGAGTACCCGTGCCCCTTGTACAAGAAAACTGTGCCTGTGTGTGACGCATGCCACGAACTCGGACATAGAGCGACGGCATGTCCTCAGCCCAATACACGTGTGTGCCACCAGTGTGGGGTCAAAGACCCGAAACCCGGACATGACTGCAAGGCCCTCTGCTCGCTATGCGGAAGGGGGGGGGGCACCTTACGGCTACCAAGGGCTGCCCGAAGCGCTTCCGGGAGCCTTTCGTCCTTCGTCAACGGCAGTTCGAGCGGAAGAGGACGGAGGAGCGAGCCTCTCGGGTGGACCAACTAGGCCTCCAAGCGGACCAGCAAGCATTGCAGCAGGGCCATCCAGCCTCACAACCAGACCAGCGAGCCTCGCAAGTGAACCACGAGTCACAGCGGGGGCGGCCCCGCGACCGATCCAGAACCGCATCCGCGAGAAAGAGAGGGAATTCGAGAACCAGGTCCAAATCCGGGTCCCGCAACCGTGCACCGAAGACCGGGAACGACGAGAAACAGGTGAGCTGGGCTCGCGTTGTGTCTCCCACTGCTCGACGCGACCCCACACCCACACCACCAAAAAACACAGATTCCCACCCATGCAAGAATGTTCAACCTTTAAGGCACAGTTGGCGCCAATAATATACCATAATTGCGTCATTAGAAAAAAAATTACACCATCTTCCCGTGGGGAAACTCTGAAGAGATGCGAAGCATCATGGGGGTTCCGTTTGGTTACCATTGTGTTGTTTCGGGATCCGCTGCTCGGCACCGACGTTTCGATTCGGCTTCGCGTTGACGCACAGCTTCGGGATCCGCTGCTCGGCGCCGACGTTTCGAGGTGGCTTCTCGTGGACGGAGTTCGGGATCTTCAGGTCGGCGCTGACGTTGTCTTTCAACCTTGCGCACCTTCGCTGCAGAATCCGTAGTTTTCTGACGACGCTTGCGCGCTTCGGCTTCGGGAACACGGAGTTCGAGATCTGCTTCTCGACACTGACGCTTACGTTCAGCTTCACGCGCAGTCCTCTTCGCAGCCTTGTGTTCTTCTTCTTCTACGTTAGGGCTAACGGTGCCGTGAGCGTTGGGGTTGATGCCGCTGCTTGTACTTGCGTCACCCTTCATTATGATGGGATTGTTGGTTCCGGTCGAACTCATCATGGCGATCTCTCCGAGAAGACTGAACGGCGCGCGCAGAGCGCACCCGCTTTATTCGCTGGCGAGGGGGGAGAAAATGAGAAAGGGCGTGTGCAGCGCGCAGCTGCTTTATCGCTAGCGAGGGAGCGGACAGAGGTAGAGGGCGCCTGCAGCGCGAACCTGCTTATCGCTGGCGAGGCAGAGTGAGAGAGGAGGAGAGGCGCTGCGGACGGGGTACGCAGGAGTGACATACCCCCGAGCAAGAGATGATCTGCATCTAAAAAGGTTACTAGAAAGCTCCCGTGACGATTCGCTCCGGGACAAACGCAAACGCCCTTCACGCACCGCCGGAGCAAATTCGAATGCCATGGACACAGCTCCCTCTGTCCCTCCCACTCAGGGGGAGTGCGCGAGTTTCTCTCCGCAAGCTGAGGGCGAAGCAATAGGTCAAAACAAGTCTTCGTCGGAGCACACCACAGACCCCTTCTCGCAACAACCCCAGTCCCAAGGAGGCACTACCTCCTTTGAAGACCTAATCAAGGCGCTCCAGACCCAGATAGAGACCCAAACTGACCAAATTAACCGACAACTACAGGTGCTATCCGCTCAAGTAGCCCAGGACGGCGTCCAAATCGATCAAGTTGTAGGTCGGGTCGACCAACTCGGAACTCGCATCGACCGGCTAGAAGGCAGAATGGAGAGGGTTGAAAGCAGCAGTCTCCGCAGAAGGCACGCTCCGTATTCCCGCCCACCAGCGTCCTAAAGCAAGGATTTGGTTTCATTCCCTGATGAGTTCGCTACCAAATAGGCAGGACTTCACCGCGTTGCTCCAATGGAATTGCCGCGGAATCAATGACAAGTGAGCAGTGCTACAACAGTATCTCGGCACACTCTCACCCCCACCTGATATCATTGCAGTCCAAGAGACGAATGGTCCACCCAAGCTCGCAGAATACGTTACTTACTCGGATCCCTCTGATCGACCTACGGCAACCTTGTTCAAGAGTAACATAGCAGCCACGGAGCACTTTACCCCACAAAGGGAATGTGAGCACACTCTAGTGGAACTCATTCCTCGGACAGCAAAATGCAAAGAGAGCATCTTTATTCTCAACGTCTACTGCCGACCCTCGAAAAAACGACCTGGAAAAAAAAGCCCTCCAACTTGCTGGTAGCTCTCCTCTCCTCGTTTTGGGGGACTTTAATGCAGCGCACAAACTTTGGGGATACACATACAACAGTAAGAGGGGAAAGATATACTCAATGTTATAGAATCGCACAACCTCACGCTCCTAAACGATCCGCACACCCCAACCCGCACAGGGAACAGCGTTTATGGAGACACGATCCCAGACTTATCCCTTCTCCGAGGCTCACTCGACATCACGTGGACCAACACCATGGAGAATTTGGGATCCGATCATGATACCATACAAGTCCTCATAAAAGGCTTGAGCTACACGTCATGCATCGGTACAGTCAAATTAACTGATTTGGACACATTCAGAAAATAAAGGAAAGATCGTGACCATGCGAAAGGGCAGTCTTACGACTAGTGGGCGGAGAGTGTTATACTAGATGTAAAGGCCAACTCGAAAACAATAGCCACAACATACCAAACACCGCACGTCGATTCCAAACTCCTGCATATCTGGGAAGCCAGACACAGCCTGACCAGACGCTGGAAGAAGCAGAAGCATAACCACCGGCTTAAGAAACGTATAGCACAACTAAGTAAGCAGGCGGCGGAGTACGCAGCCCACCTGTGCAAGGAGAATTGGCTTACGTTGTGGGATGGCCTCCAGGGAACACTATCTATTCGCAAAACGTGGCACCTGCTGCGACACCTTATCGACCCCCTCAAGAACAAGGGAGAGACCAGTAGAAGCCTAGCACGCACTATGCACTTGTAACAGGGAACCACGGATGACCTCATTGAAGACTTGAAGAATAAATACCTACGTCCGGGGTAAGGAGGTGCTTCTCCCCCTTATGAAGGTCCACCCAATCTCGTGCTAGACAGAGACATTGAAGTCTACGAGGTTCGAGCCGCCATTGCAGCCTGCAAACGCTCCAGCTCACCTGGGCAAGACTAAATCACCAACAAAGCGTTGGCTAACTTGGATGACAGGGCTGTAGAAGACCTCACGGAGCATTTCACCGTCTTCTGGCGCACGGGCAAGCTTCCCATCTCCTGGAAGACAGCCGAGGTGCGACTGATCCAGAAACCAGGCAAATCACCACATATAATCTTCGGCCGATTTCGTTAACATCCTGCGTAGGTAAAATCATGGAGAGGGTAATTTTTCTACGACTTCAGCAGTACCTCGATGACACCCAGCAAATTCCCAACTTGATATTTGGATTCAGAAAGCACCTGAGCACCCAAGACATCCTGATTCATATCAAGGAGGACGTACTCGTTCCGGCCACAAGACAATCCCCCGGGCCATACTGACCCTCGACCTTAAGGCAGCGTTTGATAACGTGGCCCACGACGCAATCCTCAATAACCTGGCAAGAACAGGCGGCGGAAAGAGGACGTACAACTACATTGCCGATTTCCTCTCCAATCGCCAAGCTGTCATAAAGATAGGGGATGTCTCCTAGGCACAGGGGAACACCTCAGGTGTCTGTTCTATCCCCCTGCTTTTCAATATAGCGCTGATAAAGCTGCCAAAACGACTAGAAAAGATCCCTAACATAAAGCATGGCCTTTACGCCGACGATATTACTATCTCGACGGGCACAGATTCGATCGGCGACCTCCAAGACACACTCCAACAGGCAACTGATACCGTCAATCAGTATGCCAAAGAGTGCGGACTAATATGCGCTCCACAAAAATCGGAACTTCTGGTCGTACGCAGACGACGCACAGAAAAACAAAGACGACATCCAAGTCACACTGGAAGGCCATCCCATCAGGCCTGCAAATGCGATACGAATACTTGGACTTGATATTCAGGCGGACACAAGGAACAACGGACTCATTCAGAAATTAAAACTACCGCCTAACAGGTGACCCAGATGTTACGCAGGGTGACGAACAGACAAAGAGGGATGAAAGTGGAGGACACCACCAGATTGGTGCAGGCCTTCATTCTGTCGCGCATTATCTACGTAGCGCCGTACGTAACTCTGACCAAAACTGGGGAGGAGCAGCTCGACCTCATTATACGGAAAGCCTACAAAGAAGCACTGGGAATCCCCACGAGCGCTTCAACTGCTCGACTACTCAAATTAGGCATTCACAACACCGCATCATAATTAATCGAAGGACACCTCTCCAGCCAAAAATTAAGACTAACTCACACTTGCAGGAAGAAAGCTCTCGACGAAACTTCAGTGGACGCCTCAAGGGCAGCTACAACCCCGAGCTCTTGCGCCAGATGTGAGACAGCGCATACACTTTAAGCCAGTCCCCCGCAATATGCACCCGGAACATCACGCGGGCAGAAGACAGGCCAGGGCCGAAGCTCTGAAGAAAATTTACGGTAAAGACGAAGGGACGGTTTACACCGACGCAGCAAGCAGTAACTATAAGGAAGCAATGGTGGCAGTAGTAACATCGAGAGACAAATGCCTCACCAGCGGAACCATCCCCGAAACTACCCCTCAAGAAGCAGAAGTGGCCATAGCGCTTGCCGTAACCCAGACCAAGACAACGACGATAATTTCTGACTCCCAGCAGGCCTGCAGAAGATTTACTTTGGGATCGGTGACTCCCGCAGCATACCGCATCCAGAGCACAAACCCCCCGAAACGGCACGTCACGATAGTCTGGGCGACGGCACACTCCTCCCTTGCGGGCAACGAATTCGCCCACGCGACGGCCTACGCACTCGCACACCAGGCCCTGGAAGGAGAACCTGACCCCACCCCTGTTGTGACTTACCGTAACAATACCCAGCATTACGGGCTAGAACGTAGAGTCTATCCACCACCACACCCGCAATTAAGTAAAAAACAAGGCTCGACACTTCGCGTACTTCAAACAAACACATTCCCTCACCCAGTCCGGCTCCATATGCAATTCCCCAATCAGCATCCACCTCAATGCATGTTCTGTGGAAATTCAGGCTATCTATACCGCGTAGTCTGGTAATGTAGCCAAAACCCGGACTTGCCACCCCCTTTCCTCAGCCCCAATATCGAGCAGTGGGAGACAGCACTGTCCAGCGCACACCTCGCCGACCAGGTCATGCTGACGGAGAGGGCGGAACATGCGAAGACGACGCTTGGACTTCTGGACTAAGAAGCCATCCCCACGCATATAACTGCTCAACAGAAGTTTTGCTCTCTCTCTCTCTCTCCTGTCTTTTAATGCACTTACTTGTTCCTGTACAAAACCAAACATCCTTATCAAAAATAATCATCGCGCTTGGGGTTCACTGTTTCGCCTCAAGTGCGTCTGAGGTTTTCTTTGCGCTGAATGATGTGGGCGTTTATGAGCCATGGCAACAGTTGCAGTAGTTTAAATTTGTCTTGCCTGTAAGTACTTCGTGTTCGAGCATTCTTTCATCTGATTTTTAGCAGCGGTTCAACCAAGTTACAGACAGACAGATCAAATTTTTGCGTTGAGGTAGCCCGAGAAAGATTACCGTCTTTACACGCCGCGGTGGCTCAGTGGCTAAGGCGTTGTGCTGCTGAGCACGAGGCCGCGGGTTCGATCCCCGGCTGCTTTTCTGATGGAGGCGAAAAGCAAAAACGCCCGTGTGTACGAGATTTCGGCGTACGCTAACGATCCCCAGGTGGTCTAAATTAATCCGGAGCCCTCCACTACGGCGCGCCTCAGCGCCTGCGTTGCGTCGGCGCGTTAAGCCCTACAAGCAATCAATCTATCAATCAATCCAGATTATCATCTTTAATGAAAAATGGCTGAGTTTCAACGCTTCCAAACCTAGATATCACGAGCAAAAGCACAGGCTGTGCACACAGCGTTTGCCTTTGCTTGAGATTTGAGAACGTTTGCCTTTGCTTGAGATTTCGCGGCCTGCCATCTAGCTATATCTACTGGTTGATTAGACTTGTCCATTCGTAAAAGGGGGAAGGTTCTATCTCGCTGGAGAGCCACATTTCCTGATTTCTGTAACAATACATTTTTATACTGCTTTTTTTATTTTGTATAACTTGCTCTACACGCACGCTCGGTATTTGTTACTTGGATGTAAATAAAGTGCTACACTCAAACACGCACACTTCCGAGATATGTTGCGCCAAATTTTGTTGAAATATGCATCGCGCACTTTCATTTTCTTGTCAACCACGAACAAATGGCTGTGTAAACAAAACCTGCACGGTTCCTTTTTATAAGCTTAAATGATGTTTATTAACCCCTACTATGTTATCTACGGAGTATTCTAACTGTACTATCCATGTCTATCCATGTATACCCACCCGTTCTACTGCCATTGTCCATGTTTATTCATGTATGCCCACCTGCTCTGGCCTCAAAAGAGACTGGGAGTATTTCAAACAATGAATAACTCTTCACGCGTAAAAACAAAGGACAAAGCAGAGAGATTGTTCGTGGCTCTTTACTTCATCCTTCGTCCGTTTCTGCGCTGTTAAGCCCGATGACCCATTCGCTTGCGTTGAAGGGCACGAACGGACAGCCCAGCTGGTGTGCCATAGATGGCGAGGCTGAGAAGCCAAGCGCCCGCAAAGCTGCCGGCAAAGCAGTGCTTTCGTGTGCGTGCATCCT
This sequence comes from Haemaphysalis longicornis, assembly GCA_013339765.2. Taxonomy (NCBI): domain Eukaryota; kingdom Metazoa; phylum Arthropoda; class Arachnida; order Ixodida; family Ixodidae; genus Haemaphysalis; species Haemaphysalis longicornis. The sequence continues at coordinate 75,955,540 of CM023448.1, read as the reverse complement.
GTGTTTCTCTACAGTTTTCGTTCGTGTAAACTCAGTCATCGCAGTGCTTTTATAGATCCGTATTTAAACCATCGGCCACTGCCGTGGTTCGCTTGCACTAAACCGCACGCACAGGTGGTCAAGCAACCGCAGGACAGGGCAGCAAGGCCCAGGCCAAGCAGCCTTTTCGCACTCGCCTAGTCACATGTAACCGCAGCAGCGAAGCTCCGAGCAAGCAAAGCAATAAGAAAGTGACCTTAGAAGGTGTGGCATAGTGGAGCTTACGCTCTAAAATGTGCAAGACTTTTACCTTACTATGCCCATGACGCCCATCGGTGCACTTTTATAGGAGGTATCGAGGAAATCATCTGGTTGCCGAATGTGCAGGTCTTGTTGTGCGCTATCACTGTCGGTATTCCCTTGCCAGTGTCCTACTACCTCGGTGATGGGACATGGACTCCTTTACGCCTAAAAGTGCGTGCAAGATGTCCAAGAATCCACCGTTATTACTGGTGGTGCCCCAAGCCCAGATTCTTGTATGTTGGTTCAAGGGGAGACGTCCACATTGCTTTTCAAAGCTCGCTGATTTCTTAATGTGGGGCAGCCACAAGGCGGCAGCCAAAAGTTGCCCATGCTCTTCCAAGTAACCACGTGAAAAGTTCTGTCATTGCTAAATGAAACAGGGAACGAAACTACTACATTGAAGGAAAAACGATAGACAGGGTGACCACGGGCTATCACAAGAGCAGTTAATTTCAGGACCTAGCTAGCTTTTGCGTAAAAACAAAGGACAAAGCAGAGAGATTGTTCGTGGCTCTTTACTTCATCCTTCGTCCGTTTCTGCGCTGTTAACCCGATGACCCATTCGCTTGCGTTGAAGGGCCCAACGGACAGCCCAGCTGGTGTTTTTTGTTTTTTGTTTAGTGGGTGGTGCCCACCAACAGCACAGGCCTTCTTGGGTGGTGCACACAAAAAGGATAGGGCGACACACAGATAAACAAACGGTAAAACATGGAGACTGGTTATGAAGTGCAGGGATCACAAAGTACATAGTACCACCGCACACGCGCGTGCTCGCAGGCACGCACACGCACTCACACACACGTAAGCACGCACGCATGCCCCGCACGCACACACAACACACACAAACCACCCCAACACACACACACCACACACACACAAAACACACACCACACAAAAACACACCACACACACACAAAACCACCCCACACACACACCACACACACCACTCAAGGGATACATTTAAGGAATTGAGATTACAGTCAGGTACATTAGCACGCGGGGAGACAGGGCTTGTGACAAGGTATACTACAAAGTACATTGGCATACACGCAAGTTCAGTACAATCCACCGTCGTAACTTACTGGGGAACATGGATACTGGAAATAAGTACATATAAAGCAAAATTTATATGTATGCACGGCACATACGCTCGTGAGTGCAAACAAAACATACATACACGCATGCCCACGCGGGTGCATGTGAAGGTGAGCAAGTGCAGGCAAATGCGCACGTGCATGCATGCACACACACCTGCGGACACACATAACATAGGTGCACGGGGAGTATGTGTACGGCAAACGGTGCAAGTGTAGAAAATGGGAAGGGAACGGAAAACACGAACACGAGATAACTTCTATACCATACTGAATGGGCAACAGCGGCTTCAAATGCATGCATTTTTCAGGGCGCGTTTAAAAGAGTTAACATTGCCGGAAAAGACGTCCAAAGATGCACGGAAAGTCATCATTGTTACACACGTTGCACACGGCACACTGGAGACAGCATCTCTGAGGTGGGTCACATCAAAGCAAAGGTGGGGGCGGAGAGCTCGAATTGGTGCCCTTAGCCGAACAGAGCTCACTAATTTCGGGCTGTCGAATCTGGAGTGGATACACTTGAACAAAAACACTAAATCGCGGTTTGTGCGTCTAGATTGCAGTTCTTCGAGCTTCAGCCGCTTGATTGACATCCTTGTAAGCGTATTTCTCGTGTAGGGTGTAGCGGCGAGAGTAGATGCGCTTGAACCTTTTCTGAACCCTTGCCAAGCGCAAAGACGACGACGCACTCATGCAGTTCCAGACTGCCGATGCAAACGCCAGCTTTGGGAAGTACAAGGGCTTTGTACAGAGCAAGGAAATCACGAACCTCCTGAGAAGTCCCTTGTTGCACGAGAGATAGCGCCCAAAGTCCGAAGAGATGAGCGTGCGAGGTAGTTTACATGCGGTGTGAATCGTAGTTTCCGAATCCATCAGAACGCCCAAATCACAGTGTTTCGCTTACTCTTCTTATCGTCAGAGAGTCGAGGTGGTATGGGAAGGTTAAAGGAGAGGTTTTTCGAGTGTATGTAATTGTAACGGTCTTCAATTGGATTCAAATCTAAGTAGTTAGTTTTGCACCAGAGGGAGATTGCTTGTACGGCGCGTTTGAAGCTGGGCGCAGTCCGCCTGTGATCCCACTGCGCGATAGAGTTTCATGTCGTCTGCAAACTGCAATAGAGATGAATTTCTTTATAATTAACTGCACATCATTCACAAATAAGTTAAACAATAAAGGACCGAGAATAGAGCCTGGGAACCCGGACGGTCCCGTGAAGCTGCGAGACTTGCACCAGTCCTTTGGCGAGTGACCGGTCACGATTTCCTTAGATGGGCCACCAGCACCAGTGCCATAGATGGCGAGGCTGAGAAGCCAAGCGCCCGCAAAGCTGCCGGCAAAGCAGTGCTTTCGTGTGCGTGCATCCTGTGTTTCTCTACAGTTTTCGTTCGTGTAAACTCAGTCATCGCAGTGCTTTTATAGATCCGTATTTAAACCATCGGCCACTGCCGTGGTTCGCTTGCACTAAACCGCACGCACAGGTGGTCAAGCAACCGCAGGACAGGGCAGCAAGGCCCAGGCCAAGCAGCCTTTTCGCACTCGCCTAGTCACATGTAACCGCAGCAGCGAAGCTCCGAGCAAGCAAAGCAATAAGAAAGTGACCTAGAAGGTGTGGCATAGTGAGCTTACGCTCTAAAATGTGCAAGACTTTTTACCTACTATGCCCATGGCGCCCATCGGTGCACTTTATAGGAGGTATCGAGGAAATCAATCTGGTTGCCGAATGTGCAGGTCTTGTTGTGCGCTATCACTGTCGGTATTCCCTTGCCAGTGTCCTACTACCTCCGGTGATAGGGACATGGCCTCCTTACGCCTAAAAGTGCGTGCAAGATGTCAAAGAATCCACCGTTATTTACTGGTGGTGCCCCAAGCCCAGATTCTTGTATGTTGGTTCAAGGGAGACGTCCACATTGCTTTTTCCAAAGCTCGCTGCATTTTTAATGTGGGGCAGCCACAAGGCGGCAGCAAAAGTTGCCCATGCTCTTCCAAGTAACCACGTGAAAAAGTTCTGTCATTGCTAGATGAAACAGGAACGAAAACTACTACATTGAAGAAAAACGATAGACAGGGTGACCACGGGCTATCACAAGAGCAGTTAATTTCAGGACCTAGCTAGCTTTTTACGCGCCCAGCGATACGGTTAACGCTTTTGGCGACGTTCTAATGTGCACAGCTCGTTATCACTGGAAGTCGAATAAAAAAAGTGGCGCTTCTTACGAAGCGTTATTCTTTTTATTGGTTCATGAGCAACGAGTTGACGCATATGCGGCCATTCCCAAGGCAAAAAATCCGTTTTCGGAGCAAACAACGCCGATGAAGTTTCCATCGCCTCAGCTGAGAGCAGCAATGCGCATTATTATAGCCATCGAAACCTGGGAACTGCGCGCCCCCTCAGTTACAAATATTTTAAATGGTTCAGCACGATGTGGCAGGCATTATCAATGTAAAATAGGCCGTTACTTCGCGTATAAAGCAATGCTGGCGTGGTTGGAGCGCTAGTGGAGAGTCAACCGAGAAAGGGAACAAATGGACCGCACACGCACCGGTTCTCACGGGGTCAGGTCAGTGCCCGCCGCACGCGTTTGTTAAGCCGAGATGATTGGTGTGTGGTGCCGGTATGTTTCGGTGCCTTTCCAGCTTTCTTTAGGAAAATCCAAGAGCAAAATTTATTAAGCCTCGCCGTCTAGGTTCTGGTGCTATGCTTGAGACGTCATAACAATTTTCTGGCGCTTTATTTGCGTTGCTTTATTCATAGATCACAAGCGTGGCTTGTAAGAAAATAGCTTCTAAACACTGTCCATGTCCCACAATTTACTTGTTTAAAAGTGCATTCAATGGGGGAATCAAGAGCGCGACGTAAAAAAAGACACTTAATACTGCTGTGTCCACGCCGATTGCATTATAGTAGATAATTCCATGCTATACAGAAAAGGCGCCAAATGTTCAACGACCACATAGTGAAGCAGCGGGTACAAAACTACCCGCGGCTGTGTGTTTTTATGCCTCACCGGTCCGTCAATGTTAAGAAACTGAGATTTATTGCCCTGTTCGAATCCCCGCACAACGCGGTTATTCGCCGCTATTTGTCCGCGTCATTGTTCGTCTTTTAAAAACTGCGCGAAGTTGTGCGCCTTCCACCACGATTGACTCTCAGCTCTCGGCGTTCTTTCTTAACGGCAACATCTCTTATTTCATAACTTGGCCGTTTCGTTGTTAGTAGTCGGTGGGCGCTTGTAACCACCGCTGGTTTTGTTAAGCTAAGCTAGCTGGAACTCCGACCAGGATCGGAGACAGTGACGGTTGAATGAAAACGCCTATATCGCCGTACTGGGGTTCGGCGATGGTTTGAGTCTTACAAGAGCTCGGTAACAGACTAAAGATTGCATTGAGTAGAACTTCCTGGCGGGCTAGTTAATGCGTAGCTCCCACGGCTGGAAGCGCGACGAAAAAAGCACGGATGGTGAAAACGGAGTGCACAGAACAGGCGTAACTGGATGTAGTTTGGTTGTATTACAGGCGTTGGAAGATAACCTGTCAGTTGGGTTTGGCTTCCTGCTGACGTGACAGACTTGTGCCATTCCGCACCACATAAACTTTTGCTCTCGTCTGTCCAGTCCTGCATCGATGGGAGTGGTGCGGTGCAATTTTAAAATTCCACTGGCATGTCGGTTGCAAACTTCTTGGTAATGGTCGAGTTTTATCTCGATTCCACTTTCACTTCTTTTGACTGAAACATTCGCTACCACGTCATGGCATTCGTATCGGGTCCTGTGTCGGGCCAATTCTGTGCCACATCTTTTTATGTAGTCTTAATCGAACCTCTAATCATGCCTTCGACTGCAATGTTCTTCTTGCCGTTTTTGGGTATTCCGGCGAATTTTTAGCTGTTTTGAAGACATTTACCCCTGTGACGCATATTGCTACGGTAGGAAAGATTTTAGAGCTTTTTAATCACCACGGGAAAAGCCTAGCCTTTACCCACGAAATATGTACTTGTTGAAAATGAACTGTAGTTTTTGTACATTACCATGGTTTCCTGGAGACCATGTTTGTTGGTGGTACAATCCACGTGTTCAGAAAGAACTACTGCCCTATAAATCTGCGCATTCAAAAACAGTTGAAGAGAAATTGCTTCACTCACTCTGGAATCTGCTTTACAGAAATCATGCGATCACGAGATGTAGGACTGTTTCAATCAAATTTGCAGGCTTTCCCTGGCGCTGCCGTCGTCGCTGTGGCAAAGACGTTGCTGTATAAGTGAAAGGGGAGAGGAAAGCCAAGGACATCTGCCGTCCGGAAAAAACGGATGTCATGCCGTACAGCCGCCCAATTTTTTACCGATATCACGGGAGCGTCGACCATTCCGTCGATCAGCGCCGTATGATGGGGTGATACGACAAACTCACCGACAGTAGATGCATGCGCTTAAAGCGAAGGCCGCTGGTGCCGTCGTCTGCTAGGCTGTTCCAAGAGCACACAGCCACCCCGCACTGCTGTTACCAATCGCTTTCACTTGCCCTCCTCGTACCGTTAACGGCTGGTAGGAGGGCAGTGTGACAAGCGGATAAAAAAATCGGGGGCGGCCGTCTACTCTTGGAGCAGCTTAGCGGACGACGACAACAGCGGCCTTTGCTTAATGCGCATGCGGCTACTCTCCCAGGGTTTGTGGTATCGCTCCATCATACGGCGCTGATCGATCGAACGGTCGACTCTCCCGTGATATTGGTATAAAATTGGGCGGGTGTACATGCAGTGTCCCACAACATGAAAAAGGTCGTCGAAAGATACGGGATCACCCTCGCGTTTTCTGCCCCGTGTAAAATTGCGCGTTTGTGCTCGCGCATGCCGGGTGAATGCAGGAAGAAGGCATGTTGGGAAAAACACTCAAATCGCTATGTCGACTGTGCTGTCGGTGTTGTGTACAAAATCCCGTTATCTTGCGGAAGGTTTTACGTTGACCAAACGGACCGTTGCGTCAAAGAGAGAACCAGGGAACATGGTCTATCATGCCTGCGGTTGTGAGCCGCGGTTTAATGAAATCAAAATACCGAACAAAAGTAATAGGGAGGCGAGGGAGTTCGCTGAAGCGCACTATATCAGAAATAAGTGATTGTGTGTGATACCTAGATTGCGCTGTGCAGTAGCAAAATGGGCTTTCTTGAAAACGAGCTGTGAACTTCTATAATATTCTTATCTATGTATGCATTTGTTGTGTGTATCCTTCTTCCTCGCCCCCTCGATTTCTACAGGAACATAAGTGCATGCGTTGCGCAGTAAAGTAGGTGGAAATTAGCGCGTGTCCTGCCTACTCTTTTCACCGTCCGTGTTTTTTTTTTTTTTTTTGCGCTTCAAAACGTGTAAAGATTCACTTATTTCAAAATATTCGCGGCCCATACTTTCTAATGGTGGGAAGGGAGGTCACTGGTCACGCAGTTGAGGCTTAAGCTTCTGGTCGTGTTCGGATCGCGGCAGTTAGTGCGTATCGACGGTAGTGACGCCTCAAGTTCACGCGCGCTCGTGCGTTCTCGGCTTTAGTGCTCTGGTGTGTCGAGCTGATTGGCGTCCGAACGCTGTCAAATGCTGTGGCACGCGATGGGCAATGAAGGAAAACTGATCGATGAAATGACCTCAACACACTAGAAGTCATCAGCGCTAAAAGGAAATCAACATGCGCGAGCATCCTCGGAATGACGTTCAACTACAGCGCGGCAAACTCGGAAGTGCTTTCTATGGCGTGATTGCATCATTGAAGCTTGCGTTTCGCAGCTTTAGTAATGCTATCAAGTGCGTGCTTCACTCTACACACGCGACTTCTAAGCGGTGGGAATTTTCATCCTGCTACAGATATGCCATGCCCATTTTCCATTTCATAGGTAATACCAATGGTCTTGCCGGACTCTACGTCAGTTACGTGAGCTGAAATTTCGCCACATTTACGTTTTGCATTTCTTGACAAGAGGGTGCTCATCCATCGAGCAGGTGGAGGAAGCCCGACGGTTTCACCTGTCTGAAACGTGTCGAAAAGTAATACAAGCAAATGCCGGCGTATGTTGAATGAACGCAATATTCAGCTTCAGTATCTTTCAATAAGGTATGCCGCAGCGGTGCACCTCCTTTCTGGGAGTGGTCACTTTTTTTCTTCCCCGTAGTTTAAGGTAGGCGCCTTTCTCCCCTTTCCGCAGTGCCAGTCGGACGCTTGCCTTGCCGAGCAACGGTTCAGCGCCCCGCCCACGGCTGGTGTCGGACGAGTCCATTGCCTCTCCACCATCCCCCAACCGGAGTGCCACCTGTCTTCCCGTCCACTGCGATCGTGTGCCCCTGAAGGTGTCCAGGCGTCTCTGGGGATCCCTGTCTCCCTTGGACCATGTTCGGTCTCTGTGAACGCGCGCGTCAAAGGCAACGCCGTCCAGCTGCTCGTTCCTTTCTCCGACCGTCTCTGGCTCTTCGCTTTCATGCCAAGAGCGTCTAACCTAATTGCGCATTTGGGCGCCATATTTAATGCGCTTTCCCCGTGCGATAAACTAACAGTCTACCCCACGGTGCCCTCTAGCCCAACACTAAGTATCAAATATGTAACTGTTGAATGCGATTGTTGATGTATTACCTAACAGCCGAATGGTAAATAAATTATGCTTGATTGCAGTTGAAACGGTCGCGCTGCCGCTTGCCCACGCAAGTGAGTGTTGTTGCTTTTTATGAACAGCAAGGTGTGCAGGCAATTTCGCTGCCCTAGCAGCACCTTAATAAATCTATTCGCGCCAAATCGCCTACGGTCGCAAAGGTTTGTACCTACAGAAACTGCAAGAATACACGCAAAACGTCTATCCTAGTCATTCAAGGTGCCTTAGAAAACCGGACGATCACCAAAGAGGCATACTGACCGGTTATCCCAAGTCGTTGGCAGATGCATTGGCTTGGTAAGGTGGGTTTTTAGGGTAAAACTTGTTAAGGTGATATTAAGATGCTCACGTCCAGGCCACGAGCGGTACTCCAGAAATGAGTTGGAAAGGTGTCGAACTTGCTTTTCCAACTTCGCTATTAGAAGCATGAAAGTTGGGCGCACGAAGCTCTACCAGGGCGGGAGTTGCATCGTTCGCTACGACGCACCCGCTTCGGTCCACCCGCTTCTATACACCATTTCCCTTTCTAGAGGAGGGGGCCACCATTTGCTTTTTTCTGACCAGACGCTAGCGCCGTCTATGCTGCGAACTTCGAAACCAGCACGCTTGGCTGTTATGTCGCTTATGGCCTGAATGTACAATGAGACGAAAAATCCAACGAGTCGAAAGGTCCAATTCGTCCCGTGATCGGCGAGACGAAAGATCCAACGAGATGAAAGGTCCAATCGAGCCTGAATGTTCAACGAGACAAAAGATCCAGCGAGACAAAAGATCCAACGAGTCGAAAGGTCCAATCGAGCCTGAATGTCCAACGAGACGAAAGATCCACCGAGCCTAAAGGTCCAATCGAGCCTGAATGTCCAACGAGACGAAAGATCCACGGAGTCTGAAGGTCCAATCGAGCCTAAATGTCAAACGAGATGAAAGGTCCACTGAGACGAAGGGTCCAACAATACTAAGGCCCCACTCCTCCGTAGAAAGATTTCTAGCGTCAGTTGGCCAAGAGCCGAGTACCGAGACTCAGGCCGGTGCTGCCGCCGACCAGGCCATGGCGCTGCGGTAGCGTTGAGATTAAGGCCCCTAAAGTAATTTTAGCGGCCTTAGTTGAGATCGGTCTCGGCGCGTCGCCTGCTACTCCTTGCTTGGAAAGGCGCCTGTGAACCACCACCACACACCGTTAACATTGTTCTTTGAAATGCAAAATCCAACTTCACTCTAACGTTACTCTGTAGTAACAGGAGCTTTACCTTTTTATCGACATTATGACGAGAAACAAGATGCACTTAAGATGGGAAAAAGGCCAGGCAAACGCTGCACAGTGCGCTTAAGGCTTCAGCTGCTTCCCGTTCCAACGGCCATTTATTTTTTCTCAGTAGGGGATCGCTTATAGCTCAATGATATTTAAAGCATACCTGAACACGTCTTACGCGCCTGAAAAAGTGGGAAAGGCCTACAATAGTCAACCACCTGCTTGGAATCAAGAAAAAGATGCCTTGTCATTTTTATTTATCCTGTGGAAGCAAATGCGGTAGGTATATTTTCACGGGAACATATCTACAATCCCACAAAACTGATCAAGCGAACCGATTGGAAACGAAGTGCTGCGACAGTAGTTGGCTTTGTTAATAACAAAGACAAACCAATTATTAAACCAATGTTTTTGAAACACTTTTGAAATTCAGGTATAAATTCTTTATAAACGTTTTTCAGGTAGAAATGTGAATTCTTAGAACCAATAAACCTTTTTCTCGGTTGAGAATGTTTGTCGAGCTATTCTTTTTTGTTGGTTTGTGAATCTGATGGACTGTCTATTAGGGCCCCAGAAACCTTCATTTATCTTCTCGTAGCCCGGATATGCTCGTTATTTTAAGCGTTTAGGCTGATAGTTCTGAAGCAAAGCTGTCTACCTCTATCCCCCCCCCAGGGTTCTTTCGCGACCGTTGGTGTCAACAAAAAACTTCCGCGAGCAAATAAAAGAAGCTACTGGCACCGCCAGGAATCGAACCTGGAACGAATAAAGTAACGGAGCGAGAGCCCGCTGTCTCACCGATTGAACTACGAGCCCACGCGGAGACGGGGAAGAGAGGCAGTGCATTCACCAAGCACATCTGCGGGTTTTCCCCCTGCGTTCTCGCTGAATGCCACGTGATAGCGTCGCGCGACCTGCTGCGCCACTATGCGCTCCGCCCAAGGCTCGTGTAGCGGCCGTATGCGCGCCTTGCGCATGCGCTAGGAGTTAGAAAAATTAATGGAAGCTCACACCAGCGCATGGCATCTCACTTCTCCTTCGTCTCTGCCGCCGATCTCGTACCACCCACGTGGCGACCAGGCACGCAGGACAACACCCCCCCCCCCTCACCCTGAGCAGCTAGCCGCTGCCGTGGTAACTGAGGGTCAAATATCTGGGGCTCCTCATTGACTGCCGGTTGACCTGGATCCCAGGGGTGAGGGCACTCCAGCAGCGCATGGTGGGAGTCCAGTGGGGCGTGCGGAGGCTGCTGGCACGAGGCCAGGGCTGCTCACACTCCGTGGCCCTGCGAGTGTTTCATGTTATTGCGTCCTGGGCCGCCTTCTATGCGCTGCCACTGGTACACCTGCAGCCGCTGCGGTGGAATGAGCTGGAGGGACCAGCGCCGGGCCATACGCCTCTGCCTGGGCTCCCGAGCACGTCCTCGGCTGCGGCTACCTACACAGAGGCCGGCACCTGAACCATCCAGATGCGGGCCCTGGCGACGGGGCTGCACCACAACCACCGGCTCTATAGCGCACCGGATGGGGCAGCCCTTCTGCAGAGCTACCCCAGCCGCACCTACTCGCAGATGGGCATGCTGGGGTCCATGTACGACAGCCACATCTGGCTGCCTCAGCGTCCCCTCGAGACACCACCGCCTGGCACCGGGCGAGCTCTTCGCATCAGCACCACGCTTCCGGGGATTCGTTGCAAGCGGTCAAGACCAGCCTAGGCTATCCATCAGGAGGTTGCTACCCTGCTGCACGACGAGACGGCTAGCCTCCTGCAGCTCTACACAGATGGCTCCGTGCAGCCGTCCATGGGCAGAGCTGGAGCCCCCTCAGCGGTCATGGAGCTTGGCACCAGTCGGGTGTGCTGCCTGCCCTCCCCCGCCTCTTCCACACATGCAGAGCTGGTCAGGCTGCACCTTGCTTCAGACCTGCTCCTGGAGAAGGGCAACCAGATTCAGGGGCCGTCATCCTCACCGACTGCCGGCTCGCTTCCTTGCAACTGTTAGCGGCGGACCAGCCATCGAGCTCCAGCGGCTACGTGGAGCGGTCGCTGGCGGTGAAGCTTCACCTGCTGGAGTCCCGCGGTTGTGACCTGAGGCTCCACTATTTGCCATCTCATGTCAGCATCACCGGCAATGAGGTGGCTCACGCCCTGCCCAGAGGAGCTGCTCGCCAGGAGGGGGTCCCTGCCTCCCACGACGTGAGGCCCTTCGACGCCGCACAACCCATCCTGGCGCGGGAGGTGGAGACGATGCACCCCGACCGCACAGTCATCAGCGGCTAAGCTCTACGTGTCCTGCCTGGCCGCATCAGTCGGGACGCCCGCTCCATATTTCTCCGCATGCGGTTCGATTGCTGCAACGTGGCAGCCCGCTTGCACCGACAAGGCCACCGGTCGTCGCCCAAATGTGCTGCCTGACGATAGTGCGAGACCCTAGAGCACCTGCTCTGCTCCTGCCGCCAGCACGATGCCCCGAGAGCAGAGCTTCGGGCTGCACTCCAGCGTCTCGGGCTGCCCTGCCATACACTGATGGACTTGCTTTGCTGGACGGGCCCCACCTCCATCCGGCGGGCTGCCTTCCGACTTGTCCTGGCCTTCCTCGAGGAAACCGACCTCATCAAACGGCTGTAGCCAATGCCTGCCGGCCAGCCTTACGAACTCCTTATCTATTTCTTTCTCTCCCTCTTCCTCTGTCCGCATGTGTTCTCACCTACCCCCTTTCATCCCCCTCTCCCTTCCTCCGAACTGCGTTGCATGCTGCTGAACTCCCCAATCAGTTCTAAACATCCCCAGCCCACTTATTTTCCACTTTCTATTTCAATAATTCACTCACTCACTCACTCACTCACTCACTCACTCACTCACTCACTCACTCACTCACTCACTCGCTCGCTCGCTCACTCTCGTCGCCTCCGGCGGCGGCGGCTTAGACGGAGAAGTGAGGTCGTCTGACACCGGGTTTGAGTTTAATTTATTTTATAACAAACGTTTCCTATGATGTACTTCACCAATACGACTCAACGAACCACCGTTCATGAATCATGCATTGATTTAACCTTAGCAAAGAATATCTCTTTGAATTAATAAAGGGTGCGGTACAGTGCATCTCACTTGTCTCTGGGTTCACTATTTGTAGAGCTACCTGAGTGAATTTAACTGACGTCGCATGGGTAGTCGTTGTGGGTCTCGTTTACAGCTTTGCTTTCCGACCACATTCACAGGGTGGATTGGGGCGCATTTTTTTCTCTGACTGCAGCATCTGAAACTGATACGCGCACTTCTTTATGCCTTGTAATAATCGCCCGCCTATTGTAATGCCCTCAGGCGAACGTAGGTACTGAAATAAATAAATAAATAAATAAATTGTGAGGATTGCGATTGTGATTGTAAACCCGACCTGGACAAAACAAAAATAATCGAAAGAAGCAAAGATGTGACTGCACGTAAGGTTTCCGAGGCGTTTTTTTATAAATAGAAAGGGGCCCATGTGCGTCAGTGGGCCCTCGCCTTCTACCTATGCTAAGGAAAGCACATTTCCAAAAACTTTTTTTCTGTTGTTCACGCTCTGCCAGATGCCCGTGGTGTATCTTTTATTTCTCACTTTCTTTTTTGTTTAGTGTATGCCTGTCATATATATGCTTGTACTTTTCGAAATCAACTCAGTTAGTAGCGCCTGTCTTGTCCGCCACCGTCCTCGTCTTTTTTGCGCTAAGCCTCCCATTCGAAATCCTAGCTCCAAACTCTGCTCGTAATAAGCCTGCCCCACATCAACAGAGGAGAATGGCACGCTAGTAAGCAGGAAGGGACGCGCATGCGCACTGCGATGTGTCGACACCATTAGTGCAACACAAGAGGGCGCGGCGATTCGTTGTGAAATTGCAGTTACGTTTGCTACCGTACAGCACGAAGTGGTCGACCTTTGCGCACGGTAGACAACCCACCAGAACGCCGAAGACCCGCCGTTATCGTCGACGCAAACCTCGAAGGCCATGCAGGTGGCAATGAATTCGTAACCGTCGGAACCCATGCCCTATATCCGTATATACCCCATTTTTCATAATCATCCGAGAAAGGAGAAAAATACTCCCAAACCAGTTCCCTCGGCGGCTCGCGCGCCTTTCGCTTCCGGCGGACCAATGTTGTCTGTGCGCCCTGGGCTGTTAACACCGCCCGGCGCGGTGTGCTCCGCTGCGTAGTACAAGAGTGTTTTTCATCGTGTCCTTAGTTTTTACGGAGCTTTCAATGGTTTTTAGCCTATGCTGTGATGCCATTCGAGGTGCAAACGTCGCTTAGCCAGCACTGTGCGGTGGTGGGTTATGTAATAACCAGAGAAAGCGAGAAAAAGTCGCCGACAGCACACATCTGCACGACAGTGCGTGGCGAAAATGCAGTGCGGTTGCGACATGTTTTTGCTGCATCGCTTCCTGGCAAAAACATGCTTCTACTCATAGAATGGGCGCACCGCCACTAGCTCTACGTTGTACTTTTCCCACTAACACGCGAAATATTCCTTTTTCCTGTACTGACGCTACGAATACCATTGCGGCGAAAGGTATTCTTGTAGCGCAAGCCCGCTGGCTCGCGCCTTTTTCATGCAGGCAGGTGCATGCCGTGCAGAGAAGACGCTCTGTGGAACAACGGGGTGAAGTAGTGTCACTGTACAAATTGAAATTTTTTTCTCTCTGCTAAAACAAAAACTGTTCTGATTAAACTTTCTGAACTAAACTGCGATCATTTGTGCTAGTGAATGGCTTGTATCTGATATTTTTACTACGAGCACAACAATGCGCAATTTCAAGGTTAATATGGGCCAGAAAGGAGATTTTTCCAAGCTTGACAAACGTTTTTCTCGCACATTTCACCTTTTTTCAGTGTAAATATAGTTTTTACCAATTTTCCACAATGCTGAGATGCAGGTACAAATGCTTCATTGGCTGAGAGAATGTGCTCGTATTTGCTAAAAATGTTTGAAAATGCTCGACATCGTGTATTTTCTGAATGGCGTAATCACAGCAAAGAAAAGGAAAAATATTTCAGAAATGCGGCATAGAGCAGCCTAGTGTCTCAACATGATGTTCACAAAAAATGGTGGCCATTGTAGGAGAACTTACTTTTTCATGAATTTTTTTCCAGACGTAAGTTTGCTTTAAACTCTGGGTAAAAGGGCCGCTAGAAAAAGAACAAAATTTTTTTGGACAAAAACACTTTCAGGGAGCATTGTGGGCCATGCGAGGATGACCCACAATTTTCACTGAGCAAATCCGTGATGGTCGATTTTACGGCTGGGACGTTTGGCATGGAATGACCCAGCTGCGACAGGGGCGACAAAACAGAACTCCCTTCAGTGTTAGAAGTAGCTTTATCCTTTACAATATAACATTGCAATCACTTCTGGTTACTTGCGATGAATTTAAAATAAAATTTCGGTAATTATAGCCGATTGGAATTAAACAATCCCATTTTCATCCAGTCTAACCTTTAAAATTACGGCGTTTTGTTACTTAACGTTTTGTTAAGGATAACTTTCTCCATCGTACACTGCTGGTCCATAGGAGCATAAGCAGGCAGCACAATGTGGAAACGCAGCTCGAGATATGCGAATGCTTCATTTGGAAATTAGCTCAACCTGTACACAACTTGGTAAAAAGATACGTTTCTCATACTTTTGCGTTGTCACGTAATATAAAGTACTACAATCACAAAACGTCGACTGCCGATCGCCTAAAGCATTCATGGTGCAAGCAGGGTGTCCACAAAGATGGTCCCCGAGCAACAGGGTGCATACGGTGCGCACAGTTAGGCCAGTCATGATCACAACTTTACAATAGTAATTTGTCTGGTTGTGCAGTCATGTTATTTTTCAACCCAGTTAATTCACACTCGTCAGTAACCGTCATAAGTTTAGTTCAGAAAGATTATGTTGCACTGTAATGTCAACAGCGTGGTAATCGCCTCGTCGAAAGTCCATCGCGAACGCGGGTCAGCGTGACCCACACGCTGTGCGCCCTTCGCATTCGACGTCCGCGATTCCGTAGACATAGCTAATCGGTGAACATAACAAGCACGGGGGCATTGAAAATACGTATTTAGCCCCCCATATCGATTTTTAAGTCACGCGTCGCCATACCGGTAGCGTTGGCATCGCGGAACTGCGGAGCGTCGCCGTCACCACCACATGTGCTACTGCTACTGCCGCTCGCAAAGCCGGGGTCGGCATCTTTCACCCTAGCAGCAAATTAATACCTAAAATCCATCCGCAGGTAGTGAAAACAAAACAGCACACACACACACACACACACACACACACACACACACACACACACACACACACACACACACACACACACACACACACGCACGCACGCACGCACGCACGCACGCACGCACGCACACAAGCCCTGCAACCGCTAACTTAACGGCAAAACACTGCAGTTCACCGGGTAATGCGCGGACATCGAGCAGACGCACGGAAAGAACGGGGCACTTAACAGGATTCAGCGTCTAAAGGTCCAACGAGACCAAAGATCCAACGAGACGAAAGGTCTAACAGTGGATATTCCGTCTAGATTGACCTTTAATTGATTGGACCTTCCGACTCGGTGGATCTTTCGTCTCGTTGGACATTCAGGTTCGATTGGACCTTTCGTCTCGTTGGATCTTTCGTCTCGTTGGACATTTAGGCTCCATCGCACCTTCCGTCTCGGTGGATCTTTCGTCTCGTTGGACATTTAGGCGCTTACTATTAAGTGAATGCCCGTAGCCCTCTAAAGTTCCCTTGAATGCCCTCTACCGCAATATAGTTGTGGGACCTTCTGCATTTTCGCATGCAATAACTTTAACGTGATAATTTGAAGTAAAATGTACGCCTGGCACCTCTGATTTCCGTCGTAAAATCTGAGCCTGCCTGCAACGCTATTGACGAAAACAAGCTTGGTCGCGAGCATGTTGCTGATAGTGCCTAAATAGGACTTCAATTTTTTCATTCCAACTTGTTTTATCATTCGGGCAAACTGTAAAGGTTTTTCTTTTTTTTGTGTGTGTGTGTGTGCGCTAATATCAGCGAAAAAGTAATGTTCCCGAACTTCATGCCCAAGGCAAGCACGTGAGCGCTAAGCAAACAGGAAACAGTCACGTGCTCTTCCATCCAATAAAGGAGGGTGCTACGACAGTCGCCTGACACTCACCGTGTACGCACGTGTGTCCGTCAACTGCTCGCAGCCCGTACGAAGCGGTCGATGCGGATGAGGGTTGTATATTCTCAGTTTGGCCTCATCAAGGCGTCAGTTTGATGTGTCATTTGTCATCCAGGATTCCACATATTAATCAGTTATTGAGACCAAACATCCAACTTAAATATCTTCCCTTCTGGTATTTCGTTTAAATTTCGAATCTTATACAAACGACGTTGAGCGGTGTTTTCGGTTTTTATGGTGATGGTTGGAGTGAACCGGTTTATTGAATTAGTAAGTTAGTTTTTGAAATTGACCCAATTATCTTCAACTGAACGCGATCCGTGTTCTTCCAAGAAATTATCTGTGAATGACAGCAGTTCATTGTTAATGCTTGTGTAGTCAGCCCTATTGTAACATCTTATTTGCTTCTTAGTAGTTTTGCGCTTGATCGGATAAATATGAAGAATACCAGTAAGGACGTCGTGGTCCGATAGCCCGTTGAGTTGCGTGATGTCAGAAAAAATATCAGGATCGCTGGTGAAAACTAAGTCGAGAATGCTAGCCGATGGGGACGAACAGCGTGTGTGATGACTAATTAGCTGAACCAGTGAAAAATCGATACAAGAGTGAAAAAAGTTATGCGCTTCGGTTTGGCCAACCATAACTGATTGAGTGCACCAGAAAATGTTAGGAAAGTTGAAATCGCGAAGAATTAACAATAGGGAATTTGGCAGACGGGAGCAGATTAAGGTCAGCACACGGGTAAATTCACTTGAAATATCAGTACTCGCATCGGGAGGCCGGTAAAAAACGCCAACAATTATGTCACGGACACCACACTTTACGGAAACCCATACACATTCCACAAAAGAACTAACATACACAGGTACGGCAAGCACGTCATTTTTATCGCTAGAAGAACGCCACCGCCCTTGCTGTGTTTTCTATCACAGCGGAATATAGTCAGCCCAAGTGAGAAAAATACTGCTATCGGGAACGTTTCAGTTAGCCCAATAATTGATGGAGTGCAATAATCGACCAGAGAAGATAGCGGAATGCTTTTTGGCTGAACGCTTCTGATATTTGTGTAAAAAAAGAGAGGCCATTAGAAATTACCTTTTGTGGTGATGGACAGCTATTTTCTTGTTGAACGGGAAGTGAGGGGGGAATGCAGTCATACCGTGATTGGATTAGGAATGGGCGCCGCTTCATTTAAAATAGTGTCCCTTCGTTGTTTACTCATAGCCTGTTAAAAAGGAGCTTCACACGTTCACCGTCCTTTTTTTATGGTTTTTGAAAACTGCAGTAGGTTTCGCCGTTTGTCACGATCTGGCTTGGAAAAATCACGTGACAAGCCATAAGACGTATTTTTCAGCTCTACCTCTATTGCCTCTTCCTCTTTATCATCGAAGAATTTGGCAATAATCGGCCATGTTTTATCTGGCGAAAAACGCCCCAGGCGATGTGCTCGTGTGATGGAAGTGACAGTAAGTTGAAGATGGTTTGGACAAAAATCAGTTACAACCTTTTGAACAGCATCCCATGACTACGTTTGATTACTGTATGTGATACCATAAAATAAGACGTTGGACCTTCGCGAGCGGTTTTCTAGATCATCAATCTTATCGCCGATATTAGAAATATTGTTTAGCTTTGTGGCGGCCCCTGAGGCACCAGAAGACTATAAAGTTTAGATTGTAAATCGACAATTTGGCTTCGATTTTATGAAATTTCCTCGTTGTTCGCGGGAAGTTGCACAGAAGCAGACGACTCCAATTTGGATTCTATTTCAGCGACTCGTTTGGAAAGCAATTCGAAGTCATTTTTCAGGCCTATATGAATGTGTAAGGCCTTGCTTACAGATTCCAGCACAGATAAATTCGATGCTTCTAGCCGTTTAGCTGCATCGAAGACAAAATCAAGTTCCTCTTCCTGAGCCTTATTCATGGGCCCTGGATGTGACTCGACATCACCGTGGAGCAATAACAGGCGCCGAAGGTACAATGCCGCCGCGCGAACACGCTTCCAAGAGCAAGAACAAGGGGGCCACGACACTCCAATAACACAAGCATCATTGTCACGGTAGCTTACCTGACCTGCAGTTGATAGAACGGTGAGCGCTTCAATTTCATCGCGCTGTCGTGGCCCGAAGTGGCGTCGAAATGCGCGCGCTTTTGACCACCTTTAGGGGAGGAAGAAAATCCTTAGGCCACGTGAGCAAAATGTGACGTCACTTGGGGCTACTAGGGACAACAACGAAATAGGCGCAGTGTTTCCCTGGCTGCACGAGTGAACGCTTTGCGTCAGTATCCAGCGTGTCAGTTTGTGTTGATTGCCACCGAAGGATGGCCAAAAGGAAGCTGCAGCTGCGTGAATATACCGTGAATGTTAGAATTGGTGCGAGCTCTCTATCCAATGAGGAGTACTTACGACATTTCAAGAGAGACTTGCAGCATGGGCTCAGCGTATCTTAGCCATGCCGGTCGCTGGCATTTGCTGTTACAGATTCTCAGACACTGAAGAGCGGGAAAGAGGACATCTATGCGCATATTTTCCCAGCAAGGTTAGTAACATCGTTATTGTATGTTTGTTGTAGTTGTTGTGCTTATACCACTGTACTGTGTACTTAAAGCTGCGTGAATTCTTTTGTTTGCGTTGCCGTCTCGGCCTCCTAGCTGTCATTTTCGTTCCCGATCGTATTATAATGGTAACACTTTCTGTAAAATTTTGAATTCAAAGTTAGCGTGCGCTACATACTTGGACGAAAAACAGACAGTAGAAAAGGACAAATCAGACGTTGGTGCACAAACCAACACCTGCTTCGTGTATCCAACGGGTGGTTTGTCTTTCCCCACTGAGCCTGTCTGTCTTTCAAGTGTGCAGCACACGCTAAATTCAATTGAATTGAGTGTGCTACACACTTGTACGAGAAACAGGGTCAGTATTGCGATGCTGTGTCCCTGCACACTACGGCCGCAATTTCAAGCGTTTCATTCTTGCTCCTTTTGTGTAGGAGCCCGTAACATTGCTCAAGGCTGATCGAACCAGTGGCGTGTACTACCCAAAGCGCAGTCCGGGAAGTGTAAGGTGCAGTGTTTCGAACGTAAGGATGCGTTTGATAGCGTTAATCTCGCGAGTATGTCGTGTGCACGCTTTAGAGCTCTAGCTCTTCGTGCAGTTAAGTTGCATTACGGCGTGCGAGTATAAATGGTAAATGTCGCTTCTGTACCGAAAGCGTAATATCGCGGAAAAAAAGACGCGCAATTGACACACAAATTAGAAGTAAGGGGGAGAGAGAGAGATGATAGAACAAATGACGGCGGCAGAATCAGAGCGTCCGAGGTGCTATGAAGGTTACGCGGCATTTTGGGCGCGTTATGAGGAGGCACCAGGAGCAACTGTCAGTAAAGTGTACATTGAAGGTGAAGGGAAGAAGCTGCGTATGGGACAAATAGTATGTGACAGGGCATAAAGCCATTGAAACCTTGAAAATGCACAAATAGCAGGTACAGACAGAAGGTACACACACAAGCCCTTACTCAAAACTGCCGTTTTATTGAAAAACACAAAATATATACACTAAAACAAATCAGAGATTGGAGAAACATGGTGCCAATTAGCGCGTGCTCCTCCCCGTGTAGAGTAATATGCGATTTGCTGACACACTTGTTACTATATTGATTGATAAAGAAGGCCTCAACCAATTCCCTAACAATCTGATCATTATGCCTGTACGAAACCACAGTCT
This sequence comes from Haemaphysalis longicornis, assembly GCA_013339765.2. Lineage (NCBI taxonomy): Eukaryota > Metazoa > Arthropoda > Arachnida > Ixodida > Ixodidae > Haemaphysalis > Haemaphysalis longicornis. The sequence goes on along the minus strand of CM023448.1, from coordinate 75,935,380 downwards.
CCTCGAGCAAAGGGTAACACCAACTTTTTATAAAGCGCAGGAAGATTTGCGTTCGGTGCATTCGTTATCATGGAAGTATGCTCTCAGACGGGCGTTTAGACAGTGTCCTGTCTGGCCCACATACACAGACTTACATGAGAATGGAATTCTGTAAAACATGCCAATCGCCCAACGAACTAACGGCTGCGCATGGTTAACACCGCACTCATTCCTACATTTCCTCGGACGATCCTTGTTATTAACAATGCCGCAGAGACTGCCCTCTTTCGCTTTTGCAAAAAACAACACACAGGACGATGTACTGTGTGTTATTTTTCTTATAGTGGGTTGTCCTTTGTGGTCTTATTCCGCATCGCCATCTTTTACGCATTTTGTTTCTTAAAGGTGTATTACCAGATCATCCAACTTTCAGTTATGCCGACACAGCATTCAATCCTGTTCCTGCAGAATCTATGCATAGGAGGGCTTCCAGTGGAAAAAAAAGTGCTTGTACCTGTCCCCTACCGTGTTGGTGCAGGGCCTGGACGTCAAGCCTTGGTCTACATCAGCTTGCTGAGTAACCATGGAAAGCAGGTGAATGCCTGCATAAGTGGCTTTTTTGTGGTCCACTCGAAATTAGCAGCAGACACTGTGTCTGCTCGCAGGCCACCCTGGTTATGTGCCAACCAAATATGTAACTGTGATCTAGTTTCTGACGGGAAGACCTAATAAAAATCGACTACTGCTCTGTCGAATTGACTACAATAAGGGAACGTGAAGATTTCCAAAATCAAGTCCAACACCAAATTAACCAGTCGAGTAGCGTGCACCTGTTTCTTATCGTGACGGTTTGCTGCACTGCAATTGTGTTCTCTAGAGGTTTACTGATGCAGGCAATTCGTAGCGTACAACCATTGTCGTTGTTAGATGGAGGTGTGCATTCTCTGTGCAATTTTGCACGTCCATGCAAATCCAGATTGCTTCGACTGTTCTGGAATGGCGCAATGGGATAGACGTCAGCCTCATAATATAGGGAACACAGGTTTGGTTCAGATCGCGAGAAGCGTTTTAATGTTGTTTTTTTTTCACTTCACGGTCCGCGTCATCACCATCATAAAAAGTTGGCTTCCATGCAGTGCATTTTAGTGGGCTACAGACACATCAGGGAGAGGTTGGAAGCTCCGCTTTAGTAAATGAAACTGTACAAAGTACAGTATGTGCATGAAGCTTAAGCATTGTACATGAGCCAACCCAGTGAGGAATTGTTGTAGGTGAAATCGTTGTCAATAAAGATCACAAAAAGTTCACTTTGAATCACTCAGCTTGTAAACTTGTCAGATCTAAACTTGACACTTCATTTTACCGTTTTCCATGCTCAGCTGAGGAATGGTGGACAGATGGGGGCAACAACTGGCAGAAAGGGCTGTTAGCATGCAGTTCATAAGTACTGGTATGAAATTTTCGCGTTACGTTTTTCTCATTGCTGTGGGTGCCTACCAGCCCAGGAATCCTTGAATGGAAAATGAGGTGGTCGAACGCAGGGTAAATAATTATTTTGAGCCTTGTTTATTCAAGCCAGTTTTGACTTCGACAAAACAAACATTAAGGCGGCCGCCATTAGAGAATGGCGCTCTTGATGTCACTGTTCTCGTCGCATCAGGGTCAGTCTGGACGCGCGCGCTAGAGTGAGCGAGCACGCCCAGGTTGGCCGTGGTCGCACGCGCCCGGGCCACAAGATATCAATCCTAAAACTGTGACGTGATACACAAAGAAGTGCAGCGTGCACCATCAGCAGCCAGTGTGTTGGCTAAGTCACTGGAGCCCTGATGTCGCAGTTTGGGGTGAAGTGCATAGCGAGGCACTCCACGCTTCTTGCTTATGCCAATGTCGAAAGGGTATTCATTCTGAGCTTTCTCGTGCATGCAAAGATTAAAATTGATTTAAAATATGTTATACTGAACGGTTGCTGTTAAAACCCTTCATATACAATGGAAACTTTTTGCATAGTTATTTCCGCTTTAATAGTGGTACTACTTCTTAAGGTATTTTGAACTTGTTTTGAGTTTGGTGTTAAGAGAGACCGTAACATTCTGGCCTGCCATTTCTGGTCATTAGTATTTCTAAGTCGTTCTTCACAACATTTTTTGCTCTGCCCTTCTCCGAAATGTTGAGGACACCTAACTGAACTTAGTCGTGATTAATGCATTATCGTGCAAAGGTCAAGCAATCTCCACCTTTGCACTCACCTGGCAGAGGATCATCCTTACATCAGAAGAACGTTTTGTTTTGCTGAATCTTTGCCACTTCGGAGCACTATAGAACTTGCTGCCCACATAAAAGTGCATAAAAGCCTTTAGGTGCCACAGGAGTGAGAGTAAGAACTTTAAAATAGTGTTAGAAAAAAGCACTACACAATAACTTTCTTTTTTGGGACGTGTTAACAGGTCGACCCACCTCATGGCGACTGTAGGATTGGACTTGTTAATAGAGGAGGGGCACTGTCAGAAAAACAGAGATAGCGCGACAGTTATCGTTGCACGACAGCTTCTGCGACACCCAAGTTGGACTGCCTGCAATTTACGTGCAAACTAAATTGTATGCAAGATGTTTACAGTTTCATTGGCTGGTTTAAAGAGACTGGTATATAAAATTTTGGGGAAAGTTGGAGTTGGACGTATTTTTATTTGTCTTAGGGGTTCCTGCGGAAATGTGACATTTTATTATCCATTCTAGAAATGTTTTAATATCTCCAGGAACGTTAATTTGTACATGCAGTTCCATGTATTTGGTGTTCTGTAATTATTTATTCAAGATACTCTATGGCCCCACGGGCATTGATGAGGGATGTGATGCATGAGCAGATTAAACGGAGATTAATAACATAGAATTCTTCCACGCGAGTACAAGAAAAAAAAGAAAAAAGGTACAGCAGAAACGTTGTGTCCATACGTATACCAAAAAAACATACACGCAAGAAACACAATAATAGTGTACCGTGTTTCAGTTATTTGGTCATTTGAATTTTGAATGAGAGGCTTCTAAGAAAACATTTGTAGTGCTTCACTAATTTTCAAAATGGTGTTCCATTTTTACTTTTGAGTAACAAGAGGTCTCAACAAGCATCTGGACACACCTGCAACGTTTGTGCTGGGCACCTCTGATACCTGTCATCTTCTATGGCTGTGAAACTGGGAATAAATAAAACTAAAAACTGTCTCGTTCCTTTGGTATATTCCTTTTACATTTTTAAAACAAAATAGTGCCGGAACGTGGAAATGATATCGAGGACAATACACGAGCACTTGCATGTCATCGCCCCGCGGTCACTTATCTGTTATTTGTGCTGCAGTTTCAACAACATTCACAACCATTTCAAGTTGTACCTCGCAAGCTGTAAAGTTATAATTCATTTGTCCGAGGAACATTTTAAAGGTCTTCACAGGAAGACATGATAAAAGATTGAGATGCAACACTGCAGGTTCACTTACAACAGCAGGTTCTAAAAATTTTGCATATTTTAATACTGGCCTTCACATCTGCTCTTGGAGCCTCCAAGTTGGAAGCAATTTAATGCTTGCTCTACATCGGTTACTACAAGGCTAGTGTCATAGCAATCAAGCATCCTGCAATAACACAAGCTTGTTTAGAATAGAGCAACTAAATAAACTGCGCTGCCATCTATCGCCAATAAATGTGCATTTTGGAATGACCGGATTTGGAAACTGTCTCTAAGGGGCAATATCTCATCCTACGTTTTTTGTTTCTTGGTTTAAAAGTGGCACACTCCACAAGTAAACCTGCTATTGCGATTACTGTTCTCCCCAGCCGGTACACGCGCGCGCTTATAGAAATCTCGCAGCTCTCCACAGAATTTTTCTTTGATTTTCTCATCGTTCTCGAAAGAAGCAAGAAACTTAAACCCAGAGGTAATTCAGTGTCGGAAAAATAATGAAGAAGACGTCCTCCAAATCTGATGATTGGTTGGTGCGGCGCAGCAGTAATATCAGGGCCACACAGAGGAAAAAGAAATGTTGAAGTTTATAAGAATAAGAAAACCAGCGCAGGACAAACTCGGGGCGATACCATGGACACGGTCAGGCAGGCTCGCTGCGCATTCATAAAAAAAATATCGTCAAGCAAGACACCCGTTAAAACTGAAATAATTACAAAAGAAAGCGTCAGTTCCAGCCGTTTTCTGCGTCTTCTGCTGCTAGACGCCGGCACTCAGCTTCTTCCGGGAATTCCCTAGGAGGCGACGCGCGAGGCCACAACAAGCCTGCTCGCTGCAACAAATTCCCTAAATGTCCCTAACTTTTGTCCCCAACTGACAGTGGTTTCAGAATCCAATCAAAACGTGGAATATTTTCCTCCTTTTAGCCGCATGCGGTTCAGCGGAAGCAGTCACTTGTTGCCAGACAGGAATCCGGATGGCCGCCGAAAGAGCGGGTGCTGCCGAAAAGACTGCAAAATGACCGTCGCCGGATAGCCCATCGAAGACGGGACAGGCCTCAGTGCGCCAGTCTTGCTCGATAGGACGAACAGCTGGGCAGAGGTTATAAGCGGCTACTGGCCCGGACATCGAAGAGCAGTATCTGCAGTTGAAAGAACGTTGAGCGCCTCAACGTCATTGCGTTGTCGATGACGTTAAGTTAAAGGGACACTGAAGTGATATGTAAACATTGCGGGATTACTAGCGCAAATTGTAGTCCGGAGTCCCCAGGCCATGTTTCGGCCACTCTAGGCGCGTTTACGCGATTTTATTTAGTAGAAAAACTAATTCGAAAATGCTGTCCTCCTCTCTTTACGCTCGCCCATTTTCTGTGGCGTTTTCGTGTGACGTCAGGAGGGGATGAGCTGGCAATTGGCTGCGCCACGGCTGCGCTGGCTGCGCTACTGCACGGCTCCCCGGCCGACAGAGTCAGTCGGCCCAGCGTTTCGTCCGCCGGCCGCCGGCAGGTCGTCGCAATCAAGGAGGTTAAAAAAAATTGCTTGGTCGCAATTCGTTCGCTTAGTTGAAACGAAGCCAGGACACGTTTGTGAATGGAAGAATGCGCCTTTCTTTACTTGGTTTGTTTGTACACTGTATCTAGCTCCAAGTCAAGTTCGCCTCACACAAGTGGTGCACAAGCGCACATGCGACGCTTCGCTGACTGGTACGCCAGTAGGAAAATATAAGGCCTCTTGAAGGCGGGAGAAGAGTCAGCGAAGTCAATATAGGTACTAAGGAAATAAAATCAACTGATATTTTTACCGTACAGCGTAAAACTAGGGCGCGGGAAGCACTTTTTTGCGCTGGGCGAACAAGCACAGCGGTCAGCAGCACGACTACGCATCTGCGAACGCTTTTCCGTCTACGAAATGCAATTGCTAGACGTGAGCTACTGTGGAAACTCGGGCGACGCTTACTGCACGATCGCAGTACAACAAATAGTCACCTAAGCTGCTTGAAATGCCAAAACTAAATAAAAGTGTAAACCGGTTGTACAATATATACCCTATATTAGCAAGGCCTTCGCGGCCCGCTCCGTGGCTCAGTTGTCTGAGGCGCTGGGTATGTCACCCCAAATGTTTTGCAAGTCATGAGTTCGAATCCCCGCGGGTACGTGCTTTTTTTTTTAAGTTAATTTTTTGTTTTCCGCCGATGTTTTCTACATTGAGTTCACCTTTTTTTTGGGCCGCAACGTTCATGGCTACACGAACTAGTTCACAAAACGCGCGCAGGCTGGCACATGCATGGCGCGCTAGCGAGTTCTCGTTGGCGTGCTGTTGCCATAAGCACCGACTGCTTGCAGGCAGTGGGCACAGGCCAGAATGAACAGACCCTTGGCCTGGTGCGAACACGCTTTTTACGATACAGGCATGAGGGAGGCAAGCTCCAATTATGGGGGAAAAGCGCATGACATTTGGGCGTCTACGGGTACGCGGAGGGCGTTCATGCACTGCGTAGGTTTCGGCTAGTGCATGCTACGATTCCAAGCCGTCCTAGGAGGCTTATCTTTATGCATTTTTACAGCTGACAACATGGCAGAAGCGCGGTACGATGATTACTGAGTCATTGAGAATGCCCATCCAACAACGCCACCGGTTGTGTTTTACAGAACCGAAACCGAAACCGAAACTTGTTTGGTTGCTCACCTTGGGCATCGTCCAATCACGGTGCCCGCTCCTCCTAACGTCACAGCTTTAGTTGGTGCGGCCGCCGCAAACCGCGCATGGTAGTTTTTCTTCTTTCGCGCTTTGTAAAATAATTACCGATTTGTCAATCGTAAAAACGATGAAAAGTGTGCTAATTTGAGCCAGTCTACACAGTGCAAGCAAAAACGGGAGCTTGACAAATTCACTTCAGTGTCCCTTTAACTATGGATGACTATCTCGTTAAGTGTGAAGATGGAAAGCAATGCCCTATCTCGTTAAGTGTGAAGATGGAAAGAAATGCCAACTGAAAGCGATCTTGCTTTGTTCATGACTAACCTCATTTGAGGTTAGAATTGCCATGTTAGCCTTAAGAAGTGACAAGGGGTGGGTGGTTGTGACGTCGTGCCGGGGGCCGCATACTTCGCGGGCCGCAGGTTGCAGACTCCTGGTATACATGGCTGCTGTGAACGTCGAAATAGAAAAAAGTCTCCAATCCACGCTGTGAAGGTGGTTCGAAAGCAAAGCTTTAAACTACGCACATGCGACGTCACATGAGTTCACACACGCGGCTCTACAAAGAGCGAAACCAGAGATTCTGCCAGCCGTTACCTGGAATTCGCGAGGGCGGATCCCCGAACGCAGGAGCGTCGGCGACGTTCGTGCGCCGCCGCTGTAGCCGGCCGTGAGTCGGCAGAAAACGGAGAGGAGTGAAGGGTGAGACAACGGAACCTAGCCATCCTGATTTGCTAGTTTGGGGCTACACCACCGAGCGCCACAAGCGTAGACAACGAAGCAATTCGGCATGTGAACTTAGTGATTCCCATTTATACCGATTTAAACTAGTTACTTTATTAAGTTTAAGAATTGCGAGAACGCTGAGGGAACTCTACAATCACTATTTATCAGATCCAGTTGCTCCGTTCGCCTTTTGTAATACTTGTTAAAACACAACCGAATTGGTATTCACTAATTTAAAAAACGGAGCCCCATTCGTGGCAAGCAGTGCGCAAAAGGTAGCGTTTCTCTAGCGGCCAGATGTCCGTATGTGGTCTCTACATTTGGTTTTCCCGCCCTGAAAACCAATCCTTAACGTATCTTTGCCGTACGACCACTTAATTTCGTCGGGTTCGGGTTACCCAGGAGGTGCTGTCGAAGAAGTTAATGAAGCTGTGCGAAGGAAGTGAGCAATGGACGCGAAGCACGCCAGAACAGGCCAAAAACAACAGTCGCTAAAGCAGACGACAAACAGGGATGCCAGGTTCTCAAGAGCAACCCGCCAAAGTTTTAATCAACCTAGCCCAAAAGTAGCTCAATGTGTTCCCACAGAAATAGCCCAAATAGCCAAATAATAAAATCCCACAATTCATTCCAAACGTTTATTCAAATGCCTGCTACGAGTAATAATATTGGTTATATTTACAGCATGATTGGGAGTTATTCAACAAAACAGCACACAGCTGTTCACATACAGCTACACTTTTTATTGCCGTTGGGTAGAACCGATCCGGAAAGATCTCGGGTGAAGCCTTCGAATGTTGGTGTAAAGTCCTTACAACACTCACTTGCCATTTCACGTTACCCCGAAATTTACATGCAGGCTGTTCCCAAACATATCTAGAGACATCGTCTCCGGCAAGTCAGTTCTCGTGAGAGTTACTGGACAAGAAACTCGTTAAACCGCAGACTTTCAAACTGGCAGCGTGAGCAGTGAAATGGCTATAGTTGCGACAGTAGTGGAACCATTCGGACATCAGCGCTGCATTTGGCACTCAGTACATTCTTCCCGTAAGTACATTCTTGCGGCATTTAATGCGAAGGCAAGATAACCGTTGGTCATTAGGGGAACAGAGTGGATCCCTAGAGAAGGCAAGCGTGGCAAGGGGCGGCAGAAAGTTAGATGGGCAGATGAGATCAAGAAGTTTGCGGGGATAAATTGGTCGCAGTTAGCACAGGACCGGGATAATTGGAGATCCATGGGAGAGGCCTTTGCCCTGAAGTGGGAGTGATAGGCTGATTATGATAACATTCTTTCGAAAAATTGTGACGGGGTCGTCACGGAGGTCATCGAGCCTCCATTGCAGCAGGCAATATTCTGACTCCATTGCATAAATATCTGACACCGGAATGAACTTGCCGAAAGCCCTGAACAGAGCATGGAAAAAGAATTTACTTATGTTGCACTGCCACACGCGGAGGTTGCCTAACACTGTCGGATAGGATGGAAGGCGCTTCAAGGTGCTTTTTCACACATGCGGTCACACAATGAACGGCACTGCTGGTCTTTTTGCCCTTGCTAGAGGAAAACTTTTCCAAGGAGTCACTGAAAACACTTCCCAGTTGGCAGGCTCGAACATGCATTAAAAATTGGCCGCGTATCTGCTCCTTTCGTTGCAAATGTCGCCGAAAGGCGATAGTCGACTGGCGCCCCTGCCAAGTAAAGGCCTCACTTCTATTTCCCGCTTACTTGTCATGCTGTTGTTCCTTTCCCGTCTCGTTCCTCCAAACGTAACGCGTAGAGGTTTGCTCAAATCAATTTAAATTTACCACGTTCCACTGCTCCAAGTTGGGTGTCTCGATGCCAACGCTGCCGTACGGCGGAGACGCGCGTGAATTGAGGCACCCTACTACATTTATAGAACCGCGATAACCTACTCCCCAAGCGTTCCAAGCGGAACGTGGATCCCAGATAGTGGAACCTTTCGTTGCTATTGCCGTTTGATTTCTTAAATGCCGCCAGGAGGTAGCGCTGGCCACATCAGGCGACGGTTTTCTGCCGTTGATGTAGTATTTCATTTTCTATCGCAAAAAACAAGCATTCATAATTTTTTTGAATAAAGGAACACTGCAAACATCACTTATGTATTGATGTTCTGCCTTATGTTTGCGTAATGTCTTGGTCTTGTTCAACAATGTTGACAAATATGAACCCTGACATCGGACGTAGACGTTTAGATAACAGGGTGGCGATTTGGGCTAGTTGGTGTACTTGCATCTTGGGGAACTAACAGGGACACAAATAAGAAAGAATTGAACAAGACCAGCGCTGACTTTCAACTCGATTTAATGGAAAAGACGTCTCTTCCATTAAATAGAGTTGAAAGTCAGCGCTTGTCTTGTTCACTTCTTTCTTATTTGTGTCCCTGTTAGTTCGCGCTGTTCCCCAAGAAACGTTTAGATATGGCTGTGTGTATACAAGACTATTGCGGATTTTATTTCACTTTGGCCGGATGGCTGAATCGAGTTACAGACAGACAGACAGACAGACCTAAGTTTCTGTGTTATAGTAGCCCAACAAAGACTATCGCATACCTGCCAGGTTCGCCGCGATGGCATTAGGGAAATCTGTCTGGGAGGGGAGGGGGGGAGGATTAGAAGTAACACAATGTAATATTTTACATGCATTTTTAACTTAGTTACAACAGAGCAGGTACCGAACTGTGTTGTCAAAAACCTGCTAAATCTTCGACATGGCTACGCCGTCCTTATCAGGAAGTCCTATGAATTACTGCCGAGGCTAACAATGTTCGCCTCTGCGACACTTCAACAAAAAAAACATGCCGAGGGTTATCAGATGTAGATGGTCGGAACAGGGTGCGTTTTTTACGCTCTGCTGAACTGCCTCTCGCATTCAGCGCTGCCGCGGTACTGACCGGTTGAACTTTTGCGCACGGCCGAATACGTTTTTTAATCTCTTCGCGGATAACGAGGATTGCACTGCATTGTCAGGCAGCTCCGGCGCAATGTGGCCATACATGAAAAAAGATTTAGCAAAACACGGGTAGATTTTCGGAAGATTTTTGTTTTGCTCGTACAATCGTACAAAACCATCAAAATTCGGGAGTCTCCCGTATAATTCGTGAAACCTGGCAGCTATGCTATCGTCTTTAAGAAAGCTTTGACAATCATCTTTACCAATATCCCAAAATAGCCAAATAGCCAATCAAAAAATTTCCAGCCAACCACAACTAGCCCAATTTGTCTATTTATAGCCCAACCTGGCATCTCTGACGACAAAGCCGTCCCTCCAACGCGCCCGCCCGTGCGAGTAGGCAGCTGCGCGCGGGTATAGCTGGGTCGGCGAACGGGGAAGGGCGCGGGGGACGCGCCCTATCCCCGCGCCATCTACACTGTGCTCTGGGAGTGAAAACTGTCCCCTTCCCCATCCGCGTTCGGAGTTTCTTGTCCCGCACGCCACGAAGGAATCGTTGGCTGGTAGAGGTAGAAAGCTTTGCTCTAAAAAATGCCGTCAAACAGCTATGAAACGCGTGGAAAGGAGTCTCGCGATGGGCCCCAGTCAGAACAGCGCTTTAAGAAGCCTTATGGGCCATTTTTCGGGACTAGTAGTCTCTGAAGGTTGACACGTAATTTATCTAGCCATCGGATAAGTCCTAATTCACAGGAACACAGCAAAATAATGGCACAATTCGCCTATAAATCATCCCCTGCGCTCCCCGATGCGTCCCGGCCCATAGAAGGCCACGGCAAGAAACGAGTCCGAAAAGGCCAGAAATGCCGAGTGAGAGAAAAACTTCTTTATTTGGCAGAGCCTTGTAGGAGTGGAGCGTCACATCGTCCAACATGGCTGCGCCCAGGCCACCGCTCTCTTGAAGGATTTTCATGTGACTGCGCTATTCCTATTCAAGTGCGTCATTCCATCTGGTCTAGATGGGCCTGCCCATTTTTCATAGGACGGATCTTCCAGTTTTAGTGCCAGCAAGAGAAATAGTCTGAGGTTAGCCTGCCAAGGCATTCAGCTTGCTACACCAGATTATGAAAAAATGAAGTGAGCTCACATTAACGCGCAAGACTTGAAGGTAGCGAAGCTGTACGCAAACTTCACGACCATCACGAAGGTTTAGGTCTACGATTGCAGCCGATTTGCTTCTTCGCTGCCGCAACGCCCTTTACTCCATCATTGTTGCTATAAGTGCGAGCTTTTCTTTTTTTTGGAAGTGGTAATCATTGGACATCACCATGGAGGGGCGTCCGCTATGACGTGTCATTCTCGTTCCCAGCAAGTGTTGCCACGATTACGGCGAACGCTGCAGTATTTTTTTTTCTTAGCCAATCTACCTACGCGGGTATGCTTGGCTTTGACAAACGTGCGCCGGGGACGCTGGGCGGTCACTGTGAGGCATGCACACCCGAGCGCTATGCATTTTTTTTGTTTTTTTTACTGCCAGACGGTCGCCGCAATCTTCGCCAATGTTCATAAGTGGGTATGTTTGGCTTGACAAACATGCGCATGCGCAGGGGACGCTGGGCGGTCGTCACGATGCAAGCACACACGAGCGCTGGGCATTTTCTTGGTTTTCTTAATTACCGGGCGGTCGCCGCGAGGCCCTTGCTCACGTGCGCGCGCTCTCGTGGTATTACTGCGGATACGAAAAATTATGATTTGCTAAACAGCTTCGCTGTTAAAAAATGAAACGATGGAGTGACGACTATGATGACGATGGTGTGCTCATTAATAGAGTCCTATTTAGAGGGTCTGATGAAGTCCTGTGCTTCGCAGGAAACACAATAGAACTTGTGTTGCTCCAGGTGCTCGTTTAGTTAGACCATGGGGCTAACACGCTGGTCCTCTAGAAAGCGGCAGGCCCAATGACACAAAGCGACGTCCTAGCTGCTCTATACCGCGTATTCACATAATGCGTTGTTCAAGTCCTCGCACACATCACTAAGAGTCCAGAAGGGGGAAGCAGCCTGTTTCATCGTGAAGCGAAAATAACCTGTGTAAACGGCGTTTAGTCGCACGCGGTGAAGAACCCTTTCGTCCTGCTTGGTCAGTCCGTGAGGCATCTTAAAGGTCCCGTGCGGGTCTATGGAGTGAAGTGGCGCGTAATTTTGTGGCGCAACAACCCACAGAGATGAAAACTCGAGGCAGCCTTTGACGCAAGAGCAGAAGCACCTCGTCTGGACAACGGTATCGGTATCACTGGCCCGTGCAGATCATATGGGTAGGAATCCACTGAAGCTCTACATGCTGCGCCTTAGAGTTTCGTAAATGCAATGCATTAATGTCGAAAACAAGTTGCTCTTTCGGTACGATGTTAAGCACTGAAAGGCCTCCCAAGAATCAGTGAAGACTGCCCACCGACGAGGTGGTTGCTCGATAATGTAGGCGAAAGCAGCACGCAGAGCGGCAAGTTCGGTAACCATAAATGTCCAGTGGGTAGGAGTTGCGCTGAAGGCGGTACGGGAGGACGGAAACCAGATTCCTATAGCACATAAGGTAGCTATCACAGATCCATCTGTGTATAGATGAGTGTGGGCCCTGTTCTTTGGGGGATCAGTTGCAAGGCGAAGAACTTTAAGGCAGGGGCGATACCCTGTCGGCGGGTATAATGCCGGGCACTCCAGTTGTAATCTGCAGACGCGGGAACATCCAAGGCGGTTGTAGGGACGGAGAATGGCACTGGTAACGCAGAGGCAAGTCTCGCACTTCAGTGGCTGAGGCGAGTGCTAAGGGGTGACCTTGCTGCCGTGCTACAAATCTCAGTTGCGCACGACGGATCTCCTGCACGCCAAGAGCAAGTGGTGCCAGTCGTCGACACTGCACCATAGTTCCCACTGTGGATGTGGTCTTCGGAACTCCGAATGCACACCCTCAGGACTTGCGCTTGCATACTATGCAGGACTCTCGCATTTCCTTTTGAGGTGGAAAACAGGAAAGATGCAGCGTAATAACCCTACGCAAATGACATCATACAGCCGAAGAGACAGGACTGTGCATCCGCTGGCGTTACTAGATATCATACGGAAGATGTCGAAGGACTCAAGCTTGCCCTTTATGGGGCGGACGTGTTTCTGACCAAAGTCAGAGACCTGCCAAATATCACACCCAGAGAGAGAGAGAGAGAGAGAGAGAGAGAGAGAGAGAGAGAGAGAAGGCTCTTTATTAGAAAAGCAGAGAGGTTGGCCGGCATTTACAGACGCCTACATGCTTCTCTGCTGTGGGTTGGGGGTGGGGGAAGAAAAGGCCCAAGGAAGAGCTGGGCAGAAAAGAAAAAGAAACAAAACTGTCGTGGACTTGGCGCGTTAGCGGACTTGCATGCATATTTTTGTTCTGAGCTTGGGCCACATAATTTACAATTTTGAAATTAGGCCAATTTCATCCAAATAAGAGAATAAACTCCGTAGAGCTTGGCGCTGCTTTGACGGATGAGTCCATGGTCCTAAAATAAATCTGAGAGGAACTGGTCCCTGTTCTAGACGTTTCATGCTTTCAAGGAAGTGGGATCTCGGTTCCATGTAGGCCGCACATTCTAATAAAATGTGTTCAATTGTTTCGACACAAGCACAATTGTCGCAGTGCGGATTTGGCGTCGCTCCAAGGCGAAATAGGTAGCTATTTGTGTAGGCACAGTTCAGGCGTAGACGATGGTACAACGTTTCCAGGTCACGAGGAAGCTGTGTCGGGAGTCGCGACTTTAATTCTGTGTCAATAGTGTGCAAAAAGCATCGAGTATTTTGTAAGTTGCTCCATAGAGGGTTTCTTTCGGTCACCGCAAAGTGATGAGCCATGGCAGAAGCTTCTGTTTTCGTGAAATACACCTTGCGGTATTTTCGGTAAAAAAGGCCCTTACGGGCCGCTTCGTCGGCTTTTTGGTTACCTTTGATGCCGCTGTGTCCAGGTATCCACTGCATTTTAATGTTGTGTCCAGCCGACCAGGCAAGATGGTGAAGGTATGATATATCACAGGCTGCGATTTGGTGGGGGGGAAATCAACTTCTCCTACTCAGAATTTGCAGAGCTGCCTTGGAGTCCGTGAAAATACTCCATTGGTGCGGCTCATGGCGTAGGATGTAAATGACTGCCTCCTTCAAAGCGTAGAGCTCAGCCGCTGTCGAAGATGTTTGTCGCTCCAGACGAAATGAAAGCATCTCACCAGTTTGTGGTATGTATATACCTGAAGAAGAGCTTTGCATGGTTGATGAACCATCGGTGAATACGAATGTTCTTGCTGAATGCGCTCTGTACATGTAGTCTAAAACGATGTGGAGGATTTCTGACTGAGGCATAGTCTTCTTGGGGCCAATTCCTGGGATACCACATTCAATTTGTAGGGGAGCAAGGTTCCACGGAGGGAAATGCGGCGGAATTATTGGTGAGGGCTGGGTTGGAACAGACAGTGCTATGCTCTGAATGGTCTGGGCGAATCCGGAGCTGCTGCACTTGGAGGGGACACGACTTAGGAAATGATGTTTTGCGTGTAGACGATAACTCAAGTGCACTCGAAGGGTCTCCTGTTGTCTAATAACTTCAAAAGGCAAACAACGTGCCTCTGCCACGGCTCCAACGCTCGAAGACCCCTTCGGAAGTCCAAGACAGGTGCGTAGGTTGTTGTTTCTGGCTGTCTAAAGGCTTTTCTTTCTTCCACGTGGAGTTAAAGGGGTCCTGAAATACCTTCCGCCGATGCATGGATGTACATGTAACCAAATAATGAATGTATTAGCAATCTCCTCCCGCAAGAATTTTGTTAAAGCGATGAGTATTAGCTGAGAAATCGTAGATCAAAAACCCCGCATTATCGTGGCGCCGCGTTTCCTCCTCCTTTCGCTGTTGACGGCGCGCCAGCCTTCCCTCCCATAATGCTGCGCTCCTCCGCGGTGACGTACTTCCGCTATGGCGCTCCTCAGACTGCCGTCTGCTACGGGCAAGCTTTGTTGACACCATGAATCCCGCACTCCGCTCAAGGCTGGAAAAGCGAACGAAAAATCTGGCCGCATTCGTGCGGCGGCCTGGCCTTGCCCTTTCGCGGTGTACGTTTCTGCAGCAGTTGCTATTGGCGGCACATGACTTTTTATCGGCGGCGAACTCACAGCCGCTCGGTGTAGATCGCGCGCTCCGTCCCTTTCATGCACCACGCACTGTTTATCCAAAAAGCGCCGTATCAGATGTGGCCCCGCTGGTGCCGGGTCTTATTTTGCGGCGGTGGTAATTCCTGCCGGCGGCATGTGAAAAAGACATTTTAAACCGATACAGAACCCGTGCACAAAACGCTTCAATCATGTGACCAGTTCAACTTGGGGCGACGCGTGGTGGAGAGCGGCAACGTTGGCAAAACATGCTCCGCCGCGGCTCTGAGCTTTCTAGCGCTGGAGCGAGCGCCATTTCTTTGACAATCTCAAACATCGGTTGCCTTGGCAACAAGGCACAAACCGCTCCAGAAGTCAGTTACGGTTGCGTGATCTCGGTTCAGCTCGGGGCCCCACCTCGCGACATGTGGGCACTGCAGGCGTACCCACTCACTCCCATTGGGAAGTGGGAGATGCGTTTGGCATTACAGGAGGTGATGGTGTGTGCTGTGGACGCCTTTGTTTTGCGAAGAAATGCGTCGTTGTGCTTCTGCGGGTGTATGGTGCTTCCCATGGTCTGGATTATCCTTCTCGAGCGACGTACGACTCAACCTCGCATGGGGTATGTTCAGTGTGCGTGGCTAAAAGCCATCTCGGCTTGTGCGCCAGAGTTAAGTGACTTGCTGTTCGTCCCCGCAAACCACGCGCGAGGTGAGTGCCGAATTTACGACGGGCAGGAGGAGGCAACCGATCGTCTGTCAACCGCGTTTCAGACTTGCAACGCATGTTGTGACGTTGTGTTCGTTCGAAGCGCATCTCTGGATTGTTTTGAAATTGAATAAAATGTATGCGTCAAACCCGGGCATTCGGCTCAGGGCGTTGTCTGCGATTGCACGAAAGAAGTGCCACGGGGCTTCAACGCTTTCTTTATGGAACGTACTCAGGTAAGAGAATATCCATGTCGTGTTATGGCCGTGTGGCATTCAATACAAACGGTTAAGCGTTTGTTTAACTTGTTTCGTTTGTCGTAAAATGTCCAAGCACTCCGGCACTCCGCTGGCAGGTCAGCCGGCGAGCCGGCGCTGAGCAGACGACTCATCTCGTTGCCGGAAGTTCGTGAAAAAGCCGCCCAATAGCAGGATGTCTAGCTCATGACGAACATCTGGGAATCGATGATGTAGACATGTGAAGATGGCGGCGTCCAAAAACACGAAGGGAAGGGTGAGAAAAAAGCGACAGACTTTGCAGCAAAAGTGTGAGCTTTCCGCTGCGCGTAAAAGAGTAATACTTGGCATAGATGACGTTGACGACCCAATCTAACGATTGCGCTACTTCATTTAGTGTGCTCAAAACGTCTTTCAGGGCCCCTTTAAGATCACGCTGAACGCAGATGATATCTGTGTGTGGTGTGCTTCCCGTTCCCGACGATGTACACAGCAGCGATTACAGAGAGCCCTGTACAACATTTCTAACTACCTCGCAGCCCGCGGCATTCAACTTTCTCCAGATAAGAGCGTGGCCATGGCCTTCACACGAAAAATATGGATCGCTATCCATTGATACTGGGCGGGCGCATACTTTCGTATGCACGAGTTAAAAAATTTCTAGGAGTTTAATACACCGCAACTTGACTTGGTCACCCGAAGTCAAACGGATACGGAGCCGCATTTCTTCGGCCGCTCAGATCTTTAAATGTCTTGCGGGTCCTCGATGGGGCAGTGATTGCCATTCAATGGCTATGCTGCACAAGAGCTATGTGGATGGAGTGCTGCGTTACAGCCTCCCTATCCTGCATAAAATATCACACCCAAAAACTTGTGCTGAACATGGGGGATAGTGCAGCCTGCAACGGAAAGTTTATAATTTGATATATGACGCTTCATGAAAGCGATGGCAGCGCACTTGCCATATATTTCTAGGCCTGTAGTTTCTAGAAACGCCGCAATGGAATTGATTGCCGCTGCAGTCTGACGTGCAGTACCCGCCTGTTACGTCCATCGCTCCATATGCAGATGTCATCCACGTACAAGGATACTTCCACGGAATGCGGCAAACACTTCTCTATGTCCATCGCAGAGCACGGACTGCGGCAAACACTTCTCTATATCCATCACAGTGTTGTTGAAGAGCGTGGGACTGAGGACACCGCCCTGTGGAACACCACGGGTCACTGTATAGTGGTGTGTCAACGCTGTCTGCAGACATGTAGATGCATGTCTGCTAAGTAGTCAAAGATCCATGCATACGAGACCCTAAGGCCCGAAGACGTCATGGCCGAGCATATAGCTTCATGGTACACGCAGTCGTACGCTGATTTGATATAAAGTTACAAAGCGATTGTAATGCTGCGCCGTGCTTAGGCAGGGCTATGGCATTACCAACGTTGCTACGTCGCTTGCGGAAGCCAGACATCAGTGGCGGGTACGCATTGCGAGTGGTCCCTTTTTCCATAAGCTTGCCGACGAAGCTCAGGAGGGCAATCGGGCAGTAAACCTCGATGGAAGTTGGTATTTTGCCTGTCTTCAGTACAGCCACAATGCGTCCGTGTTTCCATTTTTGGTCTAGCTGGCCACTTCACCAAGAACGACTGAAGATGCCTAAAAGGCACTTTCCCTTTTCGCCCAAATGCGGAAAGGCTGTGGAACCGGTATTGTACGGATCCGGAGAAGTAGCTTTCTTGGCCGGGGCCAGCGCAGCAACGCGTTCTGCCCTAGAAAACGGTTTAACTATGGGTGATGTAACGGCAGGCACACTTGTAGCCGACAAGGGTCTTATATTTAATGTCAGCGCAGCGGTGATCTTTCTGCAGAAAGCGTTTGCAGCGTCTAGGTCACTGGTGTTCGTACTTGGCGAAACAGAGTTGAAGGGGTGAAGTTGTGTCTGTGGTGCCCGGAGACTTCGAACCAGGCGCCATATTCCAGAGTGAGTTCCTGGGGTCCAACTTCGAGCAAGAAGTCCACTCACGCTTGGCCAACTTGTTCAGATGCCTAACATCAATTCGTTTTTTTTTGGTAAACGTTGAAATAATGCAGCATGCTTTTATATTTAGTGGATTCAAAACACCTATGCTAACTTTTGGCTAGGCAGCTAAATAGAGGGACAGCCAGACAAACCAACATTTTCGTGGGTAAGTAGTCCAGTAATAGTCTAAAAATGGCACCCCGCACCGCAATGATACGTAAAACAGTGCTGCTTCTCACGTGGTAAGCAACAGTGCAATGTGCCTTGCCTATGGAAATGCTTAGGCTGCGACAGAAGCACATCGCAGTGGGCTAGCGCAGCTGAAGGATTGCGCACCCACGACTGCCGGCGCTGCGACTTTTGAGTGCAGCGTGCAGTTTGACCTCGACGCGACAGAAACTGGGTTGCTACCGCAGCTATGTAAACGCGACGTGCGACGGGCGGATTTCCAATGAAAGCTATGTGGCTTTCGCATTCGGCACCGCGGACTGGCCAGCAGCTACGCACAGGCTACGAATGCTCAGACACTCGGGGAAACATCGGAGGCGCACCACCTCAAAACCTATACAGCACATCGGCGCTGCGACGTCGCAGTAGGTGGTGGTCTATCGCCGTACAGGGATAAGTGGGAGTTTATGAAGGGACACTCAATTGGAGTACAAACAATTCAGCAGAACAGCCTGCACATAATACAATCGACCCAAAAGCAAAAGTATCGCGCAAAGCGCCACTAGTCCTCCGCCCTAATGGAATCGTAAAGCAAAAGCTCATAGTGGTTATGCGGAGCAAAAAAAATTGCACTCCAGGGGCCCTATTCTCGACTGCACAAATTCCCGGGAAATCTGGGAATTTGCCGGAAGTCTTTTCTGATTGGCTTTTAATTTTGGTCACGTGCTTCCGGTTGACAAAGCGGTTGCGAGTGCTGTCGTCATTTTGACGTTTCATGACGTTTACTGTCAACAGTTCTACAGTTTGCCTTATTTCTCCCTACGTGAAGTGCCCAATTCTTAGCCTGCAATGAAAAACTAGACTAACTACACCGGACGTGACAACGTAAGCCTGTCTTTGCTATTCAACAATATTCCTTGTAACACACGTCCTCTCTGTGATTGGCTGAGAAGGTGTGACGTAATAAACAGTTGGCGGGACCGACACGTCACGCTTTGGCAACTTCAGTCTGTGTTAAAGTGACGTAATGTTACGTAACAGCTTGAAAATGGCGGCTGCTTTTGCCGCGAAATAGGACAAAAAATTTCCCCGGCCTTCGGCGCCGCGAAATGTCCGCGAATTTGCAGCAGGCGCAGTTTCGCATGCACGCGGTTTAAAGCATGTTTTCTACCGAAACAAATTATAGTTTCAACTGTTTCCAAGTCAGCGATCACGGAGCATACAAATAACGTGCAGTATTTTGCTTTTGTGTTTTACAATAAAATAAAAATTATTTGTTTGGCGTAACCGCAACATAAGAGGGCAGTACAAGCCTCTCCATGACAAAGAGAACACAATGCATGGCATTTGTATACACTCGTCCTAGTAAGCTGCTGGGTCACATGATCAAACTCAAGAGAAAACTAACAAAGAAAAGTGACTCTTTTGTTCATTAAATCACTGATCGAAGTCGAGCTTGACGAATGAGTGAATCGGCGACCTCGGTACGCTCCGCGGTTATGAGGCGTAGCGCTTCGCATCTCGTATGCGTCACACAAGCGATGGTCGCGGCCGTCTTTTTCTGTGATCACGCCATTAACTTGTAACATAGCAGCAGACGATGGCGTGGCGGCGGTGGCGGCCGGGAAGGTGATAACGCAACAAAGCTTGCATTGAAGCAGAGAGTCCAACTATGTTACTAAAAGCGATTGAAATAAATAAATAGATACGGTAAAAAATTGTGCGGTGTTCTTTAGCTCGACATCCAACTTTCGCTCGCTTTTGGATCAACGTTACTCGATCGCCTTGTGGTCTGCCAAATATGCAGAAAAACGGGGCACAGAGCCGACGTATGCCCAGAACACAACGCCAACAGCTGCTCGTCATGCGGAGGAGAAAACCCTGCGAAAGGCCACAACAAGAGCACGCCCGAATGCGCGCTGTGCAAATAGGCCGTTACTTCGCGTATAAAGCAATGCTGGCGTGGTTGGAGCACTAGTGGAGAGTCAACCGAGAAAGGGAACAAATGTACCGCACACGCACCGGTTCTCACGGGGTCAGGTCAGTGCCCGCCGCACGCGTTTGTTAAGCCGAGATGATTGGTGTGTGGTGCCGGTATGTTTCGTTGCCTTTCCAGCTTTCTTTAGGAAAATCCAAGAGCAAAATTTATTAAGCCTCGCCGTCTAGGTGCCGGTGCTATGCTTGAGACATCATAACAATTTTCTGGCGCTTTATTTGCGTCGCTTTATTCATAGATCACAAGCGTGGCTTGTAAGAAAATAGCTTCTAAACACTGTCTATGTCCCACAATTTACTTGTTTAAAAGTGCATTCAATGGGGGCATCAAGAGCGCGACGTAAAAAAAGACACTTAATACTGCTGTGTCCACGCCGCTTGCCTTATAGTAGATAATTCCATGCTCTACAGAAAAGGCGCCAAATGTTCAACGACCACATAGTGAAGCAGCGGGTACAAAACTTCCCGCGGCTGTGTGTTTTTATGCCTCACCGGTCTGTCAATGTTCGGGAACTGAGATTTATTGCCCTGTTCGCATTCCCGCACAACGCGGTTATTCGCCGCTCTTTGTCCGCATCATTGTTCGTCTTTTAAAAACTGCGCGAAGTTGTGCGCCTTCCACCACGATTGACTCTCTGCTCTCGGCTTTCTTTCTTAACGGCAACATCTCTTATTTCATAACTTGGCCGTTTCCTTATTAGTAGTCGGTGGGCGCTTGTAACTACCGCTGGTTTTAAGCTAAGCTAAGCTAGCTGGAACTCCGACCAGGATCGGAGACTTTGACGGTTGAATGAAAACGTCTATATCGCCGTACTGGGGTTCGGCGATGGTTTGAGTCTTACAAGAGCTCGGTAACAGACTAAAGATTGCATTGAGTAGAACTTCCTGGCGGGCTAGTTAATGTGTAGCTCCACCCGCCGTGGTGGCTCAGTGGCTAAGGCATTGCGCTGCTCAGCACGAGGTCGCGGGTTCGATTCCCGGCCGCGGCGGCCGCTTTTCTGATGGAGGCGAAAAGCAAAAACGCCCGTGTGTGCGAGATTTCGGCGCACGATAAAGATCCCCAGGTGGTCAAAATTAATCCGGAGCCCTCCACTACGGCGCGCCTCATCGCCTGCGTTGCGTCACGTTAAACCCCTCAATCAATCAATAATGTGTAGCTCCCACGGCTGGAAGCGCGACGAAAAAAGCACGGATGGTGAAAATAGAGTGCACAGAACAGGCTAACTGGATGTAGTTTGGTTGCATCACAGGCGTTGGAAGATAACCTGTCAGTTGGGTTTGGCTTTCCTGCTGACGTGACAGACTTGTGCCATTCCGCATCACATAAACTTTTGCTCTCGTCTGTCCAGTCCTGCATCGATGGGAGTGTTGGGGTGCAATTTTAAAATTCCACTGGCATGTCGGTTGCAAACTTCTTGGTAATGGTCGAGTTTTATCTCAATTCCACTTTCACTTCTTTTGACTGAAACGTTAGCTATCACGTCATGGCATTCGTATCGGGTCCTGTGTCGGGCCAATTCTGTGCAACATCTTTTTATGTAGTCTTAATCGAACCTCTAATCATGCCTTCGACTGCAATG
Organism: Haemaphysalis longicornis; assembly: GCA_013339765.2. NCBI lineage: Eukaryota > Metazoa > Arthropoda > Arachnida > Ixodida > Ixodidae > Haemaphysalis > Haemaphysalis longicornis. The sequence continues at coordinate 75,913,760 of CM023448.1, read as the reverse complement.
TTCTTCTTGCCGTTTTTGGGTATTCCGACGAATTTTTAGCTGTTTTGAAGACACTTACCCCTGTGACGCATATTGCTACGGTAGGAAAGATTTTAGAGCTTTTTAATCGCCACGGGAAAAGCCTAGCCTTTACCCACGAAATATGTACTTGTTGATAATGAACTGTAGTTTTTGGACATTACCATGCTTTCCTGGAGACCATGTTTGTTGGCGGTCCAATCCACGTGTTCAGAAAGAACTACTGCCCTATAAATCTGCGCATTCAAAAACAGTTGAAGAGAAATTGCTTCACTCACTCTGGAATCTGCTTTACAGAAATCATGCGCTCACGAGATGTAGGACAGTTTCAATACACAAATTTGCAGGCTTCACTCAGCCGCTTTCCCTGGCACTGTCGTCGTCGCTGTGGCAAAGACGTTGCTGTATAAGTGAAAGGGGAGAGGAAAGCCAAGGACATCTGCCGTCCGGAAAAAACGGATGTCATGCCCTACAGCCGCCCAATTTTTTACCGATATCACGGGAGCGTCGACCGTATCGTCGATCAGCGCCGTATGATGGAGCGATACGACAAACTCGCCGACAGTAGACACATCCGCTTTAAGCGAAGGCCGCTGCTGCCGTCGTCTGCTAGGCTGTTCCAAGAGCAGTCAGCCACCCCGCACTGCTGTTACCAATCGCTTTCACTTGCCCTCCTCGTACCGTTAACGGCTGGTAGAAGGGCAGTGTGACAAGCGGATAAAAAAAGTAAGCTTCTAAGCCTACAGTGGAGATTACAAACATTTCCTTATATGAAGGGGCGACCAACGCGGTCGGATTTGAAGCGCCTTCTCTGACAACCGCAGCAGGTGCACGAACGAAGAAGCGAGCGGCGGCGAAAGATGCGGAGAACTCGAAACTAAAGCGTGGCAAACTGTTCGCATGGCGACGCATCGAAACATCCCCCTCGCGAGGGGCACGATCAAATGCAGAGCATTTCCAGGGGCGCACGACGTTAAGTAGTTTGCGTTACGTTAATGTTGTTGCACTTGTGGCAACCGCTGACGAGAGAGCGCTCGTCAGCAGTAAAATTGGCAGCCTCGGCGCACGTTGAGTCCGAGAGAGGGGAGAGAGTGTCCTTGAAACGTGCCTGGGCGCGCTATCGAATGTTGATCGCGCCGATAGCGTAACGTCTGAGCCGGGCATGTCGAGGCGAGCGATGCGGACTACTACGGACGCCTAGAACGGGTGACATCGTGAGTTAAAGATATGCTCTGCATTTAAAAGGAACACCAAACGGGCTCCAAGGAGTGAGTAGCCCCACAATGCCACCAGGCAACATCAGCGAAATTTCAACGAAGCAAAGCAGACCAAGATGATTCGACAACGAGTGGCCAGAGCTGGAACACCACGCGGAGCCACAAGACCGAGAGGACCAACCAGCCCAAGGGAAACCCAGGGGTTCTGTGACCAAGGCCCTCAAAAAGAAGAGAAGCAAAGAAGACGACAGAACTAAGGTGAGCTGGGCAGATGCAGCTTCCCAGGACTATATTTGACATAAACGCAAAATGTCCAAGCAAAACAAATATAAGTATGAAATTGCAGCTCTCAAGGAACTTATATTAGACATTATGCAGAAAATGTCATTTTAAGGATGATATTAGAGAAATACGAGAGATCAGAAGGAAGAAACCCAACCCAAACAGAAACTGAACCCTCCACATCAGGCGCTCAAACCATAGCAGTACTGGACGACAATCTAATTAGTCGAATGAACAAAAAAAATTAAGAATTTAAAATATAAATAGAAGTAGAGTTTTAAAAAATCTCCATGGATTGGAGCAAAGCCATAGGGGAAGAGAATGCACAAATACCAATGGACCAGGCGAAGAAACAATTAGAACCGGCTAATAAGCGGAAGCTCGAAGACACACGAGCGAGCAAAAATCCAAAACAAATAATCATTGAAAACGACCAAAGCCAAATGGACGCGGAATCCGATGACACAGACTCAGAAGATGACCTATAGACGGCACCAAATCCAACAACAATTAATAATATGGCAATGGAATTGTAGAAGCCTACATAATAAGAAATACTCGTTAGAAACGTACATAAGCACCATAGAACTGAAACCGGACGTCATATGCCAGCAAGAAGTAAAGGTGCAAACTAGTCTCAAAGGATACTATAGGATGGACCTTTCCAAAGACTTCAGAGCAGCCGTATACGTAAAAAAAGATACAACTTGTCGGAAGCACCACTTATCCACTAGAGAATAGTCAGCGAACTTGGTTAAAATATACCCCAACCAGAGAGGACAGAAGAGTTTCTTCGTATTGAACATATACAGCTCTCCCTCCAACCCAGAAGAGAATTTTACCCCTCTTTTCCAAGAGACGATGCACCTACTGCAGTAGAACGGACAATTGGGCTAGTTGGTAGCTGTTCATCTTGAAGGTGGAAGCTTCAAGACGATGCACCTAACCCGGAACAATAATGTCATAATCTTGGGAGACATGAACGCTCCACATAATGAATGGAACTACAACTACAACTCCCTAAAAGGAAGAAATTTAATTGATACTATGGAATATCTAAATCTCCAGACGATCAATGATGTGGCATACCCCACCACAACGGGTAACCACAGATGCAAAGATACATGCCCTGACTTGACCATTGTGTCCCCCAAGGACAGACTCACGGACTGGACAAATGCGGGTGAGAATCTCGGCAGCGATCACGATATAGTAGAGATCAGGACGAAATCAGACAACTTTAGACGAAAGGCAAGACAACAAAAGATCACTAATTAGAACGTCTTTCGCGAAAAGCTAAGAGAAGAAATAGAAGACATAGACATCTGGTGTCATGAAATAAGAGAAGCTCTCAAAGCGTCCACCAAGGAATTTGGACAAGAGAGAAAATACCTGTGTGTCGACAACCATCTGATCAGTCTATGGAACAAGAAACAAAAGCTAACTAAGCGATGGAAAAAGAAAAGACGCAACAAGAAGCTAAAAGCAAGAATTAAAAAGATTACGAATCTAGCTAGGAAGTACGCGATGCAACTCGCGAATCAGAATTGGCAAGACTTCTGTGACACACTCAAGAATGCCCTAAATACCTCGAAGACATGGGCAATAATTAAAGGTATGCTCAATCCGGAGACAACAAGGGAGACCGGACACAACATCAACAGAGTGGCCAAAGGTTTCGAAGGCACCAACGAGGAACTAATTAAAGCTCTAAAAGATAGAAATGAACGCGAAAATTACCCCCTCTACAAGAGAATACCGAAGTACCCAAAATGCAAAGCTCGACAGCGACATCACAAAAGAGGAAGTATATCAAGCCATCCTTGCCAGCAAACATAAGAGTGCGCCAGGAGATGGAATTGACAATAACATACTCAGGAACCTAATTACTTACAACTGGAAGCATTAGCTGCATACATAAATGAAAAGCTATGGAAGCCGAACCGATATGCAATGGGCACACTCGAGAATTACGACAATACCCAAACCAGGGAAGACACTGGCTATTGAAAATCTACGACCGATATCACTGACCTCGTGCGTAGGAAGGGTGTACGAAAGAATCATCACGACAAGGCTTCAAAAGCACTTGGAGGAAAACAACATGTTCCCACAGTGCATGATTGGTTTCCGCAGTGGACTATCCACCCAAGATGCATTTCTACAGCTGAGACACGACATCCTCAATCGGAATGACGACTACGATCAAATTGTATTAGCCCTGGATCTGAAAGGGGCATTTGAGTACGTATCGCATGAGGCAATATTGAAAGAACCTAAAAAGGCAGGGTGCGGCAAGAAAGTTTATGATTACATCAGAAACTTCCTGTCAAACAGAACAGCCACGATTGGCATTGGAAGCATTAGATCCGAACCTTTCGAAATGCCTAACTAGGGAACTCCACAAGGGGCCATCATCTCCCCAGTGCTGTTCAACCTGACAATGATGGAAATAGCCAAGAAATTAGAAGAGAAAGAACACATCGGCAAATCAATTTACGCAGATGACATAACCATCTCGACCAAAAGTGGAACACTCTCAGAAAAACTACTCATCCTACAAGAAACAACCAACTAGCTACAAGAGCCAATACGAAGAAATGGCCTAAAATGTGCCCCGGAAAAAACTGAACTCATTAGACTAAGACCCTCCAAAGAGGAAATTCCCTCTGGAAGCATAGTAATTGACAACCAAAACATTCTCTTCAAGCCAACGGTAAGAATATTAGGCATGCACATACAAAACGACAACAAGGCCACCACCACCTTGGACAAGCTAACGAAAACAACACAACAATTGGCTAGAGTCATTCGAAGAATCACAAGAACAAGAAAACGCATTAGAGAAGAAGACACTCTCAAGCTGGTGCAACCATTATTCATGAGTAGAATTACAGCTTACCGTACCACCACATCGACGCAAATCAACATAAGAGGGTCGACGCACTTACCAGAACTGCCTACAAGGCAGCTGTCGGTCTTTCCATATACACCTCAAATGAGAAATTCTACAAGTTGGGAGTGTGCAACACCTTTCGGGAGGTCAAAGAGACTCTCCTAGAAGCCCAGACAGAACGACTACTGAAAACCAAGACTGGAAGAGAAATACTGAGAAGAGCCGGGTACTCAGTCCACTCAGAGTACATACAGAGAACGACAGAATTTTCTCCTCAACAAAGAGCAAGCCTCAAAATTCCACCTATTCCCCAAAAAATTAACCCTACATACAAAAAAGGAAGAATACTAGCAAGAACAAGATACATTAGGAAGACCTACGGCAAAGACCAGTCTACACCGACGCTGCAACAGCCGTGGCAACGCCTCAGCGGTGGTAGTCAACTGCGACGGGAAAACTAGACTTCCTAATAAGCAACAAACAGAACATACAAGAAGCCGAAACCACCGCCTTCCTAATGGCCATAAGGTGGGGCGAGCACAAAAAGAAAAATCTCACCATAATTGTGGTAACTGGTAATCCCATTGCTTGTTTATAAACTTTCTTAATTAAGCCATTAATTTTTACTTTCTCGTCATTTTTGAGTTGCAGGAAAGGAATGCTGCAGGTGATTTCACTAATTAGAAAGGTTTGAACGAGCCGTATGAGCGTGTCTTCCTTTATACCTCTATTCTTGTTTGCCACTCTGGAGATGAGTCGATGGTGAGCTGGGTGCTCTTCTCGAGATGAAGATGAAGGATTGTCTCTTTGTTGTGACCATTACATTGCAGTCGTGTGCCGAGGATTCTAATGCTGTTTACAACTGGGATCTTCTGGTTGTTGGCGTAAACGTAGATGTCGGTATTCGATAGATCTCTCTTCCGTCCCCTATATACTGGTAGGCCGGTAGGCTAGGAATCAATAACTCGATTGAAGAACTAATTGAAGCGCAACAAACAGCCCAATTAGAACGGCTATCTAAAAGCAAAACGGGAAGACACATTCTGCAGTTACTAGGAATCCGAAGCGGAAGTTCCCTCCCAAATGAAGTTGACCTCCCACACGAATGGCGAAAATACATTCGCATCCCGCCACTACCAAGGAATATGCATACAGAGCTTAATGTGGAAAGAAGACAAGCTAGAGCACGAGCCCTTGACAAGCGTTTCCGAACCCATTGTGAGCCACGAGAGATTGTCTACGTTGACGCAGCCCACTACCACAACGGCGGCTCTTGTCTCAACGCCATGGCGATTGCAGTCGTCAGCAATGGCGGCGTCACAGTGACGTCAGCATCCACGCCGGCCAAACATCCCACTCAGGGCGAAGAAATGGCCACAGCCCTTGCTATAAATTCTACTCGAGCAACCACAATCAAAAGCGACTCGAAGTCCGCCATTCTTAACTTCGCGAAAGGCAGGATCTCCCCTGCAGCAGCCTCGTTGTTAGAGAAGACCACTAACCAAAGAAAAATTATTTTGATATGGACTACGGCACACTGCGGTCTACAGGGGAATGAACTGGTCCACGCAACCGCTCCAGTTCTCGTCAACCGAGATGTGTTGCCTACGACGCCACCACAACCACCATCATCCCCACACGAGACCTCGTAGGAAAGGCAAGAACAAGCACACGTTATTAGATCCCACAAAGACAGGCTAGTCACATACAGGGATATAATAGATCACTACCGGTTATCCAGATGCAAATATCCACCGGCCCACCACACACTTTCCAGGAAAGAGGCAGTCACGTGGAGACGGTTGCAGACAAACACTTTTCCAAGCCCAGTTTCCCTCAGCCGCTGCTACCCAGACCTTTACTCAAACCTCTGCACTTTGTGCAACAGCAGAGCCGACCTACACCACGATATGATCCTGCCATGAGCTCAAAAAAAATTCGACGGTCTATAATAACAAATCCGATGTAAATACACTTAAAAGATACAAAATTAAGACTGCAGAACAATGGGAGACTGTTCTGCTCAGCTCCACACCGGAAGAATAACTCACAGCAGTCCGGATGGCCGAAGCCGCCGCGAGGATCCAAGGAATCCTGGCTGATGGCTGAAGGAGAAAGACCGTCCAAGTCGTCTACCCTTCAGAACCCATCACGGGCATCAAATAAAGTCCTCTCTCTCTCTCTCTCTCTCTCTCTCTCTCTCTCTCTCTCTCTCTCTCTCTCTCTCTCTCTCTCTCTCTCTCTCTCTCTCTCTCTCTCTCTCTCTCTCTCTCTCACCATAATTACTGACTCCACTAGAGCAATTAGAAACCTAATTTGCGGAATAATTCCTAAAACAGCAAAGAATATAATGCCTCTGACACCGAAAGGCAAACACAAAATAATATGGACCCCTGCCCATCAGGGACTGGAAGGAAACGAAAAAGCAGACTCCCTCGCGAGGCAAATCATGGACCGCGGGGAGTCTGAGCATTCATACGCCCTTCCTCCATACAGTGCGGCTACCGACCGACTCCGGTTATGCCGACTAACCAGAAAAACAATGCCGACACCTCATTTTCTACTAGACGCAGAGGAGGCCAGAAATCTTAGAAAAATCCAGACCAATACCTACCCACATAAGTCCAGATTAGCACGTATGTTTCCGGATAGGTATAACGAAGAATGCCATAAATGCCACCAGAAGGCAGACCTCTTCCACACTATATGGAACTGCCCCACCATATGGCAACAGAACAACTACAACACATCAATAGAGTCCTGGGAAGCGGCACTGTCCAGCTCGGACCTCTTCAGTCAGCGAGAACTGCTGGAAAGAGCCAAGCCTTTCGCCACTGGAGTCCTGGAAATAGGATTCCGCCCTTAACTCCACCCCCTCCCCTTCTACCTTTGTTGTGAATAAAGTTTACCACCCCCACCACGCCAATTTTGACCTGCAGAAATGTGTTTCTCTTGCCAGCCTCAGCTACCGTCTTAATTTTTATAGTGCATGTCAAGTGTTTTTATATCTTTTATGCACAATATTTGATACCTTGGATGTGATCTTTATGAGTGAAGCGTCAAATTAACACTGCATGTCGTCAGACCTATACGTGCATGCTTACGCAAAAAACATGGCAAATTCCCGGGAAATTGGGCAATTTGCCGGAAGTCTTTTCTGATTGGCTTTCAATTTTGGTCACGTGCTTCCGGTTGACAAAACGGTTGTGTGCGTTGTCATTTTGACGTTTTATGACGTTTACGGGCACCAGTTCTAAAGTTTGTCTTATTTCTCTTTACTGAAAGCACATAATTCTTGGCCGGCATTGAAAAACAAGACTAAAAGCACTAGACATGACAACGTAAGCCTGTCTTTGCTATTCAACAACAATAATGCGGGTAATGCACACTCTCTGTGATTGGCTGAGAAGGCACGACGTTATTTAAACAGTTGGAGGGAACGATCACGTCATGCATTGACAACTTCAGCTAATAATGTCCGTAATAAACTCCCTTTCTGCGATTGGCTGAGAACGCATGACGTAATTTAAACAGTTAGAGGGAAAGATCACGTCATGCATTGGCAACATCACCTTGCGGAAAAGTGACGTAATGTTACGTAACAGCTTGAAATTGGCGGCTGCTTTTGTCGCAAAATAGGGCAAAAAATTGCCCCGGCCTTCGGCGCCGCGAAATGGCCGTGAATTTGCAGCAGGCGCAGTTTCGCATGACGCGCGGTTTAAAGCAAGTTTTCTACCTAAGAAATAAGTTTCGACTGTTTCCAAGTCAGCGATCACGGAGCATACAAATAACGTGCAGTATTTTGCTTCTAAGTTTGGCAATAAAATAAAAATTATTTGTTTGGCGTAACCGCAACATAAGAGGGGAGTACAAGCAAAGAAAACCCAATGCATAGCATTTGTCCACACTCGTCCTAGTAAGCTGTTGGGTCACATGATCGAACTCGAGAGAAAAATAACAAAGAAAAGTGACTCTGTTCATTACAGCGCTGATTGAAGTTGAGCTTGACGAACGAGTGAATCGGCGACGTCGGTGCGCTCCGTGGCTATCAGGCGTAGCGCTTCGCTGCTCTGTGTCATACAAGCGATGGTCGCGGCCGTCTTTTTCTGTGATCACGCCATAAACTTGTAACCTAGCAGCAGACGATAGCGTGGCGGCGGCCGGGAAGGTGATAACGCAACGAAGCTTTCACTGAAGCAGAGAGCTCAACTATGTGAATAAAAGCGATTGAAAGAAATAAATAGATAGGTAAAACATTGTGATGTTCTTTAGCTCGACATCCCCCCTTGGCTCGCTTTTGGATCAACGTTACTCGATCGCGTTGTGGTGTTGACGCCAATTTTGACCTGCAGAAACGTGTTTCCTTTGCCAACCTCAGCTACCGCCTTAATTTTTATAGTACATGCTAAGTTGTTTTTATATCTTTTATACGCAATATTTCATACCTTGGTTGTGATCTTTGAGTGAAGCGCCCAATTACACTGAGCTATACGTGCATCACGTCAGTGATTGCTTAAGTTGTGCTTACGCAAAAAAACATGGCCAATTGCCTGGCAATTTGTGCAGTCGAGAATAGGGCCCCAGGCTCATATCTCGATGCTGTGTAGCAGTATCGCAACATAGAGGGCAACGTTTCAGCCATTGCAAGCAGAACTCGTTCAGTACGTGTGGCATTAAACCATAGCCCCCACACTGAACGTAGCTGGCTAAACCAGCATACTGTACCGACAACCTAGGACGGAAACCCCGCAGGAGTGTTTGAGGGGAATGATATGCCAGGGGTGGAAGCGGGCTTGAGCCTTTTGGAGCAGCTCAGGGAGCAGAATTAACGACCTTTTGGTGCAGTTTTGGAGCAGTAAAAGGGCAATTTCTGAGCACCAGAAGGCGAATTTCGGATGGAGCAGTTTAGGTCTGTTTGGGAGCAGATTTCTAGAGCTAAACATCGTTTGAATTTTTTCATTCCTGGGAAGCACAACAAAAAGCAAAAATGTAAATTACTTTTACTCAACATTCAACCAACACCGACAGCAGATCACTTTTTTGATAAGTTACACATTTTACATTCCCAGAACTAAAGCATCACAGGTGACTGAGCAATCCCCAAGAAAACTAGAGATAGCGATGCTTTGACCAGCTCCACCTAACTGTACTTCAGACAAGTGAAAAATAACACCATTACAGGCGAGAAACAACTAAGACCAGAGCTAATGTTCTGGCTTGCACATTAGAAGGTTTACCTTCGTTCTACACCTAACGAGACTAGACAAAAACAAAAAAAACTTGGCAGGAATAAATTGAGAAAAAGAAACTAAGAGCAAACTATAGTTCATACCACAAGCTAGGTGCAGCACTGTGGAGGCTACATTGTTGTCAAGAGTGCGCCCACTGAGGGCGCCTAACTCGCCTGAAAGGACATTCCCTTCTCCCCTCTCGGCAAGTGGGACCGCAAGGCCCCGGCGCCTTTTGTCGCTTCCTTCGCGGCGAGTTAGGCGCCTTGAGGTGGCGGGCTGTTGGCAACAATGTAGCCTCCACAGTCACAACAAATCACTTCCCCCTGATTGCTTTTTTCCCGATTTTTTTCCTGGTGGCTTCCCCCGTATTCGCGCATGCGCTGTTTCTGTTTACATTCCTTTGTGCGTGGTAAGAGTTCAGTTGATATCCCGCGCTAGCCCTGTGTAGTCTTTTCTTTGTTGTCCCGTCTCTAGAACGCTATTTTAACATGCTTCACACGCCTCCCCCCCCCCCCCCCCCGGATGCATCAGCTAATTGTCTTCGCGATCTGTTGAGGTGCTCTTTACAACTACTTGCCTTTCTAGCGAATGGAAGTTCCAACTGGACAACGATTCCAAGAAATGCGTGTAAATGGAAATCGTATTTGTTACTGCACTTTATGCTAAACAAACACGCTTTCTGAGATAGTGTAAGTGCCTGTCTACGAGGCCCCTGCAGCACGTGTCAACTTTTGTCTCCAGTTGAAATAGTTTTAGGTAGTGGCCCTTGCATTACCTTAGATTCAACCGTGAAATACCCAAGCCTAATATTACTATGCTATGTGCATCATGAAACTGACTCATCAAGATTTTTTCCTTTTCCTAGGTAAGCTTAGAAGATTTGGCATTGGTTGGATGCTTGGAGACGTCACACAAGATACACTATTAATGTTGCCAGGTTAAATTAGGCCGCAATTAATCTAATAGCAGCTTAAACAAAATCTCAACAAAAGCAAACCAGAAACTCAAAGGGTATCATGCAAAACATGCAGTGCCATTCTGATTTGTTGTTAAACTTAGCTTTCAGTACTTACGAACACACAGAAAGTAGCGCAAGTGTTCATTAGTATCACCGCACGCCTCTTTGCCCTTTAAAATTCCACATCCCCCTCTCTCAGAATGAGGAAAGAGGAAAATACTGAGGGGAACTGACTTGTTCCAGCTAAGCCATGCAAGTTTAAAGCTTAAAAGCCAATAAACAGAAAGGGCTAAGCCAAACATTTTTTTCAAGGAAAACCAACTTCAATATAAAAAACATTTTGCAGTTGAGAAGGGCAGAAGAACGAAATAAACTCGTACAAATAGTGACAGCATAAATGAAATGAGAGGCTGCATGAATGAGAGGCATAAGTGAGAGGCAGCATGAACAAAACAAGGAGCTCCACTTCAGTATTTCACTTCAGCTCCACTACACTATTTACGTGATGTACACAGCAAATCAGTCATATTGCACTTGTAGACACAGGGCAGCGGAAGCAATCAAATCAATTTTACTCTTGAAGCAGATTGAAGAGTGTAAGAGGGAAAAAGAGATTCTGTAGGGCGTTACCAGCGCGTAGCATCCTTCGTTTGTCAATTTTATTGTTTTTCCTGCCTATTTTTATGCTGTTTCTTTTTTTTCTGTGGCGTTGTCTTTGTACTTGCCATTCCAACGCCATTTTTTTTTATTTTCTCCTCAATTTGCTATCCTTTGTACCAGTCCTTTCATTCCCTTTCAAGCCCCTTATCCCCGTTTCCATGTGTAGCGCAGCTGACTGGACAGTTCTCATTTTTTCCTTGAGTAACCTCCCTACCTTTCTTCTTGTTTCTTACTTTCTTTCAACTCGCACACTAGGTCATCTCAGACTCGCTATTAGCATTACCAACTTCCCTAACGGCCTGGACAGTAATTTTGATGAGAATTGCTCATAGATATGGGCCCGTTTCCTTTTCTGTTTCTTTTTGCTTGTTCTCACAGCCAAGGAGTAATGTACTATATGGGCTGTACTTATGAAAACTAGTGTAGTGACGTATGTGTACAGGATTTTGTTGGGTTCAGCTTGCACAGATAACTTCTCGTCTCAAACATAATATGCTGAAGAATGAGAGGGCATGGCTGTCGATGTCAAATTTGTCATTGTTTTGTTGCCGGAATTGCAACACAGAATATGTTGTGGTGTTAAGTACATGATACATAGTGGCTGCTGGCATTATCATGCCCCCATTATCCTTGGTGAAACTAAGAATGCTGGCGACTTCAACCAGAACGAGCTGAAACTTTTATAATCAGCTACATAATTACTGGCACCTAGCTCTGGTAGTGCAACTTCGTCATCGTTCTTGTTGCTGTGAGCACGCTGAAATGGAAGCTTGGAAATTTGACAAGGTCTGGCACAGCATCTCTGGGGTCACTGGTTTGATGGCCTAAATAGGAAGGGTGTGCTACGCACATCGGACTGCGAGGCGGATGGTTTGTTATTACTTCTTTCTAACAGATCGAAGCTGAAGAATCTCCAGGTGGTCCTGGCTGAACCGATACGTGCAGATGTATTTGTCGCAAATAAAAAAATCAGTTTTATTGCCTCCTATCTTAATGACTGCTACATGCAATACATATTAAGTCTGAATACTCTACACTAGTGAATGATGATTGTTCCATGCTAAGCAATTTGATTCACCTTCTATAGTCAATATTTGGCAGCTGTTTCAACTTTAACAACTATGACTCAACTGATAAGGCGCAATAACTAATTTATAGGAACACTCAAATTCGTTTACTTGTGAAGGGAGACATATCCTTGGCCGACTTCGCCTTGCACAAATACACAATATGCCATCACGACTTGAGAATGCGCATATGTACGTTAGCACGAGAGGTTTCGAACGCGGTTTCTATAGACAGATTTCTGGCCAAAACCGCGGGAATTTCAGGCAAAACCGGGCGCCAACGGAAGCGGCCGTTTCCCCACATTAGTGAAGGTGCACAGGGAAGGGCAGAATGTTTTTTTAACCCCCAGAGTCTGGTGCCCAGACATCAGCGCCTAAGGCTCGCATGAATGAATTTTACTACTCCGCCTCCTCCTCTGTGCAGGTATATACGTGGGCCATGTATAAGAGTGGAAGTACAAGTAGACATGAAAAAATAACTTCGCTGATCTATCGAGAATCGGTAATGTGTCATGCAAATCCTCATTAGGAGTGCATATGGGTGCACTATATCTATGGTTCTGCGTTTTCGGATAAATCGGATAAAATCCGAAAAACACCCGCCGGCAAAAATTTTGCCAATTCGGATTTATCCGAAAAACTCCGAATTCAGGGACCGCCGCCTGTGAAAATCAGACTACCCTTTATCTTTCCCTGGCATCCTCGAAAAACTTTTCCTGTCTTATTTTCATGTTTCCACATTTGTTAGTTCCACTTACGTTCCCAAGCTTCACAAAGGGAGTCGCTTTGGACCATGCTTTGGACCCTTATCATGAAAAACCAGATCTCTCCCCACAACAATAGTACGAACCAAGGTCAAACACTTCTCACCTTCCTTGCCACTCCACCTCGGGCCTTTTTCACTGATATATTATTTTCCTAGAATTTCAGGGAGACGACGACGAAGACGAAGCTACGCTGAGTCAATCGCGACCTTCTCTCTGTGTTATTTTGTCTTATTCGACTTGAGTCGAGCAAATTACTGGCAATTTGGTGGCGACGGGCGCGGCCGTGTGTTTGCCGCCGCCAACAACACTTCTTGGCCAACTGTCGGGTGACCCACCAGGCCCTGCCCCGGAGCCTGGAATCATCGCTGCCTCCATTGCTGCCGCCTCGTCAGGCCCGCCGGCCGCTTCAAGCCCCTGCAGCAGCGATCCTGGACCCTCCGGGACGTCGCTTCCTCCTGGACAAGTGAGTCCTCCTTAGGTCCCTTCCGAGCAGCCCCTGCCGGACGACATGGACGATTTTTCTGACATCACTGACTCGACTTCTGGGACCATCATTTATGGAAACGAAAACGCATCTCAGGATGAAAAGCCTCAGCCATTTCAGCCCGCTGTACCTGAGAAGCGCCACCGTGCCTCTGAACGTTCCTATAGGCCTCTTGACGTGAGCGCAGTCCCTAGCCCTCTTAGACACGGGATTGTCGTGGTCGTAAAGCCTCTCGATTCCTCAAAAATAATCACACGTTACAATCCCCTGGTTCTCAAAGAGGGATTGGAATCCTTGGCTCCAGGCGGCGTGCTACAAGTACGTCCCAACTATCGGCTGAACCTTCTCGCCATCGACACGCGCAATGCTGATGCCACCGAGCGCCTCTTGAAGATTTCTAGCATTGCGGGGATCAAGGTGCAGGAATATGAGCCAAGGCCCAGCAACTGCGGAGTAGAGTGATTAGGGGAGTCTCTACGGACCTTTCTAATCAAGACATTCTTAATGTCTTGCGCCTGAGGGTGCTAGTAATATCTGCCCGCAGACTCGGGAAAACATCATAGAGTGTCCAGATTGTGTTCGGCACGGAAACAATACCCGAGCACGTAATCATCGGATACACGCGCTACCGGGTGTACAACTACGTGGAAACACCCAGGCAGTGCAAAAATTGCCAGCGCTTTGGGCACGTTTCTGAAGTGTGTAAAAGTTCCTTGCGATGTTCCCGGTGCGGTGGCAGCCATGATCGTACAGGCTGTTCCGCTGAAAAGGTTTGCTGCCCGAACTGCAGCAAAAAGCACGAATCCACATCTGCTCAGTGCTCAGCCCCGCGTGACCAGAAGGCTATTTTTAAGCTCAAGTCTGCTAACAACACTGACTACAAGTCAGCGAAATCGGCTTTTATGCAAGGGCGTGGCACAGGGCGCAAGGAAGCTTGGACCAAGCAAACTGCGGGTCCAATTTTCAAGAACGCCGAGGAAGAATTTCCGGCCTTACCGGTTCTTCAACACGGGCCAAAGTAGCCGCCCCCTGCTGCACCAGCACTGGCAGACCACTCTCCAGCAGCTCAGCATGATCCTACTCCCAGACACGCGGAACCACCTGCATCTACAGGGGTGCCTGTGATAGCACTGGCTACGACTCCAACTACGCGGTCTTCAGCCTCTGCTCGCCGAGCTTCACTGCAACATCAGCGTGAACCAAAAGACGAGCGAAACACTGGGGGCCTGTGTTCGGTGCTGTCCTCTCTCATTGAGGCTGTGCGCATCCTCCTCGCTCCCTTTTCATCTCCGATAGCCGCGGCTGTTTTGACGCTCCTGGACTTTGTATCGCCTCTCCTCGCACAATGGCGGTAGCAGTCCCTAGAGAGCAGCAAACTCGGGACAACTCAAAACTCACCCCGCCAACGGAATTGATAATATGGCAATGGAACATGAACGGTACTCACGGAAAGAAGGCAGTACTCATTCAAGCCATCAAACACGCTACAAGGCAACCGGACATAATCCTCCTGCAAGAGACACGCTGCGAAGTCTCCCCGAAGATACCAAGGTACCGCTCCCACGCTACCTCAGTCCCCAAGTCCACAGAGAAGTGGGCCCAGTCAAGAGGGGGAGTCTGTACCCTGGTAAAGAAGGGAATAGTATACTTGGAGCACGACCTCAAGCATACGACGAACACCGAACATCTTATGATTGAAGTGGTCGTCGGCAAGAGGAACAGGAAGCACAAGGAGCACATCTACATCACTAATATCTACAGGAAGCCTGAGTACTCATCACAGCGCTACGGCACCCTTATTCGCAAGATCAAGCAGCTTGCGGGGGACATCAATACATTGATCTGTGGCGACTTCAATGCTAAACACACCACATGGGGCTACCAGCGCACGACGGCGAAGGGCCGGAACCTCCTAGAGGAAACCCAGGACGCCGGCTACCACCTCATCAATGACATATCCACTCCTACCAGGCACGGCACGTCCGTACAACGGTTCACCAACCCCGACCTGGCTTTCAGCAACAACACGAAAGTGCGGTGGCGAAACACCCTGGAGACACTCGGCAGTGACCATTGTGTAATCGAGATCATTATCCCTCTCAACAGTCACGTTGCCCCTCCACGAACACAGAAACTCACGGACTGGAACAAGTTCCGTACCAACCTGGAGACCATTCCTGACCACATCGACGACAGAGTGGACGAAGGCACTACTCACAGAGGCCCAGCGAGCTAACACGAAGCTAGAGACGACGGACGACATGCCCAACATGGACAGCCAGCTAGCGCACTTACTTGAGGCACGGAACTCACTAAAGCGAAGATGGAAGAGTCAGCGGCATAACCGCAAGCTCCGCAAGCGAATAGCCCTACTCAACCGAGAAATTGAAAAGCACTGTGCCGTGCTGTGTCGCCAACAATGGCATGCGATCTGTCAGGAGGCAGATGGCCAAATACACAAGAGTCGCACATGGCACTTACTCCGTCACCTGCTGGACGACAGTCAAACCAAGGGCACGCAACAACACACCCTGGCACGTACATTGCTCAACGCTCGAAGAGCTAGGTGATGACGAGGTATGCAAGCGCCTCAACGACAAGTATCTACCGGCAATGCCACCCTCTCCTCTGCCGAGTAACACGGGCGACTCCAACCCTAAGCTCGACACAGACATTGAAGAATGGGAGGTACGAGCGGTCTTACAGAAGATCAACAGCAAGTCCGCGGCGGGACCCGACGGTGTCTCTAACAAGGCGCTACGCAACCTCAGCGACGGGGCGATCACAGCACTCACAAAGTTCTTCAATCACTGCTGGCGAAACGGAGCCTTACCCCGCAAGTGGAAAGAGGCACGGACAGTACTCATCCCCAAGCCCGGCAAACCACCAAGCATCGAGAACCTTCGCCCGATTTCACTAACATCGTGTATCGGCAAGGCCCTCGAGTACGTGCTGCTCAACCGGTGGCAAGACTACCTGGAAGAGAACCTCTACCCGGATACCATGCTGGGATTCCGGGCAGAGCTGAGCACACAGGACGCCATGCTCCTCATCAAGCACGAGATCATTGACAGACCGTCGACGACCACAAGCCCCATGGACAACCGGGCCATACTCGGTCTCGATTTGAAGAGTGCCTTCGACATCATCCACCACTCGGCGATTCTACAGCAAGTATCTCACCTCAACATGGGAGAACGAACATTCAACTACATCAAGGCCTTCCTCGCAGCCCGTACCACCACCATCGTGGCAGGGGATCTGGAGCTACCTACCAAGACGTTGGGGAGCATAGGCACACCGCAGGGGGCCTGTTCAACCTAGTCATGATTGGAGTGGCCGAACGCCTCCGCGCCCTCCCAAAAGTCAAACACACAATCTATGCCGATGATATTACCCTCTGGATGACGGGTGGCAGTGACGGCGAGATTGAGGCGCCCCTGCAGCAAGCCATCGACGTCGTTGAAGACCAACTGCAAGGCACGGGCCTCCAGTGCTCCCCAGCCAAGTCAGAACTGCTCCTACTACTGCCACGCCGCAAGTTCAGATCCGACAGCGCACCTGACATACAGCTCCATGCGGGTGACGGTACTACCATTCCAAGAGTCAGCACCTTGCGTGTTCTGGGCCTCCACATCGAAGAGCTACTACGCTACAACCGCCACACCGTTAAGCTACTGGATTCCAAGGTCTCCACAGCCATAAGCTTAATTAAGAAGATTTCAACCAGATACGCTGGCATGAGAGAGCACAACCTGCTCAAACTCGTACAGTCTTTCGCCATCAGCCACCTGGCCTATGTCGCGGCCTTTCATGACTGGACCGACCTCGAGCATAGAAAGCTGGAGGCGCTCATACACAAGGCACACAAAGCTGCACTTGGTCTTTACCACCACACTAATAACGAACGGCTCCTTGAGCTAGGCGTGCATAACACACTAGGCGAGATAGTCGAGGCGCAGCAAACCGCGCAGCTTACACGTCTCGCGCAGACTCGAACGGGCAGGGCAATACTACAAAGGATAGGATATCAACCGAGGCTGCAGGAAGGCAGGGACTGGCTGCCGCTTCCACGGGACCTACTTCGCAAGCTGCAGGTCGTCCCACTTCCCGCCACATGAATCCTGGGGAGAACCACGAAAGACGGCTCGCTCGAGCACGGGCTCTTACAACCACTCACTCCAACGACACCGAGGCCTTCTACGTGGACGTGGCCAGGTACCCGGACCGCAAGAACACGTACGCCGCCGCCGTCGTCGCAGCCACCACCCGTGAGCTCTACACGGCCGGCAGCATCGTGGCATCATCCACTGAACAAGCGGAAGAGCTGGCCATCGCGCTGGCTCTCTCCAACCCTAACTGCACCACCGTCCTCAGCGACTCCCGGACGGCCGTCTTGCGTTTCGCCGAGAACAAGGTGCACCCGAGTGTTGTGAGGGTGTGCGGGGCCCTACGGTCATCACAGACAACGGTGTGCATCAAGTGGTTCCCAGCCCACATGGGCACAGTGGAACCCGAAACGAACCGCAACGAGGACGCGGACCGGATGGCGAGTGCGCTCACTAGACGCAACGCCGGCTCGGTCTCCCCTCCTCCAGCGGACGATCACGACGACGAAGGTGAAGACTTCAACCCGATTACTACGTACGGGGAGGTACTGAAGTGCTTCCGGGACTCCCGGAGACGATACCCTGGGCCTCACTCGAACCTCTCTAGGCAAGAGGCAGTACTGTTCAGGCAACTGCAAGTGCGTGCGATGTGGACCCCTGTATGGGCGAAACACGTCCACCCCGAACTACAGCCGAGTGATGTGTGTGCTGTGCAGTGCTAGTTGTGCTACTATGGCGCACATGCTATGGACATGTGCTGTGACTCCGGACCCAACAGACGCGCTTCCACCCCATCTTGCTCGTGCGGTGGGCAAGGAAGGCTTAGACTCTCAACGGGGAGCCGTCCAGTTCGCGATGGAGGCCCTCCAACGCCAGCAGTCATAGATGCTGCCTCACCTAGGCTGGTATCTGCGACTTTTAGCCGGCCAATAAAGATGTTCTCTCTCTCCTAGAATTTCATTCGCCCTTCTCTGACCTCACTTCACTAAAGATTGGACGTTTGAGCACGGTGGAGGAATATGAGAGGTGTGAACAGCGGCGCCTCGCCGTACTGAGCGCGCGCCGACAATTTGCGTGCGTTTCCCCCATCCTCCGATAGGCGGCGCTGTGTTCAGGGGCCATCCTTCGCGCAGGTTTATGTGGTGAACATGTATACATGTGTAGCGTTTGCACGCTTTCTTGCGGTATGAATCGTTTTGTGAACCTCTGATGGGGAAAAAGTGCTTCGTCCCGCTTTGCACGACCGGCTACAAGTCATGTCAGAAGTACTCGTTGTTTTCTGCCCCGAAAGACCACGAGCGTCGCAAGCTCTGGCGACATGCCATACCGAGGAAAGATCGTCCGCTACAAGCAACACAGTGTTTGCGAGAGACATTTCGAGCCTCATCTCGAGCCTCATCTCGTGACAAAGACATGTAGTGCTCAGTACAATGGCAATGTACTGATGAGCGTGCCACGACAAGCATCGCTGGCGTGTGACGCTGTTTCCACGATATTTCCAGACTGCCGCCCTACCTCTCGAAGAGATCAACGACTCGGAAGCGGCCCGCTGAAAGGCAGCTTTTGGCGCCAGGGAAACGAAAAGGCGCCCCGTGTAGTGTCAGCAACAATGACGACCCGCTGAACTGTCACATGAGTTGCGATGAGACGTCTGCAGTCCAGGCAGGCATCGACATGGAATCTCCGAAAACGCAGTCAGGACCAGAGGAAGCTCGTTGTTCGCCGTTCGAAAGCTTGTGTGGCGAAATACCAGTCATTTCTGCCTTCTGATTCATGGGGCACCATAAGCTTGAGCTTTCTCAAATGAAACGCGCGAAGAAACTTGATTGTTTCTTGTCAGAAAAACCTTCGGGAACACGTGCAATTACGACGTTTCTCAACCCAAGTATCGTCGAAATCGATGAAGAAATGAAGGTGAATGTTGTTTTGATGGGCCAGTCTATTCCCTTGACAATGCTGCAGTACAGCAGTTCTCTGACCACTAAGGAAGAAGTCCGAGCTTTTCTCAAACACGTAGATGAAGTCACCATGTTTGTTCAAACACAACATGTTTGAAGTGTCGAGAGAGCCTCGTGGAGGAAACTCGAGTGCACCGGCAAGTTGAAAGTGCCCTTGTAGACTGCAAAAGCAAAGGCGGCTTATTGCACCCTAAACGGGTCACATTTAGGTTCTTGCGGGCAGCAGAGTCCGCATTTCAGGAGCACGCAACGTGCAGAAATGCATACGAGCTTGTATTGGAAAGCATACTGGAAACATACACATTCCAGTTTCTTTGCCCGGAGCACAGAGGAAGTTATGGCCAGCCTCCTGCACAATTACTTATCAATGCGCATGAGGCAGCTCTGCAAGCAAAAGAAAAAATTCCCCGCATTTCCCCGAGGGGAAGAATGTGAAAGTGCGAATGCACGAGTTGAATTTGCTCGGTTCGGTAATGTTCGCGAAAGAGAGATCACACACACACACACACAACTACAAAGAAAGATGCATTTATTCACAGACACCTATTTGTGTTGTCGTTGTACTTGATTGCTAGAGCGGATCTCAGCTTTGAAATTTCGTGTCAGTACTCCTTTAAGCAGGTGCATTAGCCCTTCTCACGCCCGATTCTTGGCCAATCCCCCACGTGGGTATGTGCCATGTCAGCGGCCAGGCAGCGCGCGCCCATCTCCCCCCCTTGCCAAGGAAGACGAGGAGATTCCTGGCCAATCCCCCACGTGGGTATGTGCCATGTCAGCGGCCAGGCTGCGCGCGCCCATCTCCACGTGCGCGGACATCGCCGGTGGACGCAGGTTCAGGGTCGCTTAAGAAGTGCATTGCACTTAAAAATCAAATGAAAAGCAGAACTCAGGAGCTCAGGAAGCTTGCAAAGCTTGTCTAACCGAGCATCGATGGAAGCGGCTGTTGTCATTGTGTTATTATTTCATGCCTGTGTCTAATTTTGTTCAGATGTTTTCATTTTGTTACTATTTCATGTCAGTGTGACTTGGTTCAAATAAATTGTCAAGTGCAAGTATTGTTGCTTGAGATTGTGATGTGCCCCTTTCAACTTTGGCCATTTTCTTTGTTATATGGCAGTACCAGTTACCTAGACATTATTTTCAGCTTTAATCATGGTGTGTAGGAAAAGACACGCGGCTATTTTGTGGTGCGACACACAGAATCACGCTTGCGCTTTAGCATTATGCGACACAGTTCGATGAAACAGATCTGCTTTTTTTTATTTGGGGGAGAGGGGGGGGAGGCGAGAGACTAGTTTTGCTTGCTCTCAAAGAGTGCCTGTATGCTGCCTATACGAAGCCGGTGCAATTAGCTATTTATATCTGGCTCATTCCATAACTACGACGCAGCCATCATAAACACACGTTCATCAAAAAGCGCCACCCAAGAAGTGACAAACCGTAAAATTGCTCCTCGACAAGAAAACTCGTTCTACGAATTTCGTGCCTACATTGCTTTACTGAGTGGTGGAATGCAGACGCGACCAATTGAAACTATCATTAACTAGCAAATAGACGCCTGATTTAACTATCATTAACTAGCAAATAGACGCCCGATTTCCTTCCGGCCGAAGTCAATCAGTGAATAGGCTGATACATGGAGCGAAGTAAACACTTGCGAGAGGTGCCGTCCACTAGTGTCGAGGTGTCGTTAATTACGCTACAAGCAGTTGCATTAGCCACAAGGGGGTCCCGCTATCAAATTGTAAAGTAACTAGAAGAGGTAGACATCACTAGAATCGCGCCGGCCGGCTGCTATAATAGTAGCGTCAGCACCCGAAATCGCCAAAGCCACTCAAGATAAGTACTTAAATGCTGGCGCACAGAAAAACGTTACTAAAATTTATAAATGCCATGAAATACTACACGCAAAGATTATTTTATGAGCTTACATTGCTTAACACAGCGAGTATTCACAGCGTTGGGCCCTACGTGTTGTGCTGGACCGATGGCCCCCATGCGCGAGTGCCATCCATCGGAAAGTGCTCGAAGCGCACGCTAAACCGGCATGCTTGGGCGGTCGCAGTTGAGCCACCTTTCATATTCCTCCACCGTACGCTTGAGTAAGCGCAAAAGAACAAGGACGGACGAAGTGGACGGGACACAGCGCTATCAGCTCGTTTATTTTCACTGTGACGCCCGATTTTATACGGGACAGTACACTGCGAATGAAAGAAAAGAGGGAAAGGGGAGGAACACAAGCAAATACAAAAAACTAAAAAGTGGAGGATGACAGTTCAAACACCTGCTTAAAAAAGGCACTTTAGGAATGCAAACAATAGTGTTGGATAAGAATTTGTTCCGTCTATGTCAGCGTTATGGAAGCTGTGCTAGTGCATGTCTTTCAATGAAGGCTGTGTCTAGAGTGCCATCTGACGGTTTTATAAGCACTCCGCTATATCGACGTCCACCGGCGTTTTATGACAAAATTGCCGCGTTTGGCAGTACATCGCTCTAGATAACATCAAGCTAGGCAACTTAACCTAAACATAACATAAGCTAACCTAACGCACACAAAGAAATCATTTAAAACACCAAAACTAACCTAAGGCACAAAAACTACACCTCAAATAAAAAATGAAAAAAAAACAACCAAAGCAAGAGCCGGTGTCGAACAACCGACTCGGGGATCAATAAGCTAAGACGGATCCTCTACATTACGACAGACTCTTTGGGCGGTGCTAGCCTAGTGTTAAATATTCGAATACCGTCGGACGGCACTCTAGCCATGCCTGCAACGATCAGCTAGAGTGCCATCGGACGGCACTCTAGACATGCGTTCAATGAAACAATCTACAATCTGGTACAATCTACAATCTACAATCAATAATTTCTCAGTAGCTGATCCTCGTGTCAGCCTGCAATGCTGGTCTTATCAAAATGTGGCCTTGAAATATCGAACACAACCTTATTCGATTGTGTTCGATATTCGTTGTCTATACCTGATTAACTTCTAGCCGGCCAATAAAGATGTTGTTCTCTCTCTATATTCGATTCCTTTATCTGCATGACCTGCTTGTTAAGCTCAGATTCTTAAAGGGGTCCTAAATACCTTCCGCCGATGCATGGATGTAAATGTAACCAAATAAAGCAATGCATTAGCAATCTCCGCCCGCAAGAATTTTGTTGAAGCGATGAGTAAGCTGACAAATCGTGAATCAAAAACCGCGCATTATCGTCGGCGCGTTTCCTCCGCCTCTCAACTTATTCTTCACTGTTGACGGCGCGCGAGCACGCCCTCCCATGATGCTGCGCTCCTCAGCGGTGACGTACTTCCGCTATACCGCTCCTCAGACTGCCGTCTGCTACGGGCAAGCTTTGTTGACACCGTGAATCCCGCACTCCGCTCAAGACTGGAAAAGCAAACGAAAAATCTGGCCGCATGTGTGCGGCCGCCTGGCCTTGCCCTTTCGCGGTGTACGTCGCTGCAGTAGCTATCGGCGGCACGTGACCTTTTATCGGCGGCAAACTCGCGGCCGTACGGGGAGGATCGTGCGCTCGTTCCCTTGGATTCACCGCGCAGTTTATCCAAAAAGCGCCGTATCAGATGTGGCCCCGCTGGTGCCGGGTCTTATTTTGCAGCGGTGGCAATTCCTGCCGGCGGCATGTGAAAAAGATATTTCAAACCGATACAGAACCCATGCACAAAACGCTTCAATCACGTGACCAGTTCAGCTTCGGGCGACGCGTGGTGGAGAGCGGCAACGTTGGCAAGACACGCTCCGCCGCGGCTGAGCTTTCTAGCGCTGGAGTGAGCACCATTTCTTTGACAATCTCAAACATCGGCTGCCTTGGCAACAAGGCACAAACCGCTCTAGAAGTCAGTTACGGTTGCGTCATCCCGGTTCAGCTCGGGGCCCCACCTCGCGACAAGTGGGCACTGCAGGCGTACCACTCGCTCCAATTGGCGGTGAGCGCGAACACAGGCGGCGCTGCGAAGCGCGCCTCCGTGACGTCAGCTTAGGGATTCTCGCATTTGTCGTCTGCTTCACTCAGGATCGCTCTCTCTGCTGTTTCTATGCGCTCGGTCAACGTCTGATGCTTGTCCGCACCAGAATTGGCGTGTGGGTAATTTTTTGTCATAATAATAGGCTTAAAATCGCATACAATAGCTGATGGTGTCAATTAAAGTATAGTTTCGGATACCGCTACGGGAGAAACATTGCCGGCGCCACCCCATTCCTTGCGAAGCCGGTCCTGTGCGGAGCGCGAAGAGTCGGAGCTAGGCGTCAGCTTCTCATGTAAGCATTCGAACAAAAGGAACAGTCAGCTGCTAATAACCGACAACAGCGAAAACGGAAGACCAAAACAAATTCTAGGCCTTCAGCGCTGTCGGCTGTGGCAGAAGGCATCACGATTCCCGGTAATCATATGTAAGGTAAAACAGTTTTTGCAACCTTGCCGAACGCTCGAACGCGTTTTGTCACATCACTTTACGTTCTCAAGGCATGAAAGTTTGCCGACATGCACTATAGACGGCAAAAACTGTAGGTTGAGTTCCAAATAACCCAGTGTATATACGCGCGTGCTGATTCTATACCAGGTATCTAACAAGTATGGATGTTTATTGAGCAAAACGAGTCACGTCTTCGTTAAATTTATAGTAACACATATATGTTTGTCAAGACCTGGAGGGATATTTCGGAACATTTTTCACAGCCATATCTTCCCGATATTCGGATATGCGGAAAACTGCACTCAAGAGGAGGAGGAGAAGTAAGGGGAGGAGGGGAAAACTTTTGTTTAACAATTAAATCAATCTGCTTAGTGGGCCGGGTCCTCAGTCCAGGACAAGAGAGTAAAAGTAATTTTCTTCAAATTGTAGAACGCCATCCCGAGTAGAATAGGATTGGTTCTTCGCGCCTGGAAGGGTTGAAAAGCAATAAAGAGCTACTTGGAATTCTTCTTCGGTTTCGAGTCTTGTAATATATGCAGGTATTCTATTTATTACTGTTAGTTAGCGAGTATGTCATGCCTTCAACACCGTAATCATGTTATCATTGTTCGAGTTGAGTCAGTTCGTTATGATAACGATATAATTACGATAGAAATTCGGAGCACAAAAGCCGCCTTCGAGCACTGTGGACCACGTTGTTTAGGGCGCGATCGCGGTGGCGTAGCACAAACCTTCTCATTGTATTTGCATGTGAATCAACAAAGCACGCTGCGGATATGCACCTTCTTGCACGCAGCCGTAATGAAAGCCAATTTGTGAAGAAGGGAATGTATGCCATACAAAATGAAGGAAATAACCACACGACCTTTGTGAGGCTCCCAAACATCCCGAAACCTCCTAATAAGAAGTTGGTGACGGCGCAGAAAAATTAATGCGTTGGGCAGAAAAAAAAAAGCAAGAAACATTATTCCGATACAAGACAACGAAAGAAACAGAAGAAACCCGGCTTTATTTCCTGCTGTGCGATGAGCGTGTAGAGGCCGCTGCTTGGTACGTAGTATTAGACTGTTGAGTCTTCATAGGAGCATCTCAAAAATACTGCAGGGAAGCCTACGCATTTTGAATACTTATCGAGAAGCTCTGATCGCTGATCCTCGCGAATAAGCAAGAAAGGACGAGTTACACACGATCTTCCGACCGATACTCTGAAGAAAGTTGTTTTCTATCTCTGCGTGTGTTGCAAACTTGTGGGGGATACAGCTTCAAATTATTCAGATGCGTCAGAAGCTGGCAAAAGAACTGAGTCACTAGAAATGCACTTTTTAACGCACTACAGCAACGAAGCTGGCGATTCCTAGCCCAGGCACTGTTGCCCCTCACAAGCGGAGTGTAGCAGACGACAGCGGCGCGAATCCCTAAGCCGACGTCAGAGCCAGGGGGCGCCACTCAAAGATCTCACCGCCAATTGGGAAGTGCGAGATGCGTTTGGCATTACAGGAAGCGATGGTGTGTTGTGGATGCCTTTGTTTCGCGATGAAATGCGACGTGCTTCTGCGGGTGGATAGTGCTTCCCATGGTCTGGATTATCTTTCTCGAGTGACATACGACTCAAGCTCGCATGGGGTATGTGCAGTGCGCGTAGCTAAAAGCCATCTCGGCTTGTGCGCCAGACTTAAGCGACTTGCTGTTCGTCCCCGCAAACCGGGCGCGAGGTGAATGCCGAATTTACAACAGGCAGGAAGAGGGAACCCGTCTGTCAATCGCGCTTCAGGCTTGCAACGCAGGTTGTGACGTGTTCGTTCGAAACGCATCTCTGGATTGTTTTGAAATTGAAAATGTATGCGTCAAACCCGGGCATTCGGCTCAGAGCGTTGTCTGCGATTGCACGAAAGAAGTGCAACACTTTCTTTATGGAACGAACTCAGGTAAGAGAATATCCATGTCACGTTATGGCCGTGTTGCATTCAATACAAACGGTTAAGCGTTTGTTTACACTCGTTTCATTTGTCATAAAATATCCAAGCACTCCAGCATTCAGCTGGCAGATCAGCCAGCGAGCCGACGCTGAGCAGACGACTCATCTTTGCCGGAAGTGTGAAAAAGCCACCCAATAGCAGGATGTCTAGCTCATGACTAACATCTGGGAATCGATAACGTAGACATGTGAAGATGGCGGCGTCCAAAAACACAAAGGGTGAGGAAAAAGCGACAAACTTTGCAACAGAAGTGCGAGGTTTCCGCTGCACGTAAAAGAGTAATACTTGGCACAGATGACGTTGACGACCCAATCTAACGATCGCGCTAGTTCATTTAGTGTGCTCAAAACGCCTTTCAGGGCCCCTTTAAATAAACCTCGAACGAAGTGCTCTCAATAATCAAGCTGAATCTGAATCAATAAAGCTGAATCTACATTGGTGCATGAGGTCTATTCCCTACTAGCTGTGTGCCTGAAGGCACTGTTAAGCCAATAAACCGACGCCTCAGTGACAAGTTTTGGCGGGGAAGCCGACTGTATGCTCAATATTGCTGACGAGAAGATCTTGTACGCTGTTAACAGCTTCCATGAGTACTACGGTGCTGTAGCCGAGAAGTATAGCCAGACCGTCCAACGAAATATTGCGGACTTGCAATACACCAGCAATTCGTTTTGGTATTGGGTGCAGATCATCAACCCGAACGTGAAGGCAGAACTATCTCACGTTCTAGATCTACAAGCACTTCTTCACAGTGGTCGTGCAGCGAGAGCATATTACCCAGCTAGAGTTCCTGGCGTATCAGGCCTACATTGTGAAGGAAATTGTGCAGCCACTAGTTTTGGCAGATGCATGCACGAGATTGGCCCACCCTTTCACATTGCGCACTGGATTTGCTGGGTCCACCCATATCTAGTGCAAATGCCGAAAGAGCATTCTCAATGTTTCGAGTGGTCAGTCGGAAGGAGCGTGCTGCGGTGACACACTAACATTGGAAAATATGCCTGCATATATGTAAATGGATGTCACCACGAATGTTGCAAATATTGAATGCAATAAAAATGACTCTGCTGTTTGATTTTTTATTATTGTACATCGCATTCCTTAAAGATCAATACTCTGTGACCGTAATCCGAAAAACTTGAATTTTGTGTACTCGGTAAGGACTCCAAAAAAGAATTTGCAAAAATAAACCACCTCCAAAAAAAAAACTCCAAATCTGCTCAAAAATAAACTCCGTATCGTATCTTTAAAAATTTAGGATTGCGTGTTTCACTGATCGAAGAAGCATGCATCAAAAACTGGTAGCTTTCTGCTTCGCCTTGTCCTCCTCTAGAAAACCATCCTATTGTGCAATTATTTGGCACTTTCATTTCTCACTCAAACAAAACAGCCTTTAGCGAGCATAACAGCACACCTAAACAAGAACCTGGGTTTAGGCTGGACATCGTAAAATCTTTCGGATGCTTGTTTGTTTTTAATTTACGAATAATGTACTCAAAGGGAGCCGATCTGCCTACCAATGTCTCGTGTAACATGACATGACCGGCTGACGGAGAGTTCCAATCGGCAGCAGCCACTCCCAGGCATGTAGGGAATGGTATCCTTTAAGATAGGCGGTGGTGGCTTTATTCTTATCGTCAGCAGTGTGCAGGCAGCAGCACGGGTGTAGACAAGTTTCCGCAAGCGTTGAAGTGGCACCACAGACACCATGGTGTGCTAGTGTGAAGCTTGACAATATATTTCCACATGACTGGCGCTCCTCACGAAATACCGGAACTGAATTTCGCGCCTCAGCCCCAATTTGTTTTCGCTTAATATTTCATTTTTGTTCATCAAACATGAAGGCTTTGAGAAACGGTATCTTCAAATACTGATCTGGTAACAACAGCGTGATCTCATAGCAGCATCCGTGTTTACACACATTTCAGGGCCAGCTTCACCCGCCCGAAATGTTCGCGTTCACAAAACATATGCTTCAAAGAAAAATGCTGCGCAAGTGTAGTGTTTATCCAAATAACGAACCTACCAGTGTTTATCCCTTTTCTTTTTAGCGTAAATATCAGGCTTACCAGAGGAAGCATGGGAGGACGCAACCTGCACAGCACCCCCCGCCTAAAATTTTGCGGCAATGGGCAAGTCTCGCCTAGGGAGCTGATGACTTTCATTTAGTTGCTATCTTAACAGAATCTCCCTTCAGTTGTGCCAGGGCCTGTTATCTACACAGCACAGTGGCCTATTACCTTTGGAATGGCAAGCGTGCTCCCTACAAGACGAAATGGCGAGGGTCCAACTGAAGAAAACACCAATTTTTCGGTTTTGACACCAAGTGGAAAGACCAATGACGGCAGATCCCAACGTAATCATCACGGCACAGCACGCTCTGTGGTGAAGTTCATTTTGGGCGAAATTTCGCGCATCACCCGCACCCCAAGGTCACTCCCAAGTTCCGTGAAACCGCGCCGCCATTTGGAGACCGGGAAATTCTGGGGGCATTTCTCTAAAACGACCGGCCGTCGTTTGGAAGCGACAGGGCGGCGCCAAGAAAATGCACGTTTTCTGGGGTTAGGGCCGCCGCTGAGGAGGTGTGGGGGAAGGGAGGGGGGGGGGGGACCATCAGGCACAATGGCAGCTTGTAACTTGGCGCCCTCTTCTCGGTGCTGCGAAGTGCCATTTTGCACGCTTTCTCGCCCCCTCAAGGCGACGGCCCCAATACCAGAACACGTGCATTGGCATGGCACTGCCCCGTCGTTTTAGAGAATTGGGCCCCTGATGAATAACTCCCAAGTTCCGACAATCCTCGAGTTCACCGGAGCGCGCCATACCGTAAATGACACCTGAACGAATGAGTCCAACTGCTCCGTGCTCAATGCGACAGTCTCCTCACTTACGGCTTCGGCGCAATTTTGCCTTTTGGAGCAGCTTGGAGCAATTGGAACAGCACTTCCGCTTCTGTATGAACAGCCATAATTTAAACGGAGCACGGCTTGGCATTGCACCAGGTGCAGAGACGCAGAGCCCGTGCACGGTAGTCACGGGACCTGCGTCTCAGCGCTGCACTATATTCGGGAGAAATTGTCCCTACAGCCACTAACGGCAGGACATTGCAATGTTGCGGGGAAGCGGTAAAGCAACGCGTGTACGCCGTTGTGCAGGTTTGCATCAGTTCCAAATGCCTGTGGCATGTTTTGTTTCACTCATCCCCGCACGCCCAATGTGGGGAAAACGCGGTGCCGACACTTACCAGGTATTTCTGACTTCAGTGAGCAGTTAGCAAGCCTTGACGGTCAGAACACTACACCAAGCAATCGCATTCAAATAACAACCACTAACGTTCAAGGAAACCCGTTCGTTATAGCCCCACTAAGTATGCTGAAGAGACAAGACAGCGTGTGATGACAAGTTGTTTATTCCAAACGCCAATAAAAGCCCAGCCTTCCCGCAACCACATCAGCTGAAACATTAGTAAAGCCCATTCATTGCCACCCCATCCGCTGGCAGAACTTATGCACCCTAAGCAAGACTGACATGACAACCCCGGACTTTGATAGACCAATGGAACAATTTCCGACACCTCAACACGAATCGTCCGCGACTCTGCTCCTCATACAGCGACTTTTAAATAGCACTCACTGCTTCAGCCATTCGAAAATGATTTTTTTCCTGCCAGAAGCAATCATTTATTTGCATAAAACGAACAGGTCGCACAACCTGCGGACAAAAAAAATGCTCAAACCACATTAAAAACAAAAAAAAGCATTATCTCAAACAGCAAAGGAATGCTGATAAATGGTATTTCAAAGGCATAGTTGCATGATGTAAACAAAATTTAAATTTTGAGGCAAAGCTACATTGGGCTATGAAGCTCACAGTAGTGAAGGCTATAGGTGTAGACCTACGAATTGGGGATCCTGAAAAATGCCGAGCACACTGCCACATCCCTGCGACTACTCTCTGCACAGTCTACCTTTACACTTCTGCAGCACTATAAAGCAAGTTCCAAAAAATCTAAAAGGCATACAATTATTCGGCAACCACAGGTATGTTTTGAACGCACGCAGGACTATTTGATTAGTGCTGAGGACTTACTTCACCGTTGGAATACATGTTGGAAACGAAAACCGAACAGCCCCACGAGCACACCCAGTAGCTGCAACACGAAAAAGTCACACTATGGGCACAGGATGAGAAAAAGGGGTGGGAGGGGGTTTACTTAATTTTGCTTGTGTGTCTGGGGAGGGGGGGGGGGTGCACATTGTCACCAGAGACAGGATGGAAGAGCATTAAACAAAACATAATTCACCAGATCACTCACGAGAGTTGCTGAAGGGATGCGAAGCATATATTGGCTGAACTAGAGTACTGCGATCAGTGTTTTGCCTAGCCTAAAATTCTTATGCAGCTCACACAAATCACTGAGAAATGGCGAGGAATGCTCTTAATCAAATTTTGCATGATCACAACTGTAGCAGCTACATAAACACGATTCAATTTATTGCAATGTAGGTACACTAAAATCGGAGCTTGCTCCTGCCAATACTCAGAGAAAGTCACTCTGCAATTAAAAGCACTTGTAGCATAATCAGTGCAATGAAACACTTCATTTTATTCCTCATGGCAAACAAGCGCCACTTAAGCTCAACCTGTTCTGTGCACTGTCTCAAAACTGGCAATTTTTCTCACTTGGGGGGAAAAAATACTCACCACTTTCTTGAAATTTCATTTCACACACCCCAACAAAAATTGCCTGATTACATTGACGAGCTGTTATTTTTTGAAGGGCACGCCTTACTGTTATTGCAAGCAATGCTTTGCAAGCTGCATTTAAGAGCTAATTGTTGGGTCCACAGAGCAACACATGCCAGCCGAATAACTGCACACTACAACAGCCACCCCTCACTTGATTGAACAAAGATGCAGCACCTAAGATAAGGTTCTCCATTGTCAATCATGCATACAACTGGTTGGTACACTATCCCCATTAACAGCACAAACGCAAGACAAAAAGAACAGGGCACATACACAGCGGGTTTTTTTTTTAATCCCATTGTGCGAGAAATTAATGAAGCTAGAACGGATGATTGGGCAAGTTGGCACATTATTCCTATTAACAGCGCAAACGAGACAAAAAGAGCTAACACATCACTGTGTCCGTGCCCTCTTCTCTGTCTCATGTTTGCACTGTTAATAGGAATAATGTGCCAACTTGACTAACCTTTTAGCTTCAATTTTTTCTAGTACAATGGGCTTTCAAAAAATTTAAAAAACAGCGCTCTGTGCCCCGTTCTTTTTGTCATGTTTGTGCTGTTATGGGGATAAATGTATTAAATGCCTGGACGAGGAAGGCTCATACTATGCACGAAACAGGTTAAGGCACTTTTTTTTGCATGTATTTCCGCAAAAGCAACAGTTACACCCTCTATCAGCAAAGACTGACCCAATATCATGCGAGCGAAATTCAACCTGAATACAAAAGTTTTTTTCCACCAAGATATGCTTCGCATAAAAATGTGCAGTTAAGTGTGCTAGCAGTGATGCATGCTACATACTGACTTGGGACTGTGGTAGCACAAGAGCAGTAGCACTGAATGCCAAATTCCTTTCAGAAAGATAACCCTGAATTGCCTGCAAGCATGCATATTACTGCCACACAGCCACGACCGTTTTCCATGCGAGTTAAAAAACTTTCAAAACAACCCTCCACACCTGTTTATACACTCCTACTCTGAAGAGTCAAGTGCATGTCATGGGTACTGGAAACCCTGATCAGTTTCTAACAGTTCGTATCTATGAAACCAATTGCACCCTCAATATTTATCCAGCATGACCGTTATCAAACCAGCTGCCCAACCCGTACTTGCAGCAGTTCTATGGAATTGGAACCAACCACTCCAAACTATCTCCCATCGCATGATAGAGATAGGCAATAACGCATGCAAACTCAATACATGCCCTGTATAACTAATTCCCACCTCACGCACATATTGCTGATTTATATGGCAGAGAAATGTGATGTCAATTCCTGCACAAAGCAACTGTAGTTGCGTTCACTGTTCCTGTACAAATTCAAGGTAAATCACCGCTGTCTACACGGTACAAATAAAATACGGCGGGCTAAAAAGCTGTTCCACTTGCAGGGAAGGGACACCAGCTTTGCTTCCTTTAGAGGCAGAACTTCCCAGCATCTTGGCAATTTAACAGCCTGCTTTGCTGCCTGAACTTTTGGGGCAAGGGCTACAGGAACTGAAGAGGAAAAAATGCCACTCAACTTGAATCACCAAACCTCAATTTGCACGCCCTGCATATACAGACAACCCTTGTGGCCCGCTTCCCGAAGAGGAGCGATTGCACGCACAGCAGGGCAAGTCCTAGCCTATACCCGGGACCAGAGGCTTCGACCAAAAATTGACAGAGGGTGCGCAAGCCTTAGCTTATGGTCGGTGCTTTATCAGTGGAGGCCAGCCACCGGCCAAAATCCAGGCTACTGCACTCCACTAAACTGACTGCCACTGCTACCCCATGGCATCCCAAGTCTGTAGATGCCATGCTAACGAGGCTAATCACATCAAATACTATAGGAACATCTGCGAGACAAAACATTGTGATCAAGTAGAACACAAGTCCTCTGAACTTCCGCTTGGAGCTACACTGATGGCAAAAGCACTGGAAAGCTCAGCAAATCATGGAAAAGAAAGAAAGCCTCATCTGAGCTTCATGTGACCTGCAGGCAGCGGTTGACGCATGCAAGCATTTTCCCGTACACTTTCACAAAGAAAGCTGAGGCAGGCTTCGAGCCATTACCTACAGCATGTCCACATCGAAGCACTTTAGCTGCCTGAAACACTAAGCCTGCAAATCATGTCATCTCACATATTCAAATTCAGTAAAAAAGAAAACGGCTACTAATTTCACGTTTTTTTCCCTGTGCTACTGCAATATCACACTGCAATATGAATCGGTACACAAGTTCACGTAAAAGTTTTAGCCTATCAAAGGTCTCTATGCTCCGCAATGCAAGTACACCTACTCTCATGCCCGAATGATGCCAGAAACTTATAATAGCTATGCAGCAACTCCTGTGCACAAGAGAAACAAAAGGTGATATGCATAAGCCCCATTCCAAGTTTTCTATACCCCCCCCTCCCCCCCCCCCTCGTATCAGGAAAAAAATGAATTCAAAAGTTCTTTCTGTTACATCGTTTCTCCATTCCATTTGCAATGTTCGATCCAAGAAACATGTCCTCTCTGCATACTTCCTAACCATGAGCAACAATAGAAATTTTGATTCAAACAAATGGCACAAGAGGGCCACAAAGGGCACCTCTTGTTCCCCATCCTTGTAAGCTTTACCTAGGAACTCTAACCTTAAAGAAATTCACTGAAGGCAACCAACAAATTGGCAAACAACCAGTCAAGACCAAACCAACCACTAAATTGAGTCAAACTACTTCATGCATGCATAAAAAAGTTTGGTAAACTCTCAGGCTTCCCTTAATAAACACTGCATGCTGCAACTGTAGCACATGCTACGTCAGTTCAATAACACTTTTAAGAGTCTGTAGAAAAATGACTAAACATTACCGCTAGAACTGTACACTTGCTATTGAAAACCTCATCTAGTCCACAAGGTGATTTGGCCCCCTTGAATTATTGCTTGTTAAAGGGACCATGAAGACAGAGTGGTTCGTCTATGGAGAAGACTGCCCCACGAGTAACCATCACACAAATTTGAACACAAACTTCCATTAGGCTAGATAATAAGGCACAAGTGTGACAACTCACCAGCCACTTTGCTGCATAGCCACTACTTACATTACAGCCCGGTTTGTGTGAATGACCGCCAGACGATTGATTGAATGTAGGGTTTAACGTGCCAACAAATGTAGGTGCCGCCAGACAAAAGCAAACACCAGAAATCACAATCACACTATTGTAAAGGTGCCTCTGGTTCGTGTTTGTCTGATCCCAAGACTTGTGTATGTTAGCTGAGAGGCAACACAGTGACTGCCACTCCAGATGCCTCACTGTGACTGCACTGCTGACTGTAGCGGAATTTGTGACAAGTCCAAAGCTGCAATAGTTTGGCAATTTAACGTAGGCCAGTTACTCCAAATTAGACACAGGTGCAAGTTCTCTTCACGGCCCCTTTAAATGTTCACAAATAGCTGTAGTATAGCTGTCATGAAAAGAAAACCCAGGAAGAAAATAGCAACTATGGGCACCTTGTGAAAGGCTTGCGAACAGACGCTCCTCATATGGCCATGTTCAGGCCTGACTGGCAGCTTTCACAAGCTCCACCATGTCGACAATTTTGTGCACAGCTGATATGCCAATTCTCCACCAGTGTTCTCGATTGATTGATTGTAGGGTTTAAGGCACCAACGCAACGCAGGCGATGAGGCGCGCCATAGTGGAGGGCTACGAATTAATTTTGACAACCTGGGGTTCTTTTTACGTGTCCACCAGTGTTCTTACCTTATCACGAAAGTCACCTAGAGTGCAATAGTTGCACAGCATGTGCTTCTTCCTAAACCAACCTCACTCTCTGGCACAAACAGAGGCTAGCATCAAATTCCAAATGCTTGCACTGAGCAAAGTCCCCCAATACAGCGAAAGCAGCAAATAGGTAAGCTCTGCATTATGCATCAGTTCTTGCATGTAATCACTGAGCTACAATTATGATGTGTGCAATACTAAAAATACACCAATGCGACAGTCGCGCAAATGTTTAACGGGACAATGAAATTAGGCAAAAAATTTGGGAAACACTGCAACACATGCGGTAATAGAACTTTCCAAGTGCACCAAACAGTGACAAAACAGAACTCCATGAAAACAGAACCTCTGCAAGTAACACTATGCTACAAGCACTACCTTCAGCAGAACATTACACTGCCACAGAAGAACTAAAGCACATGCTACCTCACCCCCCCCCCCAGCTACTTTTGCATCTGCACACCTTGCTGCTCATTTTCCTGTCATATCCTTAGAATAGCAAGGTCACAGCAGCTTCCGTGCTAGCAAATATCAATAACGGCATGTTAATTCTTCGTGAACAGCAGCACTAGCGACCCTCCACAATAAGAGCTAAGCTGAATGAGCAAACACAACCAAATCATAACGGACAAAGTTTACGCCATGCAGGAAAAGAAGTAAACCAAGGGCTGTGGTGGTAAGTTAAGGGGGTTCCCCAGTAAACATGCAAGTTTTCAGAAGCTGCACACAGTTTACCACTGTGCCTGCAAAGAAAAAGCAGGTGGCAGATTTAGCTGTGCCCTCAATTTGTGAAAAGCTAGTCTAAAAAAAGCTAACAACAAATCGTGCACACTGCTCATTTACAACGCAAATCTGCAAGATGGTTTTAGGCAAAGTTCTAGCAACGGTTCCCCTATCCCCACAATGACACACCAGAACGCACAAAAATTAGGAAGACTAGACAAGCTGGCATTCGAAAATTTGCAAGTACTGGAGAACTCCCTAAAACAAAACGTCCCAGCTGCACAGGCTTTAAAATTTAAGAAACTGCACGAAGGCAATACAAATCCCGAGTTAGCTGCACATTTAAGGAAACAATAGCATCAGGAAATCATGAAGCAGAAAAGGAGCCCCTGGAACAGTTATGAAACATTCGGATTCAGCAGCCAAGCCAGGGTTGTGGTGGCACTCTTGGCTTGAAATACAACTGCCTCAAAAACTGTGGTGCTGGCATCAGTTTGAAATTCATGCCTAGGGCCAGAAGGCAAGGAAAGCAACCGCCCTATTTCGCAACGACACCTGCAGAATGAGAGAGAACAGATGGAAAAGCAGGCCTAGAACCACCCCGTGCTGGCAGCCGTTTTCCCCAACCCTCAAAGCCAACCCCCCCCCCGCAGCTTTCGAAACAATGAATGTACACTACCACGACACAGGACAATTATAGCAAGTTTAGGTGAACACAGTGCAGGTGACAAGTGGGCTACAAACAAACACAAAAGGATACAGCTGTCAAGCTCACAGTGGAACGAAACGAATCTCAATGCAAGAAGAGTCAATAAGGGCACAAGGCAAATTCCATTTATCAAAACCCACTGCCTTCGAGCAAAGCATAGCATCAAACGCTGAAAGCTTTGGGGTCCATTGGGCAGTGCCAAGTGCACAAGTGCAGTGTTCCTTTTAACACCGTTATTCATTAGCGTAGTGCTACCCTAAGTAGTCCCCTTAGGACTGTGGTCATAAGAGAACGCACAGAATTAACACAATACGGTGAGAAAGAGCGTTAAGCAAGGACCGTGAAAGTACCCAGACGAGCATTGTGTCAGCGCCCGTCTCTGTACTTTTCCCTGGTCCTCGTTAAAAGCTTTTTCACTGCATCATGCAAAACCAAGTTCAAACCCCAGTTAGACTCACAGTACTAACCCAGTTGGTAGCTGGAACCGTTTTTTTTTTACTATTCTGTAACCACCCTCCTACCACTTCAATCAAGATAAACAATGCAGATGTGCAGAGAATTCAAGCACCCCACATAAAGACACGGAGGTTCAAAAAAACGGGGGCACTTATGGAGAGAACACCGCACTAGTTATGAAACAGTAATTCTTGTTGCTACGAGCTACTGCAAAAACATCAAACTTGTTTTTCGAGAATTGGGAGGGTTATTGGCAGTGCTGTGGTCGGCCCTATTCACACTGCTTTCCGCAAGCCTCATTTTACCATAAAACCTGCATGTAGGAAGATTTGGCGGCAAAAAAAGAAAAAGAAATTCAATCTACCAATACACTGCTCATTTAGCAACAAAATTGGCTGGGGATTAAATCAGGAAAAAAACAAAGTTAGGAGCACTGTGTCACAGAACAAATCGCATTGCGGTACAAAGAAATAAGCTAATGCACAAAGAGGACCCTCCAGCCCACCCTCCTCCAGTTGCTACTGGGAGGCAAGACTGTGCAAGAGCTGCCTTAGCACGGGAATGACACGCGTGGGCTACATTTGACACTGTCGGCAAGTAAAGCAAACGAGAGCCGCCAACGAGCCAGAGAATGAGCAGAAAATTATTGGGAGGCAGATTTGACCCCTGAAACTTACAGGGGTCAAAAAACCCTTACTATGTGTGGGTTTTTAGGGCACACATTCCTGGACACCCAACCTCGTAGTGATCACCCGCCATCATTACCAGGCGGAACAGTCAGGCCAAGTGTGCAGGTAGCACAGACCTCGTAACCGATAACCTGAGGCAGTTTCAGAGAGAAGCTTTGTATGCATGGTGCTGGAGAAAAGGGTTACTACATTCATTATAGCACGGGAGTAACCATTTGCAGAGAACGGAACGAATGGTACAGAAGAACAGCCATTAATAGAATCAGCTTGCACCCGATGCAACAAATTCACGAACGAAATATCGCGCCACAAAGATTACTTTTTCTTTTGCCCAGTCTTTCATTCACATTTATGTAAAACGGCAAGACAGGTTATATTTGTTGGCCACAGCAGACCACTTGCATTACTTATTGCCCACTATCGGAAGTCCCAACATCTTCCTCAGCGCAACTCCCGTTGACATACCTACTTTGCCCAAAGCAGGCCTTCAGTAATCAGAAAGGAAACGAGGCGATGCCCAAAACATCCTGCATACCAGTGTCCGCGAGATACTAATAAAAAAAGCACGTACCTGACACACGAGTGGTTTGGCCAGTCCTCTTGATGAATTCAAGAACTGACGATGAATGCAGTTTTGCTTTGTTGCACAGCAAACAACCCTGATTTCCCAACTCCCAATAGCTTGTGCCTTCTAACGAAAGGTTCCTAAACACTGCAAACATGACCAGCACTTTGCGCAACTTGCACTCCTCAAAAGAACAGGTTCACCGACCAGAGAGCAACACCTATTCTCTCCTCCTCACAATTTTCTCCTCACACTGTACCGGAACAGTTCAACTACTACCAGACATAGCACTTTACTCTGCAGCTGCTTCACGCACGCATGAAAAATGTTGTTCAATCTTTTAAAAACATTAGGCATTTACTAGCTGGCAAAATGTCCCACTCACCCGCAGCCTACATAGCACTGTACATACGATGCTGACCAGGAGTTCTACAAAGAGTGCTCCCGCTGCACTTCACAAACACCTCGGCAACTATAGAAACTATCTAATGCAGTCATTCGCAACACTACGCTAAAAGTCATGCCAATGAATGCACTCCGGATGATAGAAACACAATTCTGCTGGCCATCACAAAGTTGGCGAGGCCATCCCTGCCACCTACACTGGCAAATACTCCCAGCCACACAAGGACTGCAACTCTGCTCACAAAGGTGTTACGCTAAAACCTCAGAATCAAAGCTCATCAGGTATCAGAGATGACTGACCCCCGCATTCAGAAGCCTATCCAAGTGCCATGCAGTTTTGACATTTTGACTTGTTCCAACAAAACCTGCGCTCAACATGTGCATGTGAGTTTTTCACAGTATCCCCCGACTAACCCTAAAAGGACACCAAAGGCTGAACACCTGCTCTACCTGAAAAGTTACTTTTCAGAGCTTTCAGCTAGTGACCGAAGACGGAAGAGACAAACTGAAGCTGGCACTCCTATTTTTCCACGACGAAAGAACGCACATGGAAAAAACTTGCAGAGGGAAAGCGCCGCAAACACATGCTTGATTGGCCAGTATGGTAACTAATTGACAAAGCGCCATCACGTAGTCGATTGGGCAAGCTAAGTTTTAGTAGTTTTGCTGTCAACAAAGTGGACGTTAAACATGACCAAAATCCAAACTAATCCTACTGCCAGCTGCAGTGAGAGAACCTCCTTGATGTGTAAAAGCTAAACTTTCCTCCATAAAATATGTGCGCACTGGAAGTTCCCTGTTTGTCCTACACTTATAGATCACTTCAGATATTTTTTTTTCTTTCACAGAACCATTTGGCAGACTCCAGCAATTCTGTTTTATATTCAGTTTGCAAAGCCAGATATTGTATTGAAAAAAAAAAAAAAACATTCAAATTCCCGTGTTCAGCATGTCAAAAGCTACACCTGGACTATGAGGTGCACCTAATGGTGGGCTCCGGAATACTTTCGACCATTCGGGACTATTTTATGTGCATTGAAACCTCGACAAACAGGCGTTCTGCCTTTTTGCCTCCATCTGAAAGCCTTCCACTGCAGCTGGGGTTGAACCCGCGTCCTCGTGCTCAGCAGCACAATACCTTAGCCACCGTGCCGCCACAGTGAAAAGAAATCTTATTGCGAGAAAATGAAAATGTGCGGTGACAAAACCAGTTTCCGCGCTTTTGGCATTTGCTGGAGTAACAGGGAACTCAAAACTGCCAGCTGCTTATTGCCACAGGGAACAACACAGCAAC
Organism: Haemaphysalis longicornis; assembly: GCA_013339765.2. Taxonomy (NCBI): domain Eukaryota; kingdom Metazoa; phylum Arthropoda; class Arachnida; order Ixodida; family Ixodidae; genus Haemaphysalis; species Haemaphysalis longicornis. The sequence goes on along the minus strand of CM023448.1, from coordinate 75,874,368 downwards.
AACAGGTGCTGCACATGATTGCAGACAGGTTGTTGCAGCTACAGATAGGAAACAAGGTTACATTAGTGAGAAAGAGGATAATGCAGAACAAAAACAGCTACAGGACTTGCAATCTGTGCCATCCAGTATCCACTGTGATGCCAAGACTGCAGCTCTCTAGGCGGCCGAGCACAAGACCTGGCTGAACGTTTTAAAACTGCTGCCACAGGCCGGTGCGCCCCTCCACGGGCTTACGATGACCGAGGTGCTGCACCCAACATTGGTTTTAGGTGGGCACCCTAACTGAAGGAAGACATTACCCCCACAAGGCTTTTGCAACGCCCATAAAGCCTTCCTTATAGGCATAAGTTAGGTTTCTGAATACGGGGGTGAGAAAGCACTTTGAGAAAAAAGCCTGGCAAAGGATCTAGCGATGAACCCACGCAAAAATTGCAATAGTCATCCATTATCAGTCTGCCTACAATGAATGCATTGTGCAAAGTTACGGACAAAACAAAAAGCACTGCACTCCATGAAAGGGCCATGGATGTCAGAAGCGCATTCATCAATGCAATGTTCACGAAAAGCATGAATCATCTGCACCAATATTTTAAAGAGCCGCACTGAGAGGTTAAAAAAAAGAGCACTTGGAAAAAAAAGGGGGACAGGGTATAAAAGAGCATCAGTCACGTTAGCAGAAACGGCACGGCGAAAAAAAAGTGCGCTCTGGTCGCAGATGGCAGCAGTGTGGCCCAGGAGGGGGACGTATCACCTGATTGTGCTATTTTGCGAGGGTTCCTTGCGAAGGAGGAGGAGAAGAGTGATTGGCACCCCCTAGAACATAAAGACGGAAAACGTGAATGCAGGCCTCATCAGAACGAGAAGAGCAAAGTGCTTGCCATGAAGAGCCCAACTGGCGACGCCCCCAAGGCAACAGCAGCAAACATCCCCACCTCGCAAGCTACACCGGCACAGCTGCCCCCGCCCGCACCAGTCACAATGCGCCCGAACATTGCCACCCCACGCTACACAATGCACACCCCACGAGCTAGGCACCGAGCCGAGATCCCCACCACAGCTTCCCTTTGCCAGAGGACACTGAGGTCCACAGCTGTCCCTCCCCGAAAGCCACCCGCAGCCCGAGCCCATACAACATCACACACAGCACACCATATTGCACAGAGGGCAAAAAAAAGCACTTCCACATACAAGTTTATTCGGCACAGTACAAAATGGGAGCAGGAGCATAAGGGGACAAAAAAAAAAAGAGACTCCAATGGCCACTTTATAGTTGTTACTGGTGAAACATGATGGCGCAGCGACAGACCCTTACAAACTGTACAATAAAAGATGGCCCACACGAAAGGCTGAGAGCTACAATGGTAGAGTTCATGATAGTGTGCCCTAAATAAAAAAAATGGCACGGCAATTCGCGTCAAGAGGGGAGTTACAAATGTAAAGTGCATGAAAACACGATCTGAATCAACATAAAAGAATACCGTTATTGGCTTCAAACTGACAGCTACAAATGTAAGGTGCATGAACAGATGACGCAACAAAAAAAATAATGAAATTCAGACAGCTATAATGGTATAACCTGTGTAAGCTTACCAAAAAAAAAAAACTGCCGTGTAAATCTGCAGTGAACTCTATGCACAAGAGTGGAGTTACACAAAGCTTGACCTAGCCACAACTGACGAAGGTCTAACTCTGGCTACAATTAAGCACGGCACCGTGGGCAGGTGCGTGCCGCTGCTACGTGTGCGTGCTTTCTCTCTCTCTCTCTCTCCCCCCTGGCGCCCAGTGTTTACGCTGAAGCGGGCCGGCCATTGGAGCTGCTGTACGAAGGAGGGGGAAGTGGTGAGCCGCAGAGACGCTCGAGAAATGTGCTCGCAGACGAATTGAGTGCCAGTTAGAGAGGTTTCTCTTTGGGGGGCATCATGCCCCACAACGAGCCCCGGAGCGCGAGCACTCCCCCAGCATCATCATGACCATCATCATCATCATGAATGGGACCAAGGGCAAGAGGGTAGTGCTAGGGCAGAGACAGCTCAACATCTGCAAGAGACACAAGGGGGAGAAAAAAGACAGCACAACACACAAGGTGGCCTTGAGTCATTGGCACTCCCGCAGCGCGCACATCAAGGATCGGCAAGAACACTCGCACTCACCTGGCACCAGAGCGGGGCGGTGGTCCCAGCACCCATGCCCCACCCCCCACCCCCTTCCCCCAAACCCAGGTAGGTAAAGGTGTCCAGCTAGAACGGCACTTCGAAAAGGACCCCCACATCCAGAAAAATCAAAAACAGAGTGCAGGCCAACACGCCACCTGGGATACGAGGCACACCTTAGGGGGGCATCTTGACCGTGTGGCAACAGCTTGCACACACGCCTGGGGTGCTTGTTTTTTGCCCCTGCCACAGCTGTTGCAGCCTGCGTCCTCGTGCTTAGCAGTGCTACACCTTGACCACCACGTGCCGTTCTAGCTGGGCACCTTTACTCTGAACGCGTGCAGGTACACACTAACAAAAACTCTTGCCCCTTCCTCTCGCGATCGAGTCCCAGTGGACCGCTGCAGCAGAAGGCAAAAGGAGATGGGCACTCACCGTGCGCTACTGGGGGGCGCCACCGTAGCCCTGGTAGCTGTACCCCGGGTACTGGGCCGAGCCTGCGGCCGCTCCACCGGGGGGAGCCCCGTACGAGGGCTGTCCCGCCGGGGGTGCCCCCTGAGGGGGGCCCTGCTGGCCCGAGTACGGGTAGCCCTGGCCCGGAGGGGGAGCTCCCCCTGCTCCAGGCTGCCCTGGGGCTGCCCCTGCACCCTGGCCGGGCTGCTGCTGGCCGCCACCACCGCCCGGGGGGAACGTGCCCTGCTGGCCCTGCAGTATCAGAGGGGAGGCCACGGGCTCACTCACATCCTCTACACACAAGTGCCTTCCACCCATCTCCCACCTACAGACCTTCGTACTGAGGCACTATTAGAAATTGCTGCACAATTATTTTAATTGGGGGAAGAAACATTGAAGTCACTGCCTGGCAGTGCCATGTGTTACTGAAAACTGCACGGGAGACGAGGCCCATAAGTTACGCCCGAGATTCACCCTTTCCTGCCCACAGAATTTTTTATGCAACTTGAAATTTTCTTGGAAATGCGATTACTGTAAAGCGCGCTTAATGGGAGACGTAGGTCAAACAGTCGCGTTTTTTTTTCTTTTTTTGAAGAAAAAAAATCGCCTTTTCGTTGTCTGTTGCATTTTCATTCTAGGACAATATGAAAAGATCAGGTCAAAGTTCACACAAGAAAATCTCACAACAGGGATTATGAGAGTACAAGGTTGTGAAAAATTAGCTAGACGGAAATATTTTTGTGTACTTACAAAACTTGTAGAGTTTTTTTGTCTAGATATTGACACTTTACAATACCCTACGAGCCAAATAAACCAAAAGATACTTTTCGTGAACAACTGCTTCATGAGAAAGTTCCTGCAAAAAATCACTAATGAGGTACCCTTCAGCACGGGAAAGAAAAATAAAACGCAGGAAGACACATGCACCAAGCGCACCAGTGGCTACAGGCGGAAAAAGAAAAAGAGGAGGAGGCAAGCATCCTCAGGTGTCTGGAGACGCAGCAGGCAAAGAGGAGGAGCAGAAATGAGGTGCGAGTTTCCAGAAAGATCAAGCAGTGACAAGACAGAGGCGGAACAGGGTGCATGGGTTTGGAAGCAGTCCTGGGAGCAGGCACAGTGCCTTTTGGAACCACTACCAAGGCCCTTTGGAGCAGGTTAGGAGCAGCCAGAAATGCCATTTGGGGCAGACGTAACACCATTTCACAACATTATGGTGCCGCCTTTATCTCCTCGCAGGCTGCTGTGCACGTTTCCTGCCAATAACGTCATATCTGCTATGCCGGGCGTTCTACCATGCCCTAGAACCCACTCTGAGTAAGGAACGGAGTTCTCGTACTATACCTCGAGGTTTCCAGAATGCCAAGTTACCTACCTTCGCCCCAGCGAGCGCGCCGCGTTATTATTGCTCACAAGTCAAACCTCACGCACAGAGGCGAAAGAGATCACATAACAGGCCTTGCTCTGCGTCCAGTAAACGGCACTGTTCGTGGGAACTCATGGCTGCATGTTTCCTATCGAACGGCGCTTGCAGTACTTGTGAAGCTGGACATAGCTTAGACTTCACCCGTCCCAGGGTCGCACGAAAACGAACTTTGTGCTGCACACTACTTAAGTAGGGTGTCAGCAGGCACAATTATTGTTAGACCATCCTCCACCGAGCAAAGCTAACCCAAAAGTTCAAAGGCGAAAAAGAGTAATTGCCTCAGAACAAACGCAAATCAAATTAAGAAGCGAGGGCAAAGCATTTACGACCCTGTTTGCTCAATACATGCAGCTACGGAAAGTTGCGGGCAGCAAAACTAGAATCAGCAAAAAAGGGCGATTAAATTGATGTGCGCCTCAAATAAAACGCAGCGTTTCACGTGAATATTAAAAACATTTTACTTTTGCCGTCGTTTCCCATTGATTGTGGACGACAGCAGCTGACAGTGGCAAACAAAACCGAGCAAATGCAACACACAGACACAGAGAAGGTGGAGAAGGCCTGCAGCCTTTCAGCTAAGCTAAAGCCAACTTCCATAGCCACTCATAGCCTTGATGAAACCAAAACCATGAACCCCTGGTTGAAACCGAAAACGATGCTTCAGCCAAGGTTTCAGGCCTTGGGCATCATGGCAGTCGTACCTCGCGGCTCAATTCAGGCGCTGCGGCACAAGACGGCACTGATAAACGAGTTTGGTGCAAACGGGGCGCTTCGGCGCAAGAAAGCAAGTTTGGCGCTAAATGGCGTAGCTGTTCCACCCCTGACAAGAGCTACAGGCGAATCCTTTACCCCACGGTAACCTGGCGAATCAGCAGTGGTTGACCGGACTACAGGAATGCTACAGCAAGCAGTGCTCGTGTTCCACATACAACCAACCCCTCAAGACCCAGCCCGGTGGCGAAATCATGAAAACGCCTGCCTGGGCCACACCGCATCAACCAATCAGCGAAGTGGTCATTAACAGTGTCTTCTACTCGAGTCTAGGACGCTTGCTGCTCTAGTCGAGTGCGTTCACACGTCAATGTTTCCCCTTTTTTTTTTCTCCCTCTCGCCCTTTGCGCAAAGACTCGCACTTTCTTGAGATGTAACCCGGCCCGTCATTTGTGGACCACTCCCGCTACAGCCCTGAACCTTCCATAACACCACTCACTACAGTTTGCTCTTGTGTACTACATAACTCAACTATTACAAAAAAAACTAGTGGCATATTTGAAATCTGTCCAAGAGAATACTGAATTTTTAAGCCAGTAGTACAAATAAACATTGTTTCAAGGGGCGTCTCCCACTAAAAAATTAAGTTAAGGAAACGAGGAATGAATACGACAAAATAATGTTGCTTCACACAACCAAACTTTCAGGGTACACATTTCCTATGCACACTAGCTGTGCAAGAGCCGTAAAAATGCTGCTAGCCTTCTACAACAATGGTATTTCTTCCTTTACAGAATGAAGCAGTGAAGCTAGCCCTAGTCATAGTAACGCATAACGCATGGGGGCCATGCAGACAAAAATTTGGTTCATTCAAAAGACTGTCTTGTTAGAATCATACTGACACCACTTTTATTACATGCACTTCGCTCAAGTAAGCTACATAATTAGCTACATAAATGGAATGGCCATGCGACTCACTAGCTCATTTTCTGCACTAGAACGTATGACGTAAAATGCACAGTCGTGCGATTGGCCGAGGCCGGAAAATGCAAACGCAAGTTAGGCAGGGTTTGCGGAAAGAGCCATTTTCACTTAAGTCTAATGCATATTCATTTTATAGCAGTAACAATGGTGGGGTGGAACAATGGAAGTTACGAAAGTACCAAAGCGTACTGCTGTTGGTACTGCTTGCACTATGCTTGTTATAAGCTGCACAGCAGTGCGGCTCTTTTGGGTTGTCTCAGACGACACTGGCAGATTGGCGTGACATTGCCTTACGAGACCCAGCTTGTGAAGCATATCCCATGTTTCACGGAACAATTGCTACCTACCGTAACAAAAACAAGCCAGGTGCAAATACGGTCGCAAACAAAGTAACAGAGAACAATGGTCCGCGGCTGAGTGCGGTAGCGCCATCTGGGAGGACTGACAGTAAGCAAGGATGCAGAGACTAATGACGCCCTGGAAGATTGTTTGAATACCTGCCCTCATGACTTCATGGCAGACAACACGAAAACACGGCGCACGTTAAAGATCCCCAGGTGGTCAAAATTATTCCGGAGCCCTCCACTACGGCGCGCCTCATCACCTGCGTTGCGTCAGCGCGTTAAACCCTACAATCAATCAATCAATCAACCAATCAATGATTTGGCGCGAGAATAAAAATTTTAACCTAAATTGATTCATTTCTCAAATGAATACGACACCGTATGCTGCCGGACAAGCGCTGGAGACACTATAAAACACAAAATCTTTCGAATAAACAAACTTGTAGTTTGTCTGCGTGGCCCCTTTAAAGGGGCCACAAGTTTGGTTCATTGAAAACTGCTTGGTTTCATAACGATTTAATCGCAAGCTTCAAACATAACCCACATATCACTTTCCAACGATTTCTTCTTTCTCCAGCAACTCATGGCTAATTTTGCGGGCTAGTGAACCCCTTTTCTTCCTCGCTTAGGCTTCTCTTGGCTGAACAATTGATCCGAGTGGAAGGCAATAAAACAAAAAAATGATTGGACTCTGAAAAAATTGGTCCCAATACCGCCCCGAGAAAGTGGATGTCCAGCAACGTTGTTGTAAACCACTACAAATAGTGATAATGGAGGGTATGCTATGTTTCACATCGTCTTGGCGGGCTTATGGCTTGCGCTTGGTTAGGGTTTTTAGATAACGGTACTTCTAATCTGCAATCTTTTCTCTTATCAGAGCCTCACACTGTATGCGTTTCTTCCTGACCTCGCGCCGTGGAGATGAGAGCCAATCATCTGTTGCTATGTCGTCGGGCGAGGGTTCCCCATGGGCCACGGACAAAGCGCTGAATTCTGCCGAGGGGTAGTCTTTGCGATCGGTGTATGCACCCAAATATAGTCCAGCTGAGGATGGCTTTCACAGCTTTCACAAAATGGCTTTCACAGCTGGAGTGAAGCTGCCAAAGGCTAGTTCTTTCCGTCAGATCAAAGCTGCATTTTCCTCTCCGTAGCCAATTTAAGATGATTGCACACGCAGCGCAGAAAGCACCCTAAACTTCCGGTAATGGAAATGCAACATTCTCGTGGACCACCAGCAATGCACCCACCAGCCAGAAAAAACGTTCCGAGGGAATACCCACCCCCGTAACATCGCCTTAGGCGTGCAATAGTCAATTCACTAAAAGACCCAAAATATCACCCACCACCTAAAACCGATGGCTGCTAAAGCACCGCTGACTGAACAAAATAAACGTGAATCATCTGTTCATGTGTTGATGCGGTCACTTATTTGTCCTTTCCGCACTCGAGCCTAAAGTTCGCCCATCTGGTGTTTTTTCTTCTTGGTATCTCCACAGTTTTGGTTGGCGGTGAGGCCACTTTTTTCTAGTTTCTCGCACCTGACCCGAAAGATCGCCCAACCCGTATTTTTCCCTTATATCTATCTGTATGTACTTTGGATGGGCGTGCTTTCAGAACTTTACGGTATGGATGCCAGCAATGAAATTGCAGAGGTGCTATTAAAATCCCTCTGGGCGAGGTAGTCTTGCTATTGCCCACCAGTCTGCATCAGTTGTCTAGGTGTGCTCAAAGAGTGACAAAAGTTGAATCTGAAACCTGATTGATTTGATTGTAGGGTTTAACGCGCCGACGCAACGCAGGCGATGAGGCGCGCCGTAGTGGAGGGCTCCGGATTAATTTTCACCACGTGGGGATCCTTAACGTGCGCCGAAATCTCGTACATACGGGCGTTTTTGCTTTTCGCCTCCATCAGAAAAGCAGCCACCGCAGCCGGGGAATCGAACCCGCGACCTCGTGCTCAGCAGCGCAACGCCTTAGCCACTGAGCCACCGCGGCGGGTGAATCTGAAACCTAATGAACTGCTATCCATTAAGGTGTGAAACAAGTCACACCGTTGACAAATACACGCAATCAACGACAGATCATGTATAATGGACTCCTAGAGATAGTGCCATAGTCTGCTCAGTTCTCTTGCGGACAAGGAGATGCAAATGAAATCCCAAGCTTGTACCAATGTCACCCCAGTGGCATTGGTGCAAGCTTCACTATTCTCTTGGCCCCAGATAAGGCACCGAAAATAAGGCATTTAGACAACGACATCTTTCCAGCCACCAAGCACAGCTGCCTTTCATCCCCTCTCACTGGTGTGTGTTTATCGCATGTTATTTGTGGTCAGAGTGCAAGTGGTTTTGTGGTTCTGATTATTCTATTTAAATGTCCCAAGATACGCCAATACCATGGTTGCGAAGCGAATTCCTTCAGCAGGAAATATGCGAGGCCACTCGCATGACGCTTCAAAGGTGCTAATGGTTGCAGCCTATGCCAGCTGGCAATGAATGGCCACCGTGCAGCCAGAACCATCCGGCACGAAAGTAGGTTAATCCGAGCGACAATGAACACAATGCACACATGCCAGCCGGTCACTGCAATTTCGTGCAGTGCCATTTTCATGGACACTGGTGGTACTCAGTATTCCCTTCGATACACTACTACTTAAAAGTGAAGGTAGTCAGTATAATGCCTCTCCCATGGAGTCTGCTGAATATCAACCTTGTTACTCCAACGGCCGATTACCAAGAGCATTTTGATAACACTACGCTGATAGGGTTTGCAAGAACAAATACTGCACACACAAATGCAACTGGCTTTACAATCTGAGCTTTATGGAAAATGGTAAGAAAAGCAAGAACAGACAGTAAAAACACTCAAAGACCAGATTGACTGGAACACAGTTTGGGTTCAGCGCCTGATTGCTTGCACCTGGAGTTGCGCATTCCTGCACGAGTTGCCTTCTGCACGAATTGCGGACGCACACGCCAAAACCAGCGGCTGCAAGAGCACACACATTACAGCCTCATCTTTGGGCACGGCACATGTGCCAGCCTTGCCTCTCGTGAACAGGGAGGCGCATCCCATGTTCAAGTGGGGCAATTTAAATTATCCAGGGGCGAGACAGCTGAACCAGATTTGGGAGCAGCTTTTGGAGCAGCGAAATTTCGATTTGGGAGCAGAAGAACCTTGATTCGGAGCAGAAGAACGACATTTATTATGTCACCTAAGAGCCTAAAAAATCAAATTTTTGGCCACTTTGGGGGGGGGAGTGCACTTTTTAATCGGTTTTGAACATACATAACACTGAAACAGCCTTTCAATAAAGTTTTTTCTACCTGAGTATCACAAGGAACGAACTACCTTTTTCAAAACATTTTTACATTCTTGCCTCTATGCATAGATAACGCAGAGTTTCGTTGAAAATATCTAATTAAAAAACTAAGCAATTTTAAGGAATTTTTATTACCCCGTGAATGCCGAAGTTATTTTTGTAATCCCAGACTCGGCGTTACGCACAACTGAGAGCCACGGCAAAAAGTTGCGCAAAGCAAGGTGGCAGTCGTCGCACCCCACCAGCCCTCCCATTTCAAGCCCCAAGGTGGGCGTTCACAACGACCGTAATTAGAGTATTGGTATGTTTAGTCGCCCCCTTTTGGCATTAAATTATTCAGATAAATGGACCATTATTACTAGCGTGCGATAATAACCCGTCCCGCTATCGGACACTGCTTGAACATTTGGCGGTGATGCAGCCTGCGTCGCCACTTCTGCAGTGTCCATCGTCCCACTCCCGCCGCTCGCAAGCTCACTGCCAAGTAGCAACAATAACTCGGCGATTTATAACGCCGCAATGAGTCCTGAATTTCACTTCAAGCACGCATCGCGCCTCACACTCAAGGCCGAAACACGGCGAAATTGCGGGAACCACGTTGCTTTTGATGAACTCCCGTATTTCGAGTCACGCAACTTCCCGTAACAGGTCAAACGTAAACCCGGCCAACCCCATAACCAAAACTGCGGTAGAAATTGGCGAAGAGCACTCTGCCTGAACCACGAGAAACTGCTTCGCCCAGCGGCCTTGGTTTCCAATCTTCACCGCACCAAGATGGCGGCGCCAAGTAATGTCGTTCTGGAGATGCGGCGCTCCCAAAATTGACGTTTTAAAATCAACTTGCACAAGTAGTTTGTGAAAAGTTTATATGAGAAAACTTCGCACAATATAACATGTCCAACCCGACATTGTGACTTTCGAAAAAACTATCCGGTGGACAATTTTATGGGGGTTTTTTATTGAATGATCAATCAATTAAACCTTTACAAACAGCATCACCTTCAAGGTGCTGGAAAATTATGCCACCAATAAGCATTTTCCCTTCCTGAAATTGATGGGAGCGTTAAAATCCTTGGCTCTCATACTATATCGGAGCAGTTTGGCTCAATTTTTGCAATTTTCAAGCTTTTGGAGCAGCCTGGCGCAGGAAAACGAATTTGTATCAAAACTGCGCAATATGCGCAGCTGTCTCACCCGATTATCAGGCGCTGCACCCACACCAACCAATCTGTTTGCGTGTGTTGTTTGCCCGTTTTCGCATTCCCGCCGCTTCCCGTAAGTGTAAGATAATACAATAGCCAGCTGCACTTTCATGTGCATGTGGCAAGATTCTTTTGTCTTCATTCTACTAAACTCAGTAAACGGCGTTACGAATTAGTGCAAAAACTGCTTTGACTGCAACATAAAATTCAACTGTTGGAAACTGCACAGGAATTAAAAAGGCATGCTTTTTGCATCAATCCAAGATTCGGCAGGGCAAGTTTCAGTTGGCCACTAGCTTCGGCTTCAACCAGGGACAATGAAAACAATCCATTTTTTAAAGAACAAACGAACTAAATTTCCATTACTCTTCAGATATGTATCACCTATTGTTCGTTTTTTGCTACAGCGGAACGTTAGAGAGAGGAAGGGCACTGCAGTGAAGACCAAACTGACATTGGGGTGACCCCAGGGACTGGACTCAAGTTTTATTAGATGGCTGCAATCCAAAAAATACTTTCAATACCACCTTTTTAGTAAAACAGGCGAAAAAATTTTTTTCTGTTGGATTTTTAAACTTTAATTGCCTAATGATTTAATTAAATGTAGTCCCTCTAAATCACTTATTACTTTCACCACAGCCTCAATTTTTCGTTTGTAAGCTTATAGGATCGCAATAATAAAAAAATACAACCTTTTTATTACAAATAAAAATTCTGGGCGAACAGGGTTAACTGATAAAGAGCTTTTGAAAAAAAATTTGTTGGGGGCATTACTTTATGGTTTTCTTGACACTGAATTCAAAAACTACATTTTATGTGTAAATACATCCAAACCATTTTTTTTTTTCATCAAAACGAACGACCCCAGCTCGGGGGTGCAATCAGAGCCCTGGCTGCCTTTCGCGATTGGCCAGCGGCACATGACGTCATATTCGGAAGTGCCGACGCTACGGTGACCGCTCGGCCTGAAGAGCTCATTCTGTATCCGTTCAGATACGGGCCAGGAAGTCCTCTGGTGAATGGGAATGGAAGACTCGCACAATCTTTCCTTTGAATAGGAGAGCCTGAGCAAAGTACAAGCGCAACAAGTTCGCTTGCAGCGAGCTTTAGAGTGGGGTTTTCCCCAATGGCTTATGGCCGACTTCAACTCTGCATCCGAGAAATGGAAGTCGGCCATAAGCCATTGGGGAAAACCCCTCTCTAAAGCTCGCTGCAAGCGAGCTTTAGAGAGCTTTAAAATGCAGAGTTGTGCAGAAATTGGTTCGCCGCTTTAACTACCAGCGCTAGTCGCAATTCCTAGCACAATTTTTCAGCACGCCATAACCCCCTTCCTCGCATGTGTAACTTCCTTTTTACGTTCAAGCAGGCGATAACAATCTGTGTACAGTGGCCTGTGATGTGCGCAGGCAGGAGCTAGCGATGCGACCGCTGCCGGTGGGTTGCATCGTGCTGGTGCAACGACGGTGTGCGGCCGGTCACGGAACGTGGCTTTGCTGCACATACGCAGTTTTAGAATAGCAGAACCGAACGTTGGTGGCCCCCCCAAACGGTAGGGGAACCCAAACGCAACACGCTCGTGCGCAACAAGTTTTAGGGGAGCGTCTTCGCGAACAGCTCGATGTTGCGAACTTTAGGCTTAGCACCGAGGCACAAATTTTGTCGCCGCTACATACAGTTGCGAATGACTATCCTTAACACTGTTTTTCACCGCACTATCATCCCCTTTCCTGCATGTGGAACTTTCCTGCAACGTTGATAGCCATTTTAGCCGATCGGTGCTCTGTTCATTCTTGCTAGGGCGCCGCAATTCCTGTGCCCGTCTGCCATACAGGGTGGAGACCATGGAGAAAGAAATGGTGGAGACATATGCGTTGACGCTGCCATTTTGGGTCTCTCTGTCGCCACTGCACTAAGTCATTGTATCAAAACCACACTAGAATTATAGCGGCAACGTAGTTTACTGGCGAAGTTCTGCGTCATCTGTTTCGCGTTGCTGGGTCTTACAGCGGCACCGGCATCGAGGCCCCCCAATTCTTGCACGCACGTAGCGCCATCCGTCGGCCTCTCGCCGCTGCTAGTGCTCGGGCAGGTTCATTTGCTGCCGTCAACGAGCCTCCGCCGCCAGTCGGCGCTTAGCATCGCGGTACAAATTCGATCACCTCGGAGGACGACCCCTAGCACAATTTTTCACCACACTATAATCCACTCTCTTGCACGTTTACCTTGCTTTTCGTGACTGCCTTGGTTCTGGACAGCAGGGTAGGGCTGTTACTGCCGCGGCAGCGCGGTTCGAGCCCTTTCGTCGACCGTATGGGCATGCACGGCCAGCGTGCACGGAGCGCTAATGCGCGCAAGAAACTCTTCATGCTTTCCAGCTTGATATCTTGTTAACGACGCACGAAATCTACCTAATTAGCGAAGCTGTCGTCATATCCAACAATGTTGATCGGGAAAACAAGCAAGAAGTTCAGGAAACCCAGAGCGTTGCGGTCCCAGAAATTTTCTAATCCCCTAATAATGGATCAGGAAGTTGGAGCACCTCCGTATGTGTTTAAGCCCATTGCTTCCCGTGTGAAGCACAGAGCACCCGAAGACACGGCCGGCCCCGACTATTCGTAAAGGCAATGTTGGAGCAGTTTGCCAGGGGCATGGCACATGCCACTTTGCCATGCCCCTGCCATTTATAGTAGGCGTTCTGCCTTGCCCTATAACCTACTCCGAACTAGGACTGCAGTTATTGTACTATATCTGGAAATTTCAATGTGCGTTACCTACTTTGGGCCCCAGCAAGTGCACCGCGGTACATCACCTCTCTAAGGGTAAACCTCATGTGCAGAGTCGAAGAAGATCACACAACAGGCCATTGCTTTGTGTCCGGTATACGGCACTGTTAAGCGAACTCACGGCGGCATTCCGTAAAACAAGGCATTTGCTTGCACTTTTTCTATGGAACAGCCGTTTCAGTGCTGGCGAAGCAGAACATAGCATTGTCTTTGCCGTAGGCTACACAACGAGAGCATGTTAGAAGACATAATTAATGCTGGACCATCTTCCACATAAGCTAAAGTTTACCTCGAAGTTCACAGGCGAAAACGAGTAATTACCTCACAACAAAGGGGAACTGAATAAGAAAGTGCGGGCAACTCAATACATGCAGCTACGCACGTCAAAAATGGCCCACTAAATGGAAGTTCACCCACAGTAAACTGCAACCTTTCACGAGAATACTATTGTTTTCTATCTGTTTGCAATGTGACAAAAACATTCGACTTAATTTTGGGTTTCTTGCATTGATTGTGGCGCAGCGGCCAGCACCGGCAAGAAGCCATGCAAATGAGACAAAAGCAAGTCCGAAGTGAAGGAGGACAAGGCTCTTAGTGCCTGCAGCCTTACAGTTCTAAGCAAAAAGCCAACTTTCCTAGCCGCTCACAGCCTGGGTGAAACCAAAACCACCGCGTTGAAACCGAAAACGCGATGTCCGAAAACACGGCGCAATAGAGGAGGTTTTAGGCACAGGGTGGCACAGTTGAACAAGCTTGGCACTCAAAGCTGTTCCACCCCTGCATTGCGAACGTACGATGTTCGTTTTATTCGTATGGTATGGAAGGCAAGGAGGTGGTTTACACGCTAACCAGGACGGGGACCAGTGAACAGAAACGTAACATTTTGGAAAATATCACGAAAATTACAGGAATACATTTTTGGAAGATAGAACACTGAAAAGCATTATAAAGATCTTGAAAATTAAATTATGAAGATCACAAAAATTAACGAAAATAAATTCCAATCTTGGAGCTGTTTGAAACGCCAAGTTCTATCATTTTAAAGGTTTATGGAAAGGTTGACTGATTGATTGTAGGGTTTAACGCTCCGACGCAACACAGGTGATGGGGCGCGCCGTAGTGGAGGGCTCTGGATTAATTTTGACCACTTGGGGATCTTTAACGTGCACCGAAATCTCGTACGTTTTTGCCTTTTGCCTCAATCAGAAATGCGGCCGCCGCGGCCGGGCATCGAACCCACGCCGACGGCGCTGCTCAGCTTCGAAGTACTACTAAAACAACTACTGATCCAAGAAGCTGAAGAAGCCGCAATCCTGGCCCACAACTTAAAAGAAGGGCAGGGAAAGCAGGGAAAAAGACGGGCGAAAAAAAAGTCAACTTGTTCCTCTCTTTCTCTCGTGCTCAGCAGCACAACGCCTTAGCCACTCAGCCACCGCAGCGGGTGCTTACGGAAAGGATGCATTTAAATATAATTTGACATGCCGTATTTACTCGCGTGATGAACCCACTTTTTTTCCATAAAATTTGGCATGAATTTTGGGGGGAGAGTTCATTCATTATGCGGGAAAAAATTGCAACAGATCTTTTAAAAGTTGAAATTGAAAAGTTGAAAAGCCCAGACAGCAGCACTAAAGCCAAATGAAGCCATGCACATGCCACTAGAGCCCCTAAATGCCATCTATAATAGCTCCACATTTCACTACACGGATCTCTGCTATCTCTCCGACTGACCACAGTGTTACTAAATGTCCTCCAGTAGCTTCCACCACTTCATTGTCTCCAGGCCCTGCACAAAGTTGCGGGGGCGGCAAAAATGACACCCTCTACAGCCACAACAGTACATTTAGAGCACTTAGGCGCGATTTCGTGGATTTTTATCAGAATGCCGCAAGAATTCTCGCTTGGCACAATTTGGCGCAGGAGTGGCATCACCGATAATGGTCTTCTACTTCGCCACGAGTGGTATCGTAGTGAAAGTGAATTCTCGACAGGTACAGTCTGTCAAAATTTTCTAGGCCATGACGAACGTGCGCAGGCCGCAAAGATTTTGTTTCGGCACATTTTCAAGCCCGTCGCCCACCAGACAAGCAGACACACTGGGCCCCTTGCATGCTACAGTGGAACCTCAATGTAACAGAGCCAAACTCTCAGCCAATAATCTTTGTTAAAACGAAAATTTTGCTGAAGGGAGGTTCACATCAGTCGAAATATGTTACAGGGGCTCAGAAAAGCGTCGGCACTTCTCTCGCACATCGAGATTCCCCAAGAAAGTACCAGAAGCACCACAGATCTCGAAGGCGCAACGGCGGTTACCAGATCCGTAGTGTGCGCAAAGCAAGCTTCTAAATGCCGCTGATGCAGGGCCACAGGAATAAATTGTTTCCTCACTCCCGAGTCAGTCTCGAGCCACGGGAAGTTTGCTGCGGGGCCAGCGGGGTGAGCCCACTGGGTGGCACGAGTGGCCCGCTCCAACGTGGGTGTTCCCTCCCTCCCCATCTCGGCGCACCCCTCGCGTTGTGGGGGCTCGGCCACCTGCTCCACCGCCGAGTTGGCTGGCGTACCTGCAGGGCTGTTCCCAGAGGTGTTCCCGCTTCATGGCCTCAGCCTGTGTGGCCTGGTCCTCTGATGTGTGCCCGAGGGGGTCAACCTTTGGCCTCAGACCTCGGAGGCCGAAACGACCACGGCAGTCGTGGAGGGTGTGATTGACCGTTTCCCTGGAGACAGCCGGCATACGGGCACACCTGTTCTCGCTTGGAAGAGGCGGCCGCTTGCTCAGTCTCCGCATCAGTGGGGCGTAGTGGCGCGGTGGTGAGTTGGGTGTAGTGTCAGGCCTTGTGGGCACCCGCATCGCAATTAGTGAAGCAAAAACTAACTATCTGCCATGACTAAGCCTCTGTGTGTTAGCACAATGCACTTTGCCTGCTCCGACTGCTTCGAAACTGCCTCAGACGCCTCTCTACTTGCCCAACCACAGGTGCCGCCCACCTACAATGTACGTGATTAGCGCGCAAGTAGCGAGACATGTTTCGTGCTTAGCAGACGCCAACAACGCTACGCACAACAATGCAGGTTTCCTTTCAGTGCTCGCCTAGGCGCTCATAAGCCTATTTTCTGGCCAGTGTTTTTATTTCTAGCGTTAACTCTGGGGTGACAAGTGCGTGTGAAGCGCAGTTTTTGAATGTGCACGACACATGGTGTAGTGGTACGGTCTACTCAACAGAGGGCCGTTCACCATCAAAGCCTAAACCATTCATGGAAACGAGTCTCAGGTTTTTTTTATTTGCTTCTGCTTGTCAAGGCTCCGTCGTGCCATGCACAAGGTTTTCAATCAAGTGCAGTAAGAGATTGCCTCCTCAACCCCGAAATTTTCCACGCTTTTTTTAATGATCAATGTCAATAAATCAAAACTATTTGCCACATCACAGTTTGTTCAACTAAAGATAGCCATACTGAGGTTGCATTGTATCAGCGGACAACAAGATGTCAAACTGCATTCCTCCCTTTTTACACGCAACACATCTCATAATTTTCAGCACACTTCCTTTACAAAGTGCTTCCTTTTCAAACAATTTGCTCTTAAGCTGAAAGTTACACTACATTTCATAGCGCACTTCAGTCCGTTCCTTCCAAGTCTTCATTTCAGTTTGCCATGCCCACTTTTGTTTTTTTCCCCCTATCACCTCGGCGGTATTCATACCAAGCCAGACTTTCATCTTAATTCTGCAGACTGACTGCCATCCGGCAATGGTTCAAGAATCTGAGCACTTTTCAGCACCAGTCACCTCACCAAGCAGAAGTCGACGTCTCACAGCATACTTGCAAGCAGCATGTCAGCTCGCCACCACACACACCCGACTAATTTCACCAGCGATCGTGTTCCAGCGAGGCCCCAAAGGGCATGCCGTTCATCAGTATCTTGAGCTTGACGTCGTCCCGGCTCCCCCAGGTGTACCGCGTCGCACTACTCCGGACGCAAGGTGTAACAATCGGGCGACGCCAACCTCACAACAGTCATGCGTAGCACGCGGACAGTCATCCCATGACTGGAGGTCATCACACCCTTCCTTTGGGAGCACTGTTGCGCCACAAACGAGAAAGCGCAGCCACAAGCTTCAGACCACAGCGGCAGCTACGACGGGCAAGCGCACTTGCAGTGGCACCCGGACAACACAATGCTCACAGCATGCACGCGGGTTCCCAAGAGGTCAGTGTTGCAATTGGCTTCCACTGTCGCCGCTCCTGCGCATTTCTGAGGAGCGCCTACGCTGCCACATGAACAACACTCGCTCATTCCTCCCCCGAATGCTTCGTTAACGCCAGTGTGACACAGTTGGCTGAATACTGTGTGGGATGGGAAGCTCAAAGCGCACTTGCTTGGCCCTTCAGGCCACGGACACAACAGTGCAGGAAATGTTGGTGAGGAAAGGAGGCAGCAGTAGTGCATGCAGAGAGGGAGGTGCCGCCCCCGCCGGGAGCAGGAATGAAAGGGACACCGAGTGGACACAGCTTTGACCAGAGGTGTGCATTGCAGGCAAGAGGGCAGCCCTATCATCAGCAGGGGGCCGCGGCAGCCAAGAAGGGGGCAAGCAGGCATGGCATCCGCACCTGCTGGCCCTGGTTGCCGCGCGTCTGCTGCTCAATCATCTCGGCCTCCCGGAACATGCCGAGCGAGCGGTAGTACTCTATCCACGCCTGGCTGTAGTCCGGCTGCGCACCTGCGGCACAGAGGAGGAGGAGGAGGAGGCGGGTCAGGGGGATCGCGTGCGCACACAAGGGGGGATGTGGCCCCACCATGAATCTGCCACCGGAGTGCCGGCGCAGGGATTAAAATGGGGCCGCGGCTGCTGTAGCCTCCCGAGATTGGGCACGTGGGGTGAGTGGCCGCACGCACCTTGCCCAGTTTGGGGAGGCAGGGAAGGAGAGAAGAGCGGTGCCACCACTTACCCGCAGGCGCCCCTCCCTGGGGTGGCTGCTGCTGGGGCTGCTGGGGGGCCGACTGGCTCGGCATGCTAGGGGCGGCACCCGCCTGGGGGGGCTGCGGGGTCTGCGGGGGCTGGCCTCCCTGCTGCCCGTAGTACTGGGCGTAGTAGGCTGCCCAGGCTGCTGCATTGGCATCCGCCGCCGCCTTGGCTGCAAGGAAGGAAGGGTGGTCAGGCCGGGGGAAAGCCCTTGCACGGCCCAGCCGGAGCCGACAAGAGGCAGCGAATGTCACCTCGCCATGAATCTGTCACCGGAATTGCGACCGGAGCAGGGATTAATACGAGGTGTTGCTGTTGCCTTGACCAGTATTGAATGCGGGGAGTTCTGTTGGCATCCCCGATTCTGCCCAGACTGGTAGGCGTAGGGGCTGTTCAGCACATGCTGGCCATCTACCGTATTTATTCGAACATAAGGTGAGGTTTCTTTTCCCCGCAACCCAAGTCATACCCCGCCTTATATTCCAAGCTAAGTGTGTGTGTATGTATATACATATATACACACACACACATGTGGCAAGTTTTTACTCTTAAGACTGCAACCTCGCCTAATAATCGAATAAATACGGTACGCCTTCAAGAAAACCCCCTTGGTGCCCGAAATCCCTCTTCGCATCACACACACCTTGCTACGGGACCACTACGCCACCACTTTGCACACATGCAGAGTAAAAATGCTGCACCAAACTACACAGACCAATACAGATGAGCCCGCTCATAACACATCGGGAAACTGAAATCAGTTCGTTATATCCACTTTTCGCTATATCTGGACAAAATGTATGTTTACAAATGGTAACGGGAAACGAAGATTTGTTCGTTATAGCCGCCATTTCATTAAAACTGGGTTTGCTATAAGTGAGCTATACTGTATTACATGCAGACACACACGCAGCAGTTCCAGAAAAACTTAACTACCTGACCTGCACTCCTTGGCACATTACATCATACCAACCGGTTAAACAACGTTACATTCCTCCAAACACAAATGCTTATTTATTAACCCTCTGTCAAAAACTTCCAAGCGCACCAGGAGTATGGTGGGCAGCAGTCAAGTGTTTCACGCAGGAGGCAAGTGTACAACTCGCAACACCGAACATCTGGCTGGGAACACCTAATTCATGGTCCCCAGATCAAGGTTCTCACACGAACGAGCACCCAGGAATTCCCACACCTGTCCCCACGATTTTTTTGTTTTTGCTGGCCCACACAGAGAGAGCCACAGCACAAGCGCAGGGGGAAGGGGGCCCCTCCATCCCCGCAAGGCCCGAGGTACTCACAGGGGTCGTTAGGCGGCGCACTCTGGTTCTGCCAGTGCTGGTAGGCGTTGCCCCACCCCTGTGGAGCGTACGGCTGGTTCGGAGGGGGCGGCTGCTGGCTGCAGAGAGAGAGAGAGAAGGGAGCCGCCGGTCAGCGCACGCCCCGGGCCAAGGCAGGAGGGACCGCTTACTATGGCTGTGGGTACTGCGTCGGGTAGTTTGGCGGGCCCTGGCCATTCGTTGCTCCCGGCGGGGGCTGTGCACAGGGGGGGAAGGAGGAAAGCAACGCTCAGGCACACGTGCACCAGCACAGAACAGGCATGGCTGGGAACACCCAAGGCACCGAGCTCACACACGAGCATTTCCGCTTTCCACATCACGCAGAACTGACCCACACTTGGCAAAACGGCACTGTGAAGCAGTCTGCCAGAATCGGTGAACAGTGATTGGGTGAGAGTTTCGCCTTTGTAGAAATTGCCTTGTCTTGTACTGCTTTTTACTATTACCATCATTATTCCGGGAGGGTAATGAAACTTTATTTGCATGCTCCCCCAGTACCGCTTTCAAGCATGGCCAAGCAGGGTATTACAATAGTGTAATTCAGAATGGCAGTAAATTGTATTGCACACCACGCGAGCAAGTGAATGAATGAAATACTCATAAAAACTCAATGCTGCCAGCTTAATTAAAAACTTGCACCAATTTCGTCTGAAAAATAAATTGTAATTTGTTCCACGCGTACCTTCTGGGCAACATTGTACTTACTCCAGAAACACTCTTCCCCTGAAAAACAAACACACATTAAGGGGGGGGGGCGTGGCTTTCGAAGTCATTGATTGATTGACTGTGGGGTTTAACGCGCCGACGCTAAGCAGGCGATGAGGCGCGCTCTAGTGGAGGGCTCGGGATTAATTTTGACCCCCCCTGAGGATCTTTAACGTGCGCCGAAATCTCAAACACACAGGTGTTTTCACTTTTCGCCTCCATCAGAAAAGCAGCAGCCGCGACCGGGAATAGAACCCGCATCCATGGGCTCAGCACCAGAACGCAATAGCCACCGAGCCACCGCAGCAGCTGGCTTTCAAAGCCAACTTCCTTATTTCTTTGGATTTTGATGAAAATTGCCACAGAACTGGAAATACTTCCCACAATAATTTAAAGTAATATTCTGATAACTTTTTTATTTATAAAATTTCTTTCTGTTTATCTTGTACAGAGCTTGAGCAGCTTTTGAACACAATAGAAAATTTGAAGTGCTTTGCATGCCCAAATGAACGGACGAGGTGGTGACATGATTTTTTCATTTACAACGCAGTTTCTTTTTGTTCTTTCTCGAGGTGAGTGTACAACAGCCATGTAGACTGAACGACTACCGGAACAAAAAATTTGCAAAATGTAAACCTGGGAAACCAAGGCTGTCACGACCTGAAATGTTCATGAAGGAATGTAACGCAAAAAAACGGAATCAAAATAGATCCAGCGATCACAAAGAAATCACTGGAACAAGCAACACAGGTGGCAAAAAAAATTGAGAACACAGCTTCCAAAGTTACAACAGATTTCAGTTATCAAAAGTCACCAGGGTAGTGTCCTTTTGAACACGGGGCTTCTGAAAGGCCTTGCCTTGAAATTGGGGTGCTTTTTGCAGCCTTTCTTCCCCCAAAACATTTTTAGCTCCTCTGTGAAGAGTATGTAGCTCAGTTTGCAGACCAAATGGGGGGCAGATGGGTTTCAATGCGAAGTAGGTTAGCTGTTTGCCTATACTGCACTGAACAACTTCCCTATGCAGTGTTGTCACCATGGCAACAACTGACACTCTTTTCTTGCATAAATTTGAAAACTGACTATCAGCTTCTCTCTTGCAGCACAGTCAATATGCACTAAACTCTAGATAGGTATTATTAATTTCCCTAAGAAATTCCATCTGGAAAATGCTGCGACAGTAAGGTACATTTTCAACGTTATGAACAGGTCTTTATTCGTAGCTCAGACCAGTCTGTATGATTATTAGATGTGCACAGCAAACATTGCACATAGAAAGGCAATGTTTCACGTGCACCATGGAGCGAACCACAGCAAACGGTACTTTAATTATCCCTGACATGGCCCGTCAGGTCACTTTTAAGATCAAATCAAACATTACAAGTGGGCTTGTGCGAATAGTAATATTTTAGTTCGAAGCGAATTCTAAGCGAATAGTCCTTGGGGTCGAATACTTTCGAAGCGAATTCGAATAGCTGTCAGGTGTCGCTGAGCTTCCGGGCCTGGTGGGACCTTCATAAAAAAGTCCCATACAATGGAATCTTGATGATACAATACGAATTTCTGTTAAGTCCCGGCGAAATTGGATCGTTTGCAATGAGAAAAATTTCGGCTCTTACAAATGGACCTGCGCGGCCCAGCGGATGATACGACCGAGCCGGCGAGGCGCCCGACCGCCGAGCGAGCAAGCGATGGCGACGTACGGGCTCTTTCTCTCTACGGGTCGCTCTTTCTCCACGAACGGCCGGGCTGTTGTTTTCTGCTCGCGAAATCGTGCCGTGCACGTCACAGGCGCGCAGACGCTGCCGCGGAACCACCCGCACGCTGTGCGAAGCGCGGCCGGTGGCGGCAACATGGTGTCAGCCGCAAGTGGTGTCGGGAGCTCGAGCGACCGCTTCTAAGCGCTCTCTAGAATACCGCTCAAGGCACGCACGAAGTTGCTTGTGCGGTAAAGGAGCTTATAATGTGGGCAAAAACGGTACTATAAAACATCATCCGCTCCGCTAGTAAAAGTGCCCATGCGAAATCTGCCGGGGTGGTAAGCCTAAACATCTTTGGCAGAGCCAGCCGCTGTCTCGAGCGCTTCGAAACTGCCGATATGAGGCGCCTAGTGAAGCGCCGACATGCCGACCTAGTGACTGAAAACAGTGAATGCTGCCAGCCAAGTTCCTAACCTAATGAAGTACTTCGAACATGGCAGGCTAGAATCAGTTTCAGCGTTGCCTTGCGGCCGCAATATACTTACTGCCAATATGATACAGTTTCCCTGGAAAAACAAAAGCCTAAATTAGGGATTCCCTCGCTCGTGGTTACCCACTTGAACGCAACATCAGCCTGCTTTAGCTTCCCCAAGGGCATTTATCCATACACGTGCTCGTACTCCTGTGTGCTTGTACAGTGGTCAGTCATGCTAGTTGCCTGGAGCAGACCGTTCGCACACTTACGGGTAACTTGTGGTCTTGACTACCTTGTGGCGAAGTAACACGCCCCAACATCTGACTATGCAGTTTGCACTGGCATATTTACCACGAACCACTGCACATACGCACTGGAAGGCCAGGCAGGCCTGCCTTGTAGGGTGGAGCTTAGGGAACAGGGTGCTAACTAGCACCAAGGCCTATTCTCTGAATGAATGTCAGCCCAGGTGGCGACGGGTGAAACGTTTGGGAAGACCCTCGCGTCCTTGCATTAGCACGGTGGGACTGCCTCCCGGCACTAGCGAGCACGAGGGGAGGCTCAGCTCATCCGTTCACGCTCGCTAGGTCAGGGTGGAACTCGTGGCCCAGGGATTGACACTCGCAGTCTCCCAGGTGGCGGTGCCAGCAATGATGTTGCCCACCAAGCACTCACCCCGCCTATCCGCTCGTTGATGAGCTGCTGGGCGTGCTCTATCTGCTGCGGGTTGCCCCGAATGATGAAGACCTTCTCCACCGGGTTGGGCGGCGGTGCCCGCGACAGCTCCACGTGGGCACCCGACTGTTGGTTGATCTGGCGGATGGCCTCGCCACCTGCACAGAAACCACAAGAGGCGGCCGCTGGTACCACAGATCAGGCTGGTACCCCTCGAAGCCTGATCACATTCCTGTGGGACCTGCTCGCGCATGACCCACAAGGCTGAACAGGCACCGTGCACCAAAATAAAAGGTTTTATAAATCCATCGAAATGCTCCCGACTGTTTCTTTTAGAAATGTTGCCCATCTTTACTGAAATAAAAAAATTATCAAGAAATGCATTTTAGTTTATCCACTCTCCATTAGATGGCACCAGTTTTGTGTGTTTTTTCAGTACAGCAGTGACCTATTTCCGAAATAAGGAAACTAGGCAGTTTGGAGCATTTCCATGGATCTGCATAACTTTTCGTATTGGTGTGCGATGGTTTTCAAGCCCATGGTTCCTGAAGTAGCAAGTCCCATAGAAATGTTAACAGGTGAGCCCCCTTATGGTCGACTTCGGTCGAAAAAAATCGCCCTTTTCTCCAAAAATGTCGACTTTTTGTTTTCACTTGCATCATCTTTCATTACCCTCTTTTTGTGTAAAAAAAATAAACAAAATGCAAACTAGCACTTAGCAAAAAAACGTGTCTGAATGACTCTCGGTGACCCAAGAAATAAAAAACCAAAGACAAAAACAGAGCAAAAAAAGCCACACTACCAGTCAATTTTTTTTCCTGGTGAAGAAAATGTACACAAGGCTTTTTCAGGTAGATTTGTACACTCTGCAGTTCATAAGGAACCACCTAGGCCATTTTTTAGAGCTCTTAGTAAAAACCTTTACAATAAAAATAGTGTGCACAAAAAAGCCACTTGTCTGCACACCATGCGGCGTAAAATTTCATCCGGAGCAGCTATATGAAACCTGACAAGAGGAGCTGAACCATTACAAGCTGTGCAAATTGCAGCCTCCCAACCTCATTATTAAAAAAGTTGTTTCAAGGAGCACATCCCCTTCACACTGCCACTGCGGGACTGCACGCCGCCTCCCCTGGCCTGCCTTCCCGCGTACGTTGCAACCTTCCAAGCCACACTGGCCTGCCAAGGACCGCAACATTCTGAACACCCGCCACACTTCTCACTGCTGCGAATATGCAAGCCACGTGGGCAGTGCACCCACCTTTGCCGATGACCAGGCCGCACTTGTTGGCGGGCACGGTGTACTGCACCTCGTGCACGTCTTCACCCCCGGGGCCCCGACCGCGGCCGCCACGACCCATCCCAGGCCCACCGGGGGGCCCGAAGCCGCCGTCAAAGCCCCCGCGGCCCCGGCCCCGCCCACGGCCCATGTTCTGCTGGTCCCGGGCCTGCGCACACAGCCAGCCACGCACGCTGTCACACTGCCCGCCTCTGCTTCTACGCAAGGGGGGTAGAGGAGGACGCACTGAACCCCTTCGGGGCCAAATTCCACCCGCAAGGGTCGATTTTTTTAGTGCCGATTCAAATTCTTCACACAAAACTACTGAGAAAATTTATCTGTTTAGGGTGACCATGAACAGACAAAAAAGTGTTTGCTACACACACATGCTTTATGCACGATAACGCAAGAGAAGATGTAAAAAAGCCTTATACGACTTAAAAAATCAGAATTTCGGGCGCAGGAAGTGAGAAGCGTCTGGAGAATGAAACCAGAACTAGCTGCTGCACACGTGTGCATGACTGGATGCACAAGCGACAACCAGCGCGCCACTGTAGTAAAGCATAAAATAGGCAAACAGCCACCAGTCCAAGAAAAAAATTTCACATATTTCCACAGTGTGGCAGCACATGCCAAGCGAAAGAAGAGAGCAAAAAAAAAACGCGCTTTTTAACCGTTTGAGGGTCTTTTTTTTCTTTTTTTTTTCAACTTTCCCAGATGGTCAAATCTGGTTGGTGAGGTCATTAACAAGCTAAAAGTAGCACATATAGATACAAATCAACTTCCGCCACCCCTGCAAGGGAGTGACAATGATAAAAATCACGTTTCACGCGCCTCCGTTGCAACCCCGTGGCAAAACAAACCACAAAAGGGCACTGACGCAGACTGAGTGACACGCTGAAGCGAGAGTTCTGATGTGTGCAAGGTAGAAGAATCAAATGACAAACGCTTCTTGAAATCCTAGAAGGTGGCAGCCCGTCCCAGTGAGCATACGTTGTCAAAGACATTGCATATGTACGGCAAAGACCTTGCGAGACAGAAAACCGCCACCGTGCATATACACCATGAACCCTCAAACGGTTAAACATACAAGCGATGACGTGTACGTCATTAACAATTTTGAAGGAGTTTGCAGGGGACGTACAGCCGTCCACAGGCTTAGCTGGAGAATCGCATTTGACTCTCGCCGAAATTTTTAGAAACTCGTAACTGTCCAAACGAATGGGGAGGCCTTAAGGGACCCCTTAAACTTGCAATAAATGCAGAGGTTTTAACCTTACACCGGATGAGTGGGTAACGCGATGTTCCAGCCAAGTCTGTGGACGACTGTACATGTAAGTACTATGGCACCGTCAACTTTTGTATGCGATATATGGGAAAATGAATCCCTTATTACAATGATCCAGCACCCCGACATCGGATACGATTGAATCCGGCTACAGCATGCACCGAAAACTCGAGCTGCCACCGGCTGTCCACAGCGACTGCACTGACAGCATACACCACGATGCGCCTCGCATCCCATCCACCCTTCAGAATACAAGTCGACTGCACCGCTTACTAGGACGCGAGGGGAGGAGGGGAGTTATCCTTCCCACCCCTCCTCCTGGTGCCACCGCTTTGGCCATGTCCCCTGCGCCCGCTCGCTCACACGTTCGCTTGTCACACGCGCGCCGCCTGAACTGTACTGGGTGCATCTTCAACAGACTCAGTTTTTCCCCGAAAGGGACGTCGGGGCCAATGTTTTGGAAATGTCCGAGCGCCTCACTGACGAGGCAATCGTTGCGCGGATACATGCTGTGGACAGCAGGGACAGTGACGACTGTCAGTGGCAAATAAGTAGTACAGTGGAAACCCACTGGCACGCCCCCCCGACTTACGAAGACCCGCTTCTTACGACGGATCACCGCAGTCCCTGCAAACTCCCCATAATACCGATGACATGACACCCACTGAAATCTGCTCCCATGTGCTGCTTCTGAACACCTGAGCATCCCAGTTTGGAAACTTGTGTCTATTGCAGTGCAGACACAGAAATAAGACAATAGAATACGCTGCATCGTAGTGTGTGGAATCAACCAAATAGCCACTGTGCAACTTACGGTGCACACTTTCCTGAAAGAAAGGAAGAAATTAAGATGCCAGTTCAAAAAAGGGCCAACATCAAAAGTGAGCCAGGGATGTAGTCCTTTGATGTTTCAACATGAAAATGCGCTTGGACCCGAGACAGTGCCTCTGCTCACTCAAGCCCTGCTGGACAAACCGCAGCACCAAAACAAACAACCAGTTTTCTTTACAGCATCTCAAAAGCGACATATCCGACAAGCTGACACATGCATGCACACACACTTCACAAAGGCCAGAATACTGAAGCCCAACAATGTCTTGCTAGTCAAGGAAGCACTGTAGAATATCCCCAGACTACACTGGCCAGCACGTGCAGCTCTGGAGCTCTCTCCCCCTCCCTTCCCTTCCCCCCCCTCACACCACTGCATCACTTCTCCTCCACTGCAGTGCTGCAAGGAACCGTGCAACAGACGTTCGGCCTGCAAACGAAATGGGTGCACACTCTGGGCACACAAAATGGCCTCCGGCACTGGGGCTGCACATCCGCGAACTGCCTGGAGAGACACCATGGTGGGGCGCACTAAACAAGATGCACAAAGCGGTCCCTTCCTCCCTGTCACAGAGCAGCTACGTGCAAACGAGATGCCAGGCCACGCGGTCGTCCCATGCAGTCCAAAATGGCACTGGTCCGCACACACTGCGCCACTCGGGTTCGACAGCATGCCTCCAGACAAGTGCAGCAAACACCCCGTGCCCCGCTTTCGCAGCCATGGGCCAAAACAGCCGTTGGAAAAGACATCATCCGCCGACCATCCACGTGCCAGGGTGGTCCATGCAGCAAAGAGTTGAACAGTGAGAAACAAGGCTGTGGACAATTCATGGCCCTGGCAACCGAGGCTAAACACGGCCCGCCCTCGGTTCCCACCGGAATCATGAACTGTCCACAACAGGCAGCCACTCGAATGGAGCATGCAACGTAGGCGGTAGCAGTACCACGCCCAGAATGCGTTCTCGTGGAAAAAAAGGTCATGCACCCGCAGCTCCCACTCCCGTCGGCATGCAAAGCAAGGTGGAACACGCGTTACACGCTCGGGCGTCACTGGTGGGCGATTAATTAGGAATTAGTTCATTAGGAATTAGTGGGCCAGGGGAGGAGGGCAGCTGTTAACTTCCAAGTGCAAAGAAGGGCACCACACCTGGGGACTTGTGGACAAGGGGTAGAAGGTACAAACGGCACTGCAGCAGCGCAAATACATAGCTGGGCTTGCCAATGAACACTCAAACACTTTCACAAAGCTTAGCACTCGCTCCTATCCACTTTGCGCGACACAGATGGCTCCCCACTATGGCTCTGCCGACGAATCGGTTAAAGCAGCACAGGTGCACCCTTCACCAGACACAAACTCCCGAAGGAACAAAAAAAAAAAAAGGCCACCGTCGAGAGAGAGAGAGAGAACACCCACAGCGAAAGGCTCAACACTCACGAAAGGTGGCGGAAATCCAAATTGCCTGTGCGGAGCGAATCCGCTGCGGTTCTGTGGCGGGCAGAAACGACAACACAGACACAGGCAGAGGCACACAATTAGACGCCGCCACCGCACTCTCTGCACTGCACTGTAGTACCCCGCACTTGCCCAGCTCGCCAGCCAAACACAACGCGGCACACACAGCAGCACTGGGGCATGCACACACACACACACCCACCCCAATAACGGGACAAGGAGGACACTGGCTGCCTCGGGCAGGGGAGGCACCTCGCACGATAGGCACCCAGCTGGCCCATACAGCTCGGGCACCTACTATTGAGCTGGTTGCAGTTCGATGTGGGAAGGGAGTCCTATCACATTTGTGGCCTAAACCATACACCACCACGAGATGCGTTCTGAAATTTTTTTCAAAAACATTTCGGGGGTCCAACATGCTGAAGGTACACCTGGGCTACGAGGAGCACCGCGGTTGAGGGCTCTGGATTCATTTCAACCGCCTGAAGTTCTCTCAACGTGCGCTGAAATGAGATTATAACCGGGCCACGATCGAATGCGCAATGAGTGCAGAGATGCCACTGCCACTTGGCCAGTGAGGAACCCAGTGGGGGAAAGACCCTGACCGGCACCGACCAAGCGTCCCACATGCATCTAGCTCAACACTGGGGCAGTGCCATGCAGGAACGCCCGCCTGTGGCGCAGGACAGAGGAGGGCACCCACCAGCACGCTCTGGATGAGCTCGCCGATGAAGGAGGCCGCGTGGTGCACCTGGTCGGGGCCCCCCGTGAGCAGGCAGACCCGGTCGGGGGCATTGTCGTCCTGGGGCTGCTGGAACTGCACCCGGGCGCCAGTCTCCTGCTGGATGCGCTTGATCATGTCGCCCTGCTTGCCGATCACCACGCCCACGGCCTGCTTGGGCACCAGAACCTCCTGGGAGCTGCCCCCGGGACCCCCGCCGCCCCCACCGCCGGGGCCGCCGTACTCGTTGCCGCCAGGCCCACCGGGCCCACCCCCACCAAAGCCTCGCCGCACATTCTGCAGGGGGAGAGGAACAGGGAGCCCCGTCGCTCAACCCGGGAACGCACGTTTCGCCACCACTTACCGAGAAACGAGATCTACTGGCACACCACTCGTGTACACGAGGACCATGTCGTGTTCATCCCCACTGCCACCGAAACTGGCTGGGAGGACACGTAACACCACTGATGCCCCACGAATTCCCACACCACACTGTCAAGTCAAGCCCCGTATCACTTAGCCCTTGCACGGTCCTGTTGGGAACACGTGGTGTTACTGACAGCCATTAACGAGGCAGAAACTAGCCTCGCTTAAACTTCCGCATAACTTGTTCTGGCTCAGCAAAAAAAAAAAATCTGGTTACACAAATCGCCTTGCATTTACACAAAAATAAAAAAATGTGGCGTAGATTGCACTAGAGGCACCAGGTTGGAGAAGCAGCAGCCCTCTAACCTTCGTCGGAGACCTAGTTGTTGCATCAGCAGCAGCAGCAGCCCACTAGGTCCACTGCAGCCCGAAGGCCTCTCCCATCGACCTCCAAGCCCTCCTGTCCTGCGCCACTCATCTTTGCCTCCAAATTTCCTTATTTCGCCCCTCCATCGAGTGATTGGCTTTCCCCTTTTCCCAGATAGTCCGCAGTCTGTCATTTGGCCTAGCTAACCCTTTGCCTGCCTACCGTAGTCTAGCTGAGCTCATCCACACGGGTTGCACCCCTCCCACCAAACACCAGCTACACTTGTCCACTGCTAAAGCAAGCACTTGCGCGCTACCGCAGCCAAGCTACCCTGAAATAATTTTTTAGTTTAAATAGACTTCAATAGATGGTGCTGTAAAAATTTTAACGTGCTCAAAGCTCTACACTTTGGCTGAGAAACTCTTCGATGCTGGCAACAGGGATTTAAAAATGGTATCCTCTGTGCACACGTGTACTGGCACTGTCTGCACTCCGAAAAAAAAAAATGCGTTTGCGGAAGCTTCCTCCAACTCGGATAGCAAGAATTTCAATTCTCATCCAGGTGGAAGCGACAACGTTTCTTTAGTCCCGACCTTTATTTTGAACCCCCGTTTGACGCTGCTTGACGTGCTAAGGTCTGCAGGCAGGCCAGACCACTTGCTGAACAGACGCACGCTACTCGCAGGCAGGAGAATCGACGGCCCCACGCAGCAGCAGTACGCCAACGCGCCAATTACGAGAAGTCAAAATTCAGGTGGCTGGCGGACCGTGAATTTGAAGATCCCGTCGGGCCGCCAACCACAAACGCGAAAACGCATAACATGCAACCCCACGGCGATGAGCGAACAGCCACTTTCCTCCTCGCCACCTCGGTCAGTTTCTTCCTTCACAATGCTCAATCTCTGCTGATCAGTGTCTTTCAAAGCAGCACCGTCACTCCACTCCTTTCTTTGCCACCTTTTTTTTCATCACCGCCTGGTACTATAATCAGTTTGCTTGGCCTCGGCAGTTTCACTCTTGCCTTTTCCTCTCTCCATGTCCTTGACCACGCCAGGCTTATCTCGCGGGCGCAAGGCACGGGGCTGGCGGGCGATAGCGCCGGACGGCATGGGAATCACATAGAGCACGGCTGGCGGGCTAGCTCGGACGCCGTACAGGAGAAAAAAAAACACGAAATGGCGTTTTTTTATTTATTTTTTTTGTAAATGCGGGATTTTGGCTATAGGTTCGTAAATCACACGAGGACATGCTAAGTATAATAGTTTAAATAAGTGTCATACGACACCCTCGTCATGACACTTTCGCACGGTCCCTTAAAAGTCATATTACCGGGGTTCCACTGCACTATTTTTTTTTTTTTGTCGACCTGAAAACGGTCCCACCCGTGGCAACAATAAAGTTTGATCTGATTGTTTCAAGATACGTAGAATCAAATAGGCTAATAAAACAAATCTTTGAAATTGCATGTCTCAAAAATACTCCGTAGGCAAAGGGTTAAGTGGCCAACCCAAAGTCCATTTCTTTTTCATATTTGAATTACAATATCCTCTACTCTAGTTTCTTCTCTGATCCGGGAAGCTCGTTTACTGTGTCTTAAGTGTTAATCCAATCATTATTTGTTCCACGGCCCGCTGAGCCAACCTAAGTTTGCTTTCAAGCTGTTTCGTAAGGTGCCAAGTTTCCACTCCATATCTCATCACCTCGCATTTATTTCCGAACTTGCCGCTGAAAGTTCTCCATGACTGGTACGCCCGAATCGTTTCGTCGAATCGCGTTGGCACACGCTAGAACCCGCGGCCAAGTCTAAAGCCGACGCTACAAACCCAAAGGAAATGCTGTCCGCCCGGAATGCGATGACAGCTCAGACGCCGATTGCGTAACGCGAGGGAGCCAGATTCGATTCCGACCACGGCAGGCATTTTTTTTTTTTTCTTTCTAATTGGCTGCTCATGGTGTTGTTCCATGCTGCCGCTAACCCCGTGCCCCGGGGCCTTTGCGGTGGCCCAGTGGTCAGGTTGCAGATTTCACAGCGCAAAGGTCCCGGGTTCGATCGCCCGAACCTACCGAACCACATTTTTTTCTCGAGGCTTTGGGGTATTCTGCCAGACGGATGTGCACATTAGTATACGCATATGCACACATTCTTGAAGATGGGACTTGTTCGAGAATGCTACGCATGCTTGGCTCACAAATGCACTTGTACCACGGTTCCTCACGTCAGGCAATGGACCCCTCCTAACATTGGGGACTATATATTGA
The DNA here is from genome assembly GCA_013339765.2 of Haemaphysalis longicornis. Classification (NCBI taxonomy): domain Eukaryota; kingdom Metazoa; phylum Arthropoda; class Arachnida; order Ixodida; family Ixodidae; genus Haemaphysalis; species Haemaphysalis longicornis. The sequence continues at coordinate 75,842,588 of CM023448.1, read as the reverse complement.
GCAGGGCAAGGGCGCAACATCTACGTGTGCTTGCGAATTCCTCCAAAAGGAGTTCCCCACAAGCCCAAAGGCCTCACGACCATGCCCGCTTTGCAGCAGAGCGCACACCCACCCCACGGAGAACCAGAGGCAAAGGGAAAGCGGTTCAAGGGGAGGCCAGATGTTTCCCTGCACCAGCTTCAGCCCTGCATTTTTGCTCCTACCAATGGGGTGGCTGGCTCATACTTTCAAACCGCAAAACAGAACACAGACCTCCACCACCCCCAAAGCTGCAACATGTATTTTTTTTTCCCAGCATTTAAAGGGAATCCAAATAATTAATTTCGGTCACGGGCAACTAACACCCGATAATATATGTATTTGGTGGGGTACGGCCAATGCATCACGGCTTATTTTTCTTTCAAAGCATCTTGCTCTAATGTTGCACGTGGCTGGGAGAATCAATTTTATTGCTTCTTATGTGACAACTCTACACAATGAGTGACAACTGTACAGCTTTTTTGCAGACGGAAAATCTATTGACACATCCGCATATCCCGTGCTGAAGCCACTGCCTCAGACTACGCAACAATCTAAACTTGACTTCCCTGGGGACAGAGCCCCTTCCCAGTGTTCCATAGGCTAGACTTCCTCCAAGGTCAGATTTATGTACTTTGTACTTTTCCTGAAAAGCTCCCCCCCCCACAGGGGACAGCACTGCACTCCACAACTAATGTGTGGCAGAAGCGCTGTCCCCTGCACTCCAACACTTTCACGGTTTATCACAATCGGACTCCCGACACATGGGACACTTGACGAAGCTCAGACCTAAATCTTGGCTCACCAGGAAGAACGACCCCCTAATGGGCGTGTGAGCATGCGAGGAGCAATCATAGAAAATGCCCACAGCCCTTCCAGTCTTAACAGTCTAGCCCCTAGACGGCGCGACACGACTGACTGCGTGTTGCACAGGGTTTTAGTGCGCCAAGCTCGGTCTGGGGCCGGGCACACAGACCAACGCTCCGTGCCACAATGCTGTACCCTTCCTTGTCGGGGACTGCGGAAACGGGATCGCACCAGTCCCCAAAGATGGAAAGGGCCTGCAGGTGCAACCACCGGGACTCACCTCCAGCTCTTTTTCGGTGATGAGGTCAAGCACCAGGCGCTTGGCGTACTGCAAGTGGAGAAGAGCAGGAGGACACCGCCATTAGCAGGCCACCCTGGTGGCGCTTCCAGGCAACACCAATGTAGCTTATCAAATGTGCACAATAGACCCTTTGCAAAATGGCCAAATCGTTGGCAGAAAAGCAGCAAGCCACTCTGGCAACACTGTGCACCCGCTGCGCCACCATTAGAAAGGAAGCGAAAAGGCTGCGAGCACAGAGTTTCTATGGAGTAGCTACCGTCCACCGTCCACGTAATTGCATACGCGTCGTGGGGCAACACACTCGTGTAGCCGTGGGCGAAAACGTGCAACCACAACGGCGTTGCTACGACCTGCTTCCTTTCTAATGCCGTCGTCGCGCTCACCACCAGTGTTACCACCGCTGAATTCTCAGTGTTGTCCGCCTTTTTGCAAAGGGTCTACATAACAATACCCGACATGAAATTGCTCCAAATTGGTTTCAATGTATAACCTGCCCCACATGCATATAAAAATACCCCCACAGATTAACCCAAGTTGCCCCTAACCCCATAACATCTTCGTAAATCTTCAAAAATAATTACTGCAATCAAAATGTCAGTCATAACGGAACTATTGCTACAAAGTTGGGCAGAAAAAGTAATCCGTGCTTTTTGCCAACCCTAAACAAATGAGATACGTAACTGTAGGACATGGAGTAACAGACAAAGAACAAGACGGGGGGCAAACGCTGCTTTAAAGGGCGACTAGCGCTTTGCACGTCACAAGCGCTTCGCATGTTTCAACGTCAAAACAGTTTTTTTGAAAGCCATATACAGTCTAATCCCGCTACAACGAAATTTCCGCTTCAACGAAATATTTCCAATTCCCCGTCAGCTAGCCATAGAAGTCAATGCAACAAAGTCCTCGCCACAACGAACCATTTGCCTGGCTTGCTTTCGCTTCAACGAAATTTTCGATGATTCGGACTGGGTTTGAACAATTATTTTACAACAAAATAAGCGTAGCACCAGCTATCTGTAACTTTTTATACATTCAGGACGCTTAGTTTCACCGAAAACATGCGCGGTGCGCCCACACTCACCTAAAACAAAAACAAACTCATAGGTGGACGCCATTGTTTGATGGTGATAACGATGCGGCGGGCCGTCTTTACATGAGGCGCAAGCCAGGTTCGCCAAGTCGGAGCTATAGCCAATCCGTATCCAGTTGAAATCGCGCGAATGTGCTCTGCATCTGGCACAGCACCGTAATGTACGTGTTGTGAGCAGCTGTCCTTGCAGTTTTCCTTCTACAATTTTTCAAAGTCAAAAGCATAAATGTTTTCGTGTTTAGTCTTGAACCCGCTTCATACCATCTTAGTCGCGAGCGCGCGGTCGCGATAAATGCAAGCGCGCGCGCGTGGCTCGCCTGCCAAGGTCAGTTGCTGCTGTGCCTAGTCAGAGGATAAGATAATGGCGCCGTTCCTGCCACAGGTGAGAGGGGGCTTCAACTGCCTAGCAGCTATCTGCAAGTAATCAGCTCGGTGGAAACTCCTTGCTGTACAGCAATACGCTTTGCGCCTGCATTTCTTCACCTCTCCCCTTCTCCTCAGTGTCATGCGCTTTGCGTGCTGGTAAAAAAATGGATAAGCATTGGTATGTTTGTTATGTGAATAAACACGACGTTACTGCATGTCCCCCCTTTTTCTAAACACAGTATTATGCTGCAAATATGTGGAAATATAAGGGGCTATTTTTCTTGCCCTTCCGTGCTGTGTTGGGGCAGATGTCGCGTCAACGAATTTTCGCTTCAACAAAATTTTTTGCACGTCCAGTCAATTTCGTTGTATCGGGATTCGACTGTATCACAAAGCGGCATTAAAAAATACTTTTTCCAGCCGCGGTTGCAAAATATCAGTGTGAAAGGGCGAAAAAACAGCAATATTCGGAGTGCTGTATCTCCGCAATGGTGCCACTGAGCGCCGCGGCCATTTCGGTACAGTTAGATCGGCCGAGCGATCCACTTTCCGTTTCCGGTCACCTCTTTGGTTTGCTCATTCCCAAACGCACAAACGGCAGGAAAAGAAAGACACAGAACCAAAGCGAGCTACAGACGCTGACGCGCGATAGGCCCTCTGGTCGGGGTGTGCCGAAGACTGCTTTCCTGATTGATCGTTGCTGCAGCAACGCAAGCTGACGGCAATCTGAACTGCGTAGTGCGCGTTTCTGAGTGTCTTCGCTGCTTTGGTAGGCCGAGTTTCTGTTCAGCCATTTCATCGGCTATGGTATCAACATGGACATATCGCAACGAGAATGCCTGAGACTGAGCCAGATTACAGGAAGTTGGGTGGCCCAAAAGACGAAGGTCATCAAACGCTTCGCTGGCTACTTTGAAGCTTGGTATAATATTCTGCATTATTCCAACTTCAATGCATGCACATGTTTTCAGTATTCTCGACATTCTAGGCATCCAATATTCCTCGCAGCACAGCCATATGCACTAAACTATAGATGCATGCACTGGTATTAATAGTTTCCCGAAAAATTCTTTGTTAAACGCTACAGCAGTAAGGTACATATATAACACCGTGAACAGGTGTTATAAATGTGTTACCCCTAACTCTGACCTCTTTGCATGATTACTAGAAGTGCACGGGAAACGTTGCACAAGAAAGGCGAAGTGGCTCGCGCACATCGTGGCACACGTTTACCGCAACATATTATACTTTATCTCTGGCAGGGCTCATCAAGTTGCTTTTAAGATTAAATCTAACATCACAGGCATTAATTGTAACTACTGGCATACAATCGTAACCAGTTGTGCAGTCAGGCGATGCTCTAATGCGCAGTGGCTATGCCGTGCGCACCATAGCTTTTAACACGTTGGCCATTTCTCTCCCAAGGCCAGCAAGCCTACTGCCAAACATAGCAATAGCTAAGCATTTATTATAAACATCGCAAATTAGACGAAAACAAAGTTCACTTCGCGAACCGCTATCGTAAGTGCGCACACCATGTTTCACCCTCCGGGGTAAAGTCACGTGCGCCACGAAGCGTTCGATGACTTGTGATCTCAGGCATTCCCATCGTGATAACGTCCGTGCTAAATACCAAAGCAGATAAAATGACCGAGAGAAGCAGTGAAAATGAACTCAAGAGACACTCACTACGCAGTTCAGGCGGCCGCCGTCTTGCGTTGCCACAGGGATGCGCGGATATGTTTGGCAGACAGCAGTGAGAGTGGTCACTGACAATGCGGTTGAGCAGGCTACTCAGAAGGGCCACTTCAGCATGCTGGAACGAGCGCTCCAATCATAGGGCCAATCGTGCTTCAGAGTCTATTTCTGGCTTCATTTGTGTGTCGTCCTTTCTGTGCCGCTCGTGCGTTTGTGAATGAAGATAAAAGAGACTACCTGAACCGTAAAGAGGATCGCTCGGCAGATCTAATGATAGCAAAATGGCCGTGCCCGGTGGCACCGTTGTGGAGGTACAGCGCTCCGAAAATTGACATTTTTTTTACCTTTTGCACTGATATTTTGTCACCGTAGCTGGTAAAAGTATTTTTTATGCCACTTTGTGACAGTTTTCGGCAGAAAAACTTTGCAAACACACAGAATAGAAAACATAGAAGCCGAATATGGGGCTTTCAAAAAAAAGATGTTTTGGTCATTGTTCTGAAGTTGAAAGCTGCGTCCCCACCTTAAAGTGAGAACTTAGACCAAATTTTCTGGCTGTCAATTCAAGAAAAAACATACCCAAAGCTCCACCCAATATCTTGCGAACAACAGTGCCAGGGGCATCTCTGAGTTGCTTTGCAAAGCAGGCAATAAGTACAAAAAAGATTCAAAAATGCTCCTACGCCGTGTGGTTGAATTGCCCAGCAGCATGTTCAGTGGGGGTAGCAGCAATTGGTCACTGTTTATTATTTGAAACGAGCAGCTTCAATTAAAAAGAATGCACTAAAAATGTGAGGTGCTGCCGGCCCTACTCACCGACAGCATGCTACACGAGCCACTGTGCCCCTCGCCACCCATCAGAAAACGAGTCGACTGAGCTGCTTACTAGAAGAGCAAGAGGGGAGTAATTTTGTTCCCAACTCCACTCCTGGTGCTACCACTTTGGCTTTGTACCACCCCCCTGCCGCTCACTTGCGTATTTGCCTGTCGTGTGCACAGCGCTTTGACTCTGCGCCTCTGCGATTGCCTCCGTTCTTCCGCACAAGGGGCGTCGTGACTCACTCAAGAGGCGAACGATGCGCGGCTATGTGCTGCGGACAGCAGTGACAGCGATGACTGACGATGCGATCGAGCAGCCTACTCAGGTAGTGTCCTCGCAGGAGGCCCAACCTACAAGTCCCTCAGGGACTTTGTTTTCGCCAAGGACCTTTTGCTCAACTACGTGGGGCGCAGAAGTGCTCTTGAAAAAGATGTGCGCCAGCTTCGTACGAAGCAAACAAAGTTGGCCGACTACGGCTTCTTTTCTGTAAATGAGCAGTAGCACGACCTTGCTTGCCCATGAATAAATGTTTTGATCTGTTTTGTCTTTTCCGCAACCTAGTTATAACAATTTCTGCTTATAACAATGGAATTTCCCTGGCACCAGAATATTGTTATAATTGGACTAGACTTTTTATAAGAGCCGGACAGATGTGGCTCAATAAGCGCACAGAAGTGCTACTCGTTTCACCGCCTACCGATTGCACCTCAGAGCACATCTCTGGCGGGTCTCAATAATAAAAACTGAGGAAAAGCGGTGATTTTTGCCATACAACATGCCCTCGCATTATGCATGCGCACACACACATATGGCCTCGCACCAAGACAGTGAAAAGCCCATGCAGCTGCCAAGTCGTGGGAGACCCATCCTGCATACAGGACCTTGGTCAGCAGTACAGTCTTCCGCCTGCCCGAGAGTGTCTGGAGACCTACTATCTAACCCCCCTCATCGAGCAGAGAAGCTCTTGGGGTGTCAGCGAAATACCTCCAGCCCATTGCTGTGGCACTCTTTCTACACCCCTCGGCCTTCAGGGCAGCCGAGTGGCTCTAGTACAGTGCCCTCTCCGCCCACCTCAGTGAGGCTCGGCAGCGGTGACCACACCACCCCAACACCTTCCAGACGCCACGTTATCACTGCAAATTTCACACAACGTGGAACTAACCCCCGACTGAGGCTGATCAGTGCCCCAAAACCCGTGGTGTAATCACGCGTGCATCGAATGTTCCCTGCAAAGAAGAACCTCCGAAACAAGTCCACCACCCACCCCGAGCAACACTGCGGCACAAAGGAAGTGCTCACCTCGCATTTGCTCTTTTCGCCGGTGATGCGGAGGGGCTTGTCCATCATAGACTGCTGAGGGCCATCTTGGATCATCACCATTTTTACGTTGGCTCGTTCCTGCACAGCAGCCAACGCCCGTGTCACCGTCCGCTCGAATGTCGGAGGTGGATCACTCAAACGACCACCGTAGCTGATCTTTATAGGGAACACACTTTGAAATTGAAGAACGCCGCATTTGAGTTGCAACTCCTTAACCAACATGGGAATAGCCCACCCGAGTACCATGCCCAGGGGAAAGCACATTTTAGCGTGCATGCAGGCCAAAAAATTTCTTCGGGAGCAATGCGAGAACTTGCTCAACACCGCCTGTATAAACATTGCCTAACGCGTCGCCCGCTTTCCAATGGGAGCAGTAGGGACGCTTAGTTCAGGCACTCATCCGGTATGTGGCGCAGGCCGGCGGACATCCCGCCTTATGTCACTGCTCGCGAGTTGTGAACACTGCACCCACTTCTACAGCGTGTGTCTGTCAGCTTGCCTCGAAGGCGTGGGAGCGCCGCCTGGGGAACACTAGAAAAACTCAACTATTTTGCATAGTTTCCGAGAAGCGGCGCTGGCTGGCGCACATGAAAGCACGTAGGAAGGCTACGGACCGGGAAAGGGTAAGAGAGCGCAACGGGAGAGTGGCTGTTTGGCCATTTTTCGTCACTTGTTAGGCAAGGATTATACAGGCGGCATTGCCTTGCTCCAGGACTCCCCAGCAAAGCTGAACCTAGATCACCAAAACCGATAGTTCGGACCCACCATCGTGTCCATAACATTAACTACCCTCCCATTGCGCAGACTTCAAATGAGGCTCTACTGTGTAGCCGAACCTTGCCAAAGCAAATTAACGAGGGGAACACAAAAGACCCGGCTGCTGGAATAGTTGGTTCATACAAAGCACAGTAGAGGTGGACGAGACTGGCAGTACCCCGTTTCACCCACGCTTTGTTCTGCGCTAACATATGTAAGCTGATTGGCATGTTTTCACCAGACACTGGTGAAAAAACTTCGCACTGAAACATACACTGTGGCAGAAGGTCGCACTGCAGTGCGCAGGCTACCCCCACCCAATAGAGGCCACCATACGATGTGTTCCCCAAAGTGGCCACCGCCTGCAGCCTTTGCAGTATTTGCGGCGGCCCACCCGTGCACCAGCAAAGAAGGTGAAAGGCATTCCAACATCTTGCACACAAAGGACTGGTGGCAGCCTGCTTTCGCCTCCCCCCTTCGAGACTGAGGCTACTCAAGAGACGGCATACCTGCAAGCCCCGAATGGTCTCCCCGCCTTTTCCGATGACCAGGCCCACCCGGGGCCCCGGCACCATGAGCTCTACCACCACGTGGCCATCATTCAGCTGGCTGGGGTCCCCTCCCCGGCTGATGATCTGGTTGATCATGTCCTTCGCCTTCCTGCAGCAGGCGGTCGAGGGGGCGGCACGAACATCACACTAGTGACCCCGGTAAAACTTGTTCACCCTGGCCTCGGCGCTACTTGTGTTCCTCTCCCATGGCTCCAGCATGCTGTGAGCACTCAGTCTTCACCCGCCTGACACAAGTTGGGCCACACTTGCGCAAACACTTTTCACCACTAAATACCGGCTTGCACTGTACAGCCCTGCAAACTAGAGGCACCCAGAAAGTGCAGTGCTGGAGAATACACTCTGTGAAGTTCCAACAGCAGTGTACCCAGCCCCCTTCCAGTTCAGTACATGTTTGGACAATACGTTTCCCCAAATTGCGAGCCTGCGGGGCAAAAGGGACACGTGGAGTCAAACGGGGCATGATACAAGGCACAGGCCAGGTCCTGGTCGCAGCCGGCGTGAGGGCGACTCCCAGGCATTGTACCATGCCCCGTTTGACCCCGCTCCTGTTGATATGCCACAGCTTCACTGCCAGCTTGCTCCCTTCAATAATTTAAACCGCATCAAAGTACAAATGGTGCAGTCCAATAGACAACTCAATATTTATTACTCGAGGAGAAAAATGCTACATGGCAAGTTTACTGCACCAACAATTTGGAAAGTCATAAAATGCAACATGAATTGCGCGAATCCGATTAGTACACCCCACAGTTGGCCCCCACAACAGCTCCAAAAAGACAAGCTTGTAGATGTGTACAAATACACAACTTTGTAGCGAAACAGCATGCCCCACAGTCAAAGCAAGGCTATTTGCAACTTTACGACTACCATGTGGTTTACCAACAAACAACAGTGGACAAAATCGATGCTTTGCAAAGAGAGAGAGAGAGAGAGAAAGAGAGAGAGAGCACTCACTCAATGGCGTGCCGTGGTCCAGTCAGGGTGCAGGGTCGCTCTGACAGACCCCCACAGTCGGGGGCCATCTGGATCTTGCACCCAGACTCCGCCTGCAGCCGGCTGATCTGCTCGCCTCCCCGGCCAATGACTGCGCATTAGCCACACACATCACACTTGCCTCCGCCCGCCCCCACCCACTCTCAGAGGGCCACTAGGCCGTCTACGTTCCAAAGGGGCCCAATAAACTATAGCATACGCTAGAAGCCGAAAAAAAGAACGTCGGCTCGAAACGAGAATTGAAGCCCCAACACTTCAACACGGAGAACCACTTGGCAAAACTATCGATCCAACATTTTCTCGTCAGACGATTTCTCACAACAGCTTGTTAGAATTACGATACGGAAAGCAAATAGACATTGATGCTTTCGGCAACTAATAACAAAAACACAATCACATATTCATTGCTGCACGAAGTAAACATCAAGAGCACATTCAAATTTCTTAATGTCACGACTTTCAACAATATGTTGCGGCAACGTGTTCCATGCTTCTATAACATCAGGAAAAAAACGAATTACGAAAGACGTCCGTGCGAGCACCGAAAGGGCGAACTGCCACGTCATAGTTTATTCAGCTGCTGAGCTTATTCGGGGGGCATACGTAATGTCTTTTATATATTTTTATCTTACCTTGTAATATCTGGGAGAATAATTTTAAGCGTTGCTTTTGTAGTCTAGTTTCCAGTTTCCAAACCGTTAGCGTCTTGGTAACTGAATCCGTCCTTTTATACTTCAAACATATAAACTGTGTGGAAAGTATCCGAATTCGTTCATTAAATACTTTTGGTGGGGGCTCCAGGCTGCACAAGCATATTCTAAAACAGGGCCCACAAATGTTTTATATGCAAGCAGCTTGACGTCTTTCGTAGCATTCGGTAATTTAGCATGCAAGAAACGCAGTCTTCTGTAAGAGGCACAGCATACTTTCTCAACATGTGCGCGCCATTTCAAATCACTCGTAATATGCACTCCCAAATATTTAAATGCACACACCTGCGGTAAGTAATTAGGTCTAATGCTGTAGGTAAATGGTAGAACGTTTTTCTGTTATATGCGTATATGTTGTCTTAGGATAATTTATTTTCATTTCCCACCCGGGCTGTTGCCTACATATTAGCCCATTGTTTTTTGCATGTTCAAAAACCTTACAGCAAACACTCATCAGAGATACTGGCCTGTCGTTGCTAAACAGCATCCTATCGCCACCTTTAAATATTGGTTTAACAATGGCGCTCAGCTAGTCTTTTGGGAGCGAATGTGTCAAGAGCAATTTTTTGAAGATGATGACTAAATAAGACGACATCCACTCCGCATACCGCCTCAAAAACAGTTGGTATTCCATCCGGTCCATTAGCCTTCTTTTCGTTCAAATTTAGTAACTGCTGAAACACGCCCGCTTGATCAAATGAAACTGGATCCATGGCGCATGCGCAAGCATGGGCCATTTCATAATCTTCATCCGTAAATGCCATCTTTGTAAATACAGAGTGGAAAAAGTGATTGAAACGATTAGCTATATCTTGTTTCTGAGTTAAAACATCGGAGCCAACCGCGATTTGTTCAATCCCTTCTTTCCGCTTGCTCATGTACAGCCACAATTTTCTAGGTGAAATGTGCAAGCAACCAGAATGAGTCATTAAAAAACCGTTTTTTGACGTAGCAATTTGGATTTTTAACGCTGCTCGTAATTGTGAAATCTCCTCAGAGTGGCCTTGTCCTTTCTGTAATCTCTTTACTTTGCGTTCAGTGTGTATAATATCCAGTGATCCAGAGATTAGTGTTCTTCGTTTTTTTTTATCGAATAGGAACAAACCTGTCTATGCAGCTGTTTATTATTGATTTGAATTTCTGCCACAAACAATCAACTGGCTCGCTTTCAGAGGCTAACTTGAAATCATCAAATGCAGTTTCCAAAAATCTAAAATTGACGTGTCATCTGCCCAGCCGTAGTCGCTAACAGGCACCCAAACGAAGGGTCATTTGCGAGGTTTTGTGCCACATAGAATCTCAACCCAAAATCAGTTTGTGGTCAGATATGCCTTCTTCCACCGTGACACTGAAGACATCCATAGCGCCCGAAAGGAATACCAGGTCCAGCAGTGACTGGGACTGCGAGGTTACTCTAGTGTCCTGTTGATCAACTTGGTTAAGATTATGATTGATCACTATTTCAAACAGCTTTTCGCTACTAGCAGCATCCTTGTTACCGGTCGATAAAGAAATCCAGTCTGTTTGGTAGGTTAAAATCCCCGGCAAAGCACTAATTTCGTTGTCTGTTACATTTGAGCTCAAGAAAGCTCATTAGAAGGTAAATTCAAGGATCGTCAAGGGTTCGTAATTCTCAAGGATCGTCAAGGGTTCGTAATATTCCAGGACTTTCAAAGCCTTCCGAACATGCTTTTGAAGGGTCCGGGACCCGAATGAACCATTCACTGCCAGCTGGGGCACGACACCCGAAGCTGCTCCCCACTAAGGGCCCAGGACAGGAGAACAATCGAATGGAAATCACTCACTTAGTCCAACCATTTTGTCGGGTACACTCCACTCTTCAACAGCCGGTGCGGCGCTTGCCAGGGATCCCCTGCACAACAAGGGCTCCGGGGTCACCACACAGCTCTCCACCAGACGCAACACACATGCATTCCAATGTCACGTTCAGCTCCAACATACAAACGCAAGTTGGGGGCTACTGCAGCAGCAGCCCCACGTTGCATTTCCAGACGCAATTAACCCACGCTATAACGAGCTCCGCCAATGTCGCGCAGACAGCTTGGTCAGCTAAACTTTCAGCGTTATTGTTCCTGCCAGAAGAAAATGACTCGCAGCCACACATCTGGAGTGCAAGAACACCACACACGCAAACCAGGGCTAGAGTGCCCAAACAAAGAAAGCTCTTCCTTACTGCTCCATGGCAACACTCTTCCCATTAGCTCATGTCCCCCCTCCTCTTCTCCTAATCCCGCATGTCTGTGCAGGGCACGTACAGTCAAGGGGGAACTGGCTGCAATTGATGAAGCCAAGTAGTATGCGCCAAAAAGATGTTAAGAACTAATGGAACATGAAATCTGGCTGAACGGAATGTCACAAGCGTTCCGTCCCCCCCCCCCCCCCCCCCCATATGCCTCTCCAGCATTCAACGAAACTCCAGATGAACAGAACACATTGCAGTTGTCCCCTCAGACAGCAGCTAACATAGTACCAGCCCAGTGCCGCAGCGAGAGTGAGGAGGAGCCCCACCCCATTTGGCCACACTGCCAACGCCAAACGAAGGCCTTTCAAGGAGCTCTTTGATGACAGTCTTTTGTAAACTTTACAGGCAAATTCTGGTATGCAGAAAAGGCAAATACTTACTTCAGAAAACGAGCAAACCTGTGTAGGTCACGAAGCCAACAAGCAAGCATGTTTCACACACTTCATGCAGCAATGACCGTTTGCCGCTGCTAACAAACACACTTGTGCACCACTAACACAAAAAAGTGGCTTTGGAAGTGCGAGTGTCAATACGGTAATCCGCAATTTTTGCTTCAAGTAGTGGCACAGATTATCTGAACTTTGGACAATTGGATTTTAGACCCCGAGGAGACTGAACACAAAGCTACGCCATTCGCTGGAACCAGTGTAGTTTTCAGACAACACTGTATTTCAACTTCCCCTTTGCAAAGCCAAAGCTTTTACATTAATTGTTTAACCCTTTCATTGTTGAGTTTATTTTGTAAGTGATCCTCATTCCCTGCTGGGTTTTCTTTTTTTTTTTTTTCAGGTTCGTTTGGCAGAACTTTTAGGCTCTTAGTGCGCCACAATGCTCTGCGACGCTTTAGTGAGGATTACCTTATCCAAACAAAGTGTTCCAACAAGTGCCCCTTATCTAACAAATTAACACTTTCGTATTTACAAAAATAACTACCCACTAATTAGGATGTCTAGGTGTTTGGAAAACAATTTTAGTCAGATGTTTTTTAAAGAATGCACAGGGGCACCTCGCAGCTTTGGTTGCATCCGACTCGCCACAGCCAACGGTGCTGTGCCGCTGAGATAAGCCACAGCGACCAGATGAAGAAACATGGGCTTTATCAGTTCTCTAAAATTTATTCGACGCAATCTACACATTTAAGTTGCGTTTAAATAAATGTCGCGACACGTCCGCAATATTTTTTTTCATCTCAGTTATCTCAAAAGTGGCAGTGAAAGGGTTAAGCAGTAGTTTCTTTGCCATTGCAACTACAGGGTGATTTAATTTACCACCCCGCTACATTTCAAACAAGGATGTTTTCCTTCTCATGTTAAGGGGATCTTCATGCTTCCTCCGTTCTGCAGTCCAGACAAAGTGCGCTTGTAGGCTAATCGCTTCAATTAGCTCGTTTTCGTACCACCTTGCAAAGCTGAATACTGCTGCCAGTATTGCATGGGCAAGGTAAAGGAAGAGCAAGTCAAATCACAACAGTGTCACTTTTCTGTCAGCGTCACAGCAGCACTGTTTCTGGCACTCTTTTTTGCGCAAGGTTTGGAAATCCGACCAACGACAGCTGTAAAATTAAACAGGAGCACTGTTTCTGGCACTCTTTTTTGCGCAAGGTTTGGAAATCCGACCAACGACGGCTGTAAAATTAAACAGGAGCACTGTTTCTGGCACTCTTTTTTGCGCAAGGTTTGGAAATCCGACCAACGACGGCTGTAAAATTAAACAGGAGCACTGTTTCTGGCACTCTTTTTTGCGCAAGGTTTGGAAATCCGACCAACGACGGCTGTAAAATTAAACACTATCACCTGCAGAACAGTCAGACCAAAAGAAAAAGTTATTTCAGCCAATCTTGTGGTCCAGCATTGCAAACTGACATAGGCCCGAAACTGCATACCTGAAGAGAATTTATGAACTATAGCCAGTTGGCCTGCAAGGTGCACATTGCAATGCGAGTCACCTCGATGTGTGCCAAACAGGGAAAACAGCAACAGCTCGGTATGCACCAGTTGGTGTGACATGATTAAAGGTTTTAAGGCACAAGAAAAATGCGGACACCAGAAGAAAATGAACGAACCACGCACGAGCGGCGATCAATGCTGAACTGTTTTTGATGCGCATTTGCGAATATTTGTTCAACGACTTTCACCTCACTGTACACCAGGAATTGAATTGCAAAATCAGTTTGCAAGCGTATGGTACCTTCCAAAGCTAAACGAGGCATTGAAGCGCTGAAAAATTACCTATGGACCCCAATTAGTTTCACCAGGGACATGTGCATATAACATTTTAGTTTTAGGTAAAGTAAACTTAACACTCTACGAAAGTAAGTCCTTTAAGCCTCTAATAAAATAATGCAATTTATCATTTAGCAGAGGAGCAGTTAGCTTTTACACTTCGCGAAGACGACGGCCGATCTTTGTGCGGATATATTTGTGAACATGAGCAAGGCTGGTTTTAGTTCACTTAGTGAGGGAGGAAAAGGTAGCACTAAATGTTTCTACTGGCATGTAGAACAGCCAGAGTTAGGTAGTCTAACTTTTGGAGGTGTCTAAGGGTTAGATATGGAGTGGGGCCAGCCAAGATACAGCAAATTTGCCCGCGGGAGTGCAAGTGGTCAAGGTTTTATAGGATTTTCTGTGGCAGATACAACAGGAATGATAAATGGACAAGCAAATGTGCCTTTCACACCATTTTTACAAGTAAGAATATTTTCAAGTAAGAAGGGCTTGCTAACTCCAGAAACATCGCAAGCACGCGCATAGTTTGTTGGCTTCTAAAAAATTGCGGGTATTGCTACCAATGCAGTTAGTTTGAAAACGTATGGTGCTTACGGTGGGCCAGCGCGGCTGTGTCGCAGAAATCCCAGGGAAACTCATCTCTGTGCAGTAACCAGACAAGCGCGAGCTCCATGGGACAAGTTCCTCATTTCTGTCACAGACCGTTCAGAACTTGTTTCGGCGACTCTCCGCCAGGTGCTACTTTGAATGGTTCCAGTTATTGCACTAAGTGGGTATCTGGCTAACCCTTCGCCATGGTGAGTTTTACTGCATACTCAACTTATGCGGATTACAATTTGGGCAAAAAAACATTTGCTTGCAGTCGGCCTTTAAAGGCCATGTCGGAGGCATCAACCGTGGCAGGCCCCAATGGGGGGTGCCCTTCTCATTGCCCCAGCTTTGATGTCGCACGGTTTTCCTTACCCACAGTGCCAACCAGAGAGTGGCCCGGGGCACGAGACCATGCAGAAGCGCTCAGACAGCCACACACACAAGGAAGAACGCCAAAAACTGAGCGGCAGACAAACAACTCGGACTAAACTTCAACCAACTGAAGCGGCCAACGTTTGGCCCAAGTTCCCGAGCCTAGTAACAGATGGCCCTTTTATGTTCTGCCGCTAGAGCCAGGTGTCCCACAACAACAGGATGCGCGTCACTCCCTGCACACGCGAGGCAAGCCAAGCTCGGCCAGCACGAGCACGTTTGGCCAGGGAATCTGCACTCCCGAGCATTGAACGAGAAAACGCAGTGCTCACCCAATGATGGCCACACGAAACCCCACTACACACCTACGAATGTGACAACACGGCACAGACGGTGGGGGGGATAATAAGTCGGTCACTCACCTCTGTTGAGCCAGTGCCGCCAACTGGGCTCCAAAGGCTACAAGAAACGGGGGAGAGCAGCAAATCAAAACACTTGAACGCGTACGCATGCCACGAATGCACACACACAGATCCCACGGGGCAAAGGCAAGCAAGAGGGTGGCATTCGAGAGGTTCTTGCAATACCATTCACCTGCAGCGGGAATTACCAGGCAAGGCTACCGAACCCAAAGACCAAAAAAAGCGGGCCGTGCACAAGATGGGTTCCTTTTGTACCGCACGTACACCACCCCACAGAAGCAAGCCCAGGGAATTCGCGAGCCGCAGGAAACGAAGAACCCAGCAAACCAAAGGTGGGGGTGAACTATGAGCCGCCACTCACGGTCATTTACGGCGGCCAGTTTCTTGGCGTCAGGTGAGCCATCTGAAAGGAGAGAGAGCAAGCGTACGTTTTCGGGCCATTCAGCAGGAGCAGAAGGAGACACGTGTCGGAGTGCTACTATCTAACCCCCCTCACCGAGCCATGCGGCCCTTGGGGTGCTAGCGAAAACACTCCGGAGCTCTTGCTTTTGCACCGTCATTACACCCCTCGGCCATACAACAGGGCACTGAGGGGCTCTAGCCAGTGCACACTGGGTCCACCCTGAACTCAGCAGAAGCTGCTGACTGGCAAAAGAACCACAGCCAGCCGCACCCCACGAGTTCACTGGAACCCTTTCAACGCAGAAAAACTGACCGCCAAAGAATGGGCATTCTGGCCTTTCCCCATTGCAACAGCTGGCCCAGTAAAGGCACCTCGAGTGCCAGCAGAAGACAGCTCGGCATATACATCAGTGATGTTACCAAAGCCCTCACATTGCAGGAGCAAGTACACTGCAAAACCCCTCTGCTGATCTCAAACATACAGCTCCCATAACACATGCAACCCATTTAGGGTCAAGGTGATTTTTGGAGAGCAACAGGCTGAAAAGAAACGAGTGCTGTTACCAGGGCCTCCCACTGCAGACTTGTCACTTGTTTGTCACTCACACAACTAGGTAATTGCAACTACAGAGTTAAGCCTGCTGCTCTCCATGAGCCCTTGCTGCAGTTACCCCTGCGTGTTTCCCACAACAGTGCTGCCGCCCAGTTCCACCGAACTTCTGTGTAGAGAAAATTCAATAATTGCGGCATACAATACTCGCCACACAAGAACCATTCCAAACTTCATTCTTTACAACAATTTCCTAATCACTAGCCCCCACCATGAATGCTGGAAAAATCCTAACAAAAAAGCCTGGCACACACATTCGACGCATTAGCATCACCCATAAAAATGGTAACCACTTGGACAAATGCTGGCCATTTTGGCATCAGCCCTGGGGTCACTTCTTGGCAACTGAATATTAATGGTGGCAACTTATAGCATCCAGAGCTAACTTCCTTGAGAAATACAGTTGCTGGGAGTACCACCCACTGCTAAGAAAAACATCAAATTCCATGCACCAAAGGTTAATTTTTCTTCCTGTGAAATGGCCCTTCACGAACAGTAGCATTGCAAACACTCGTGTAGGACCATTACAAAAATACCACTTGCAGCATATTCCCGGTACTCTACAAATTTCAAAATAACAGAACAAAAACTGCGTCTGCGGTAAAAACTTTGAAACTCAATCGCAAGAAGCCATCAACTTATTAGAAAGTGTTCACTTCTCATTAGGCCAACGCAAACTGCAA
Organism: Haemaphysalis longicornis; assembly: GCA_013339765.2. Classification (NCBI taxonomy): domain Eukaryota; kingdom Metazoa; phylum Arthropoda; class Arachnida; order Ixodida; family Ixodidae; genus Haemaphysalis; species Haemaphysalis longicornis. Next base: position 75,825,569 of record CM023448.1, on the reverse strand, counting down.
ATGAATCGGTTAACTGTGCTGAAGCCTTATATACAGAGCTTGCATGTGACCTCACCACAGCCCTTTCTGGAGTGCTGCTCGCAGCTTTCCCAGTGCTGCTCGAGATAAGAGCGGCAGATAAACTTTCCGCTGTTCAATCAGTGCTCCAACATGGCAGCTACAGTGACTCAGTGCAAGCTATGTATGGGAGCCACAAGGGAAAACACTCAGTACTCGAGCTTTCTAAGGATTTTAAATGCCGCACTTTCCCTTGTAACACCGTCCATTAGTTAACCATTGCCACAGCAACCTCCAGGGCACAGAGTGCCCTCGAGGTTGCACTCTGTACAGCTGAAAATTTTGCTGAACCCGCAAATTGTTTGTCTTGGGCAGCAAGGTTTGTTCATTTAGAGATGCCCACAATACTACAGAATTCAATATTTTAATTTCACGCTCGGACGAACGTCGTCGGCGTGAACAGAGGGGCTCCGGATTATTTTGAATCGTACGTATGCAACGTAAAATCAGGTCCGCACGCACCGGCAGTACACGGGGGCCGCCACGTGGCAGCAGCGCCGTTGGACTGGTTCACTTGAAGAGCGTGGCTTGCGACACACCGTTCAAGGCCGGTCGGATTCGCGCCGATAACGCACGACGGACGCACAAAGGCAAACCACGAGGAGCTTACCATTTCTGTCCATGCTATCCTCTAGGGGCCTCTTGGTTCCGCCGCCAGGTATGGCTCCTGCTTCCGAATTGGATGGGGGGTTAATCTTTGCAGCGATCTGCACAGAGCGCAGCCACTCGTGTGAAAACCGGCCCTATCGCGCATGATAAAAGGAACGGAAACGAGCAACAACAAAAAAAAAAAGCCACGCTATCCAACGGGCCCCGCCGTTTGATTCCGCAGCCGGACACGACAGACGAAAAAAAACGGTGGGGGGGGGGGGATAGAAAAAAGGTCGCAGATCGCGCTCACAAGAACGAAGATGCCGGCACTGCATGAGTTGCACAGTTAAAGGGGGCCATTAGCTGCGTACGATGTCAGCGCGCGAAGATGGCGCCAGCACGCACAAAGCATAGGCTAGTTAGTCCTCGGAAGTTGCGGCGCTTAAGGGGATTTGTTTTCGCGCTTTTCAACCAGAATAGATCCAAAATCGCGAGAACAACGACCCGGCAGATTTTCCTTTCACGGCGCTTGGTTTTATACGGCAAAAGCGAAAAAAAGGATTTTTTTTTTTTTCACCGGCACAGGCGCAGAAGAGGACAGATGGCAACAGGAAACCTCGTGCAATGTTTTTTTATGCCGAGTGCATAACCGATTCAAGACGCTGGGTATTGTTTTTTTTATCACCATCATACACCTAACAAAAAAAACGCCACGTTTGCTTGCCAGCGCCAACGACCTTCTCAGGAAGTTCAGCAACGCTTCGTTACACTTCTACCCATCATACGATCACTTTTACTACGGGACAAAGCTCTTCGCCGGTATCGAAATACGGCTGCGGCGGCAACTTGCGGCTGCAGCAAGCTACGCCGCGCACCACGCCGCCGCAACTCCTAGGCCTACCTCAGCGGCGCCACAAATAGTACTCCCATATCGCAAAGTATAACTTCAATCAGCACCTTAGACAGCACTGCTGTCCTTCAGGGCGGCGGGGGCGTAGGGATCCAAGTAAGAGCCTATTTTTCCGCTGCATTTTCGTACTCCAGGCAGCTGGAATGCCACGATGCACGCGCCCGGCGCGAGACAATGAGGTGCCCCCCCTTCCCCCAGTAGGAACCGCGGCCCGGGCGACGATACCCTGGGCGCCTAAGAACCCGAATTACCTCAAAAACGTCGAACGACTCACCTGTCGCGCCCTTTGCACAGCATCCGCGAACGCTGCACTAGGATCGTACCCACTAGAAATATTTGATTGTGGCGGCGCAACCGCGGTGAAATCCGACATGCTGCAAGACCTCAAAATGGCGGTCACACCTTCGTCACGTGACTTCTTGATCCACGTCGAAAGAAAAACTGAGACGAAAGAGGCAGCAGCGATTGAAGCGCTGGTTGGTCACCAAGCGGCAAAAAAAAAAACAACCACTCAATGTATTGCCTTTTCACAAGCACTGTTTTATGCTGTTAGAAGCAAATTCAAATTTTTTATGTATATTCCTTTGTTTTCTGGTAGTTGTAAATTACTTCAGCAAAAAATTTGAACACACGCTGTATCACCCTTTTGAGGGTGAAGTAGCGCGCAACGACTTGGCGGCACAATTTGAAAGCTTCTAAACTGAACATTTGCTTTGATCCCTCTGGTTAAAGCCTTACTAATAAAAAATAGGCAAGAATTTTTTTTTTGCCAAAGAGCATATTTCAGGCATGCTTAAACGACACAATTACTTTTTTTTTTATTTTTGCGCAAGACTTGCAATGCAAAGCTTTCGTTACGATCACCCTGTGGGTATAGTGCCTAGAATATTCTACTCGGAACATTGCTGGCGCTAGGCGGGACAAGGACGAGGATTTACACACACAAATGAAGCGCACACTACCAACTGATTTATTAATCACAACAACACAACTTATAAAGAAAAATGCAGATGACGTGACAGGAAGAGAATCAATCTCGATGAAAATGTATGCAATTTTCGTCATGCGCATGCGTTTGCATACGAACTGTCAAGTCTATAGTTCCGTCTCTGTTGTCGACAATGAAATCGATGGCGAACTGATACAGTCTTTGCCCTGGGGCTGAGACTTGCTTGCACATATTTTTATGTTCTCTGAGTCGTTCGTTAACGCAGCGTCCAGTTTGGCCTATGAAAGCCTTCCCGCACGACATAGGTATCCTATAGAAAATCCCGGAGCAGCATGCGACAAACTTACTCGTGTGGTTAACGCTACATCCTGTTTGTTTAGCATCTCTGTGTGTGTAAATCCTCGTCCTTGTCCCGCCTAGCGCCAGCAATGTTCCGAGTAAAAACCAACCTCTGGTTAAAATATTCTAGGCACTATACTGTGGACATGCGGGGAGAGAGGTGCGCGCACATTTTCTACCTACACTTCACGTCCGCTTTCACGACCGTTTTCGGTATACAGTGTACTAGAAGTTTTAGAGCGGCCTGACCGGCGGCCTCCCCCATTGTTCCGCCGCTTCCTGGCATCAGCTCTCCCAGCCTGCGCAAAGCAAGATTTGCGCTGCTCGCTGCGGAGTCTCGCACTTGCGCCTCTAATTTATTGATTGATATAACGTTTAACGCGCGGACGCTGCACAGGCGATGAGGCGCGCCGTACGTGGTGGAAGGCTCCGGCCTAATTTTGACCACCTGAGGATCTTTAACTTGCGCCTAAATCTCGAACACACGGGCGTTTTTCGCGTTCTCCTCCATCAGAAAAGCGGCCGCCGCGGCCGGCAATCGAACCCCCACCTTTGAGCAGCTGATTTAGAAAGTAGACGCAGAGCGTTCTAACTCCGCTTGTGCAAATTTTATAGTAATACAATCCGACATAAAATTATCGACCCGACCACCTTATCCCCCCCTCCCTCCCTTCCCCAAATATACTTTCTCATTTTTTATGCGCATCCTGAACACGAACGTTCTTGATATACAGTAATCTCTCGTTAATTCAAAGTCGTAAAATTAGCTCAAATTTCGAGATAAGCGAAGTTTCGAGTTAAGTGAAATGCCGAAAATTTGTGGCCAGGTCACTGAAATAAGCGCTAGTGCTGCTAACAAAAGCTCCACTGCACAGGGGAGCTTTCGTAATACAGGCAAAATAATTCGCAGGAAAGACAAATTTTTATTATTGCGGAAGAAATAACTGCGTGATGCTCGCCTGTTTTGCTTTCGCATCTGCATCCCATAAATGCGTACTCGAGCTTTTCGATGTATCGCATCAATTGTTGGTCGCCACCGCTACATTCCATCTTTTTGCGAAGCAGGCGCAGCATGTTTGTTGTTTCTGCCAGTTGTAATCACTTCTGGAGGCTCCGCGTCGTCCGCATGATCAGCTGCGTCGTCCACAGCTATATCGACGATGTCCAGCGCCAGACAGCATTCCGGTAACGGGGCCATCGGCCTGGCACAGCGCGCACTCCGCGCAAAGTTTCCTGTCACGACCGCGTTTGGCGCGGAGAGGGAGCGTTCGAACAGCGGCCTTATGAGGTGCGTTGAGCGGATATTGCCTTATGTTGCTCAGGGGTTTATGCAGAATTTCGATTTTGGGGGGGGTGTCGGTGGGATGTTTGGGGGGGTGTTGTATAAATCCCTAGGCAGGGTGCTTGTTGTTGTGGAATCTTTTTGGGGGGGTGTCGAAGTCCTTCTGGGGGGGTGTTGGGGGGGTGTTAGGGGGGGGGGGGTGTATAAATCACTGATGTTGCTTCTGTCCTTTCTCTCAGCAGTCCGAGATATCCGTGGCCGTTTCTAGAAGCGTTTCTAGATAAAAAAAAAAAAAAGCGTGTGTGAGTGTGTGTGTGTGCCCGGCCCCCTCGTCATCTACCTCTTCCCCCTCAGTATAGTGGGTTTCCCCCCTCAAGACAAAATCCTACCGACGCCCATGGACAGGAACGAGACAACGCATCGCTGGCATTGTCTTATTACCGCTCATTCCACAAAACTGCACGCGCACGGCTTGCGTTCGTTGTTGTTGTTGTTGTTGTTGTTGATCCGCATACCCAATCAGGGGATCGGCCAAACAACAGAGGATTGTAAAAATGAATGGTAAACGCTTCGTCGTCCTTTTCTACCGTCGTCGTCGTCTTCCACCGGAGCACACGAGTGTTTCCCGACCGCGGCGGCCGCTTTTCTGATGGAGGCGAAAAGCAAAAACGCCCAGGCTGTGTACGAGATTTAGGCGCACGTTAAAGATCCCCAGGTGGACAAAATTAATCCGGAGCCCTCCACTACGGCGCGCCTCGTCGCCTGAGTAGCGTCGACGCGCTAATTACCGCATAATCAATCAACCAAATCTGTTCATCAAAAAGCTTTCGCATCGAAATGCCTGTGAACCGAGAAGTCCGTGCATCGGAAAGATGGGCAAGTCCGTGCGCCGAAACGTGCTTCACCGAAATGTCCCAGACTCCTTCACAGGCCAGTCGGTAATGGGCAGTTTTGTAACAGGGTGACACTGTGATTGGATGATTCGTTTCAAATTACCTCTCTGAAAAGCTCGATCCCACCCCCCTCCCCCCTCTCCCCATTTTTCGGATGCTTCGTGTCCTTGAGCCGCAGATGAAAATAGGAAAAATATGGTATCAAATTTTTCTACAACGAATGCGAATCGGGATGTTAAACAAAGTTCGCGTAATTCGATACTAAATATTGGTTTCTTGCCCTTTCGGCTGATTTTCAGGGGCGAATACTTCCTAATCGTCTCCCCCTTGCCTGTGTAAAGAATTCTGACATTGAGTTAGCACAATATCTGCAAGGCACAAAAGGGGAAAAAAAGGAATCATGTCATACAGTTAAGCGTGGATGTAACGAACCTGTACGTAACGAATTCCTGGATTTAACAAAGTTTTTCAATTCCCCATTGAAACCGATGAAACTGATGTTTCCAGCCTTATTTAAACCGACGAAGGCATGGCGACAATTGCCCTGATGTAACGAATTCACTACGCTGATGAGTCATTGTTTTTTGTACGTTTTCTGAAAAATTGGATGGAGATTATGCACTAATTTAGCGAACTTTGCTCGCACCGCGCACTACCGTGCGTTTACAGTTCGAGTGTGGTGCCGGTTAGGTGTTAAGCCCGCCTGTCTGTGTAGTCGCGCTTCTCCACTGCTTTCTGAGGTGTAGGTTCGTCGGTGATGAGTTATGCTGCCAGAAAACGAAAAGTTTTGCCTTTTCAAGGCAAGCTTGCCATTTCAGGTGCCATCTCCGCCGGCGAGAAAAATTAACGTTGTCGCCCGGTACAGTGTCCCAGCTAGTACCCTCTCAAAAAGTTTGAGTGCGGCAAAGATAATCAAGTTCGCGAAAAGGCGCCCTTTCGGCATACGTTTGGTCCATGAAACTGGTTAAGGCACCGAAGAGTATCAAAGGGCAAAATTGAAATTTACGTTAACTTAATCATCAATTTTGCCATTTGACATTCTTCGCATACGTAATTAAGTATTCGCGAATACATTGATTCGCGAATACCTTGATTTTTTGGAGTGCCAAAGAATCAAGGTCACTTACCCCTGGAGTGCCAAACGTATTCGCAAACGTAATTACGAGAGAGAGAGAGAGAGAGAGAGAGAGAGAAGCTTTCTTAGGAACAGATGGGTGAAGGAGACCGGGTGGCCACCAGGCTGGTGGCGACTGAAGCAGCTCGTTCAACCACTGCTCTTGGGTGATCAGGTCGGAGATGCCCAGCGCCTCCTCCCACTGCTCGCTGCTGGTGATTGGGGGGAAAGAATCTCGAGGGCATTCCCACATGCAATGGGTGAGTGGTGCATACGCACCACAAAGGGGACATTCAGTAAAGGGGAATTATGACGGGTGAATGTGATGGAGAAGGGATCTCGTCGGGAAGGCTCCCGTTCGAAGGAGTCTCCATGTTCGTACTTTATGTTGTGGAAGTGGGCTTATGTTGTGGAAGTTGCGGGAAATGAGCTAGTGGGTCGCATAGCCATTCCCTTTTTTCCTAATTAAGTAGCTTATTTGACCGAAATTCGCGTTATAAGTGGTGTCAGTATGGTTCTAACGAGGCAATCTTTCGAATGAACCAAACTTGTGTTTTCTCGTCATGGCTCCTTTAAAGGGGCCCTACATAGGCTTCTCGAGGTCACCATTTCAATGACGCAATCGCTAGAGTACCTCTTCCCGACAATGTATACCAAATATTACACCTCTGCGTAAAGCAGGGGCCGCACAAACACGCAACAAAGATCATTTCTTTCTTTCCTTGCTCACCTACCGCTTTCTTGCCGCCACACTGCCGCGCTATGACGTGCGACAGACTGCTTGTGACGCACCCTGTGACGCACGAAGCTCTGAACAGTACGGCTGCGCTATTGGTGGGCGCCGTTAAATGCTGCAGCCAATCAGCGTTCCCGGCTCTGGGGGAAACGCGGTTGCGCGCGGCGCTCCTGCACCGGCGGCACGGCGTATTCATCCTGCACCGGTGACACGGACGAATGTAGATCGTCGTCCGTTACACGAGCTTAGCTGAGTTTGTAGATATAGCGCGTCGTTTACAAGACGCTGAAAAACACGGAGCGTCTCTGCGGGCACAAACGCCCGCTACACGCGCGACCGCGGCAAGCATCTGCCTGCACGGTCGACAAGCAGCCCACTGTGCGATATATGCACGGTACGGCATACAACACAGCAGTTAAAACTTGTCGCCGCCCGCCAGAGCGGGACTATTGCTGAAAATCAGTTTGCAAATACGTGAAAGGGGGTGAAGGACTGCGCGGGGGATCGTCGTTGTCGCGGCCTGAGGGACTGAATTGAACTGAGGGAACTAGGGGAAAGTCGCCTTTGGGCGGAAAAATGTTTCGCGCGGACTAGGAGCGGCCAAAACCAGAACTGATGGTGGACCTCAACGCATTGGCCTGCCCTACATCTCCATCGTAAAAATGCAGTTACGCCCTGAAATAATGTTGCTGTGATTTTTTTTTTTTTTCGGGCCCGATAAGGTGTCGGACTCGGCCCCACGCCAGTCGGGCCCTTTTCTCCCTCCTCCCCCCCGAACCTATTAGCCGTCTATAGGTCTTTTCGGTACAGGGCGTTTGCGGTACGGTCTTTTCTGAAACACGGACGGTGACGGACCTTTCGGGACACGGACCTTATTACAGATATTCTTGCTCGCAATGCTGCATTATTTTAGGCCAGAAGGTGGTTATGCGGCCTTGCCAAAAAGCTTCTGTTTATTTGTTGAATATTAGCTGGAATATTTGAACCATTTGGAAGCTTCCCTTTAAGAAACGCACAAGGCCAAAACGAACAACCTTGGCAGCGCTGCGCTGTGGACCTTCAACCAGTACGAAGTCTTGCGGGCGCTGTGGAAGATGGTGGCGGTCCCGGGGTTGACATACGCCAACGCAGTTCTATGCCTCTCAACGGGGATGAGAGAGTTCCTGGAGAGACGCCAGAGAGATGTGGGCAGGATGGCGTTGGGGACCCACCGACAGACACCAGTGGAAGCCACCCAAGGCGAGCTGGGCTGGTCATCATTTACAGCCCGGGAGGCGGTAGCAAAGGCAGCATACGAGAATAGGCTCGTGCGCCTCCCTGAAGGCAACCTAGCCCGGCAAGTGCTGGTGTACCTGAGTTTTTCGGGGCGGTCGACGAGATGGACGCGGCGGACTGTGAAATTGCGTCGAGTCTTCGACCTGCCGATGGTCAGCCTCGCGACGGCAGCGACAGCGAGATCAAGGAAGGAGGTGCATGAGCGGGTGCAGAGCGCTGAAACCAGGAAGTGGCAAGAGGCATGCCAGCAGAAGTCTTCCCTGGCAGTCTACTGCAGGGAGAAAACGGAAATCCGCAGGGAGTGGCTGTACGAGTGTCTACGACAACTCCAAGGGGAGCGGTTTCCTGGCGGAGGCAAGGTGTGGTGTGCTGCGCACGCGAACGTGGAGAGCGCGCTTCACAGCTAATTTGGCAAAGACCTGTGCCGCTCTGCGATTCTGCGGAAGAGACGACGGAGCACGTGGTGGTGGCATGTCCGGGTATTTTTCCCATTGCCCGTACATCGTCGCTGTCAATTGCACTGGGGTTCAGGAAGCCGGAGGAAACTGGGACTGCCGGGGACGGCAGTGGTGACAGCCCGGGTGCAGCCACGGCCACTACAAAACGGCGTTTGGAGTTTTGGTGGCAACACGGGGCAGTGCAACGGAGTGCTTGAGTTTCATTTGGGGCGACAAAAGTGTAGCGTTCTCGCATTCTTGATTTTATTTTTTCTTATTATGATTTTTGGCTCCGCCGCGCCACTAGGCGAGGGCGACCCGTATAAAGGGCATAGCCGCCATCACCTTCACCTTGGTACCAAAATATGGCAGCTCCGTCAAAAAAAAAAGAGAAAAAAAAAAGAAAAATAGTCCCTCAGTCCTGCTTACATGATTAGTCAGTAAAGCTGCTAGAATACCAGTGAAACTGCGTCACGACACGAAGGAGAAATGCGCTTTGAATTGCAATTTCGCAGTACAGTCGACTCCCGTAAGACGGAGTCCACGGGAACCGCACAAAACTTCGAACTAACTGAAAGCACAATAAGAACATGGCAATTTGTACGCAGCACGTCTCCCTTCAGAACTCCGACTTTCATTGCTAATTCGAGGGCACGACACGGTTTGCCCTCATAGTTCGGACTCACCGCTATGTATACAGTCGAAGCCGGAAGCGTCCAGCGAGAAAAACTGCTCGCGCGGAATAGTGCGCGACAAAAAAGCTTCAGGGCCTGAACAAGAGAGAGGGGTACGTAAGCTGGCGCGAATCTCAACTGACCTGGCTGCGCGCGGCCTCAGCTGGGATGGCGCCGTCATAATACAGAGCACGGTGGTGTTTTGGCGCTTAAAAATTTTTGATTTGATCAAGCAATGACGGCCACGTCAATGCTTTTTGTTCTAAATGACTTCCATTATGTTCTTATTATCGAGAAATTTCTTTTATTGAATCCCACGTATAAGCGTCGGGATCAGAACGTCACTTCCAATTAACCAGAAATTCCAATTAAGCGACTTTTAATGATCGAGAGTCGATTGTACCTTGTTTACGAACGCATGAGACCGGGCGCAGTCCGAACGAGCGCAAGAAACAAAACACGGTTTTTTGTTGTTTGCAATATAGCCTGTTTTTCAGTTCACTATAGCAATGAAACTTGAAGAAAGGGCTGCAGTTTTATTCTGACAGACAAACACGGGGCTTCCTGATTCACGTTGTCTTTGGGACGCTAATGGAATGTCTCAGGAGCAGCGGCTTCATGTTTTTTGTATTAAAACTGAGACGGGTAATCACCCGTGATATCACCTGGGATAAACCTCCTCACGATTATGTAGCCACCTCAGCAGTCAAACGTCATTTGTACGTTTCAGTGTCTTTTCAGCGAAACAAGAGTCCCAGCCATTTTCTGCAACCATTCTCTTCCCGTAGACGGCTGTATGTCGACAACAGACGGAATTCCTCAACGTTTGCCACTTCACTCTGGCCTACCCAATTACGACAAGTAAATGAACTCGCCGGAATGAAAGGTCAATTTTACCACTCCATAATTTTTCCCGAGATGTCTACGTTTTATTTAGAACTACAGCAGTTTCCTCGATTTGTTGGCTTTGTCGCAAAGCTGACAAAACACAGGAAGAAAAAAATGCAGACGAGCGAGCGACATACAGCTTCGCTGTAAAAAATAACTTTATTTCCACCTATTTGTAAAAAAAAAAAAAAAAAATCAGGGATAACAAATAGTTGAGGAATTAAAGCAAGAGCAGGTGCAGCCTTCCGGCTTACCGCAGTTCTCCCAGACGTGCTTATATACTATGCAGTTATTGAGCGCAGTGCAGTTAACTTTTGCGCAGCTAATTTTGGGGGCAAATCTTGCTATGTGCATAGTTTCAAGTTCATAACATCCTTCTGCCGGGCTTCAGGGCCATTGCAACTATCTCTTCGGGATGTATGGGCAGTAACTTTTAACAATTAATTACATAAAATAATCGGAGTTTAATATCCAAGTCGACTCCTTTGTCAGCGCGAAATATCCCTTTTCTCTTACCAATCACTAGGCTCCTTAACAATAATTATTTTGAGCGGGAAAGTTGGGAATGAATCAATAATAACACAGTGATTGTTTGTTGATCTTCCGCCTTGCACGCCAACTGGAGGTTGGGGTGGCTTTGCGCTTTTGCCGGTACGGGACTTAATTTTCGGGTGCTTGCCACTGCTTCCTTTGCAGAAGCTTATTCGACCTTGGAGGATTCCTCTCAAATGTTAGTGAGTTCAGCTATTAGCAGTGGTGAAAATTTCCATTTACGCACAAGTGACGAAAGAAACTTTCAAATAATTATCAGTAATAAAGAATGCTTGCATCACTATAAAGTTTTTGTTTGGGTTGTAGAACCGGGTGTCTGTTAAATGACTTTTTTTCCAATTCCCCAACTTGAGATTTTCCTTGACCACGTAAGGTAAATTTTGTTGACCAGAATACTAATGCATTTTAAAATAGGTAGAACCTATTCCAGGGAAAACTCAGGCTATTGAAGTTCCCCGACAGCACAAGCATACGTACTACAAGAAAAATGTATTTTTAGTGGTGGAGAGAGTCTAGATTTTTTCAGAGCCTTGTACTATGCTTTATTAAGTAATTTTAACGTTCTTTATCAAAATTAATTACGGAAGACTGGCTACTACTACTATTTCTTTTCTTTATGGGATACTAACAGTCTGTTTTTTTTTTGCTTACTTTTTCCGAAGTTTCAACCCTCAGTTAAAGCACAAGGTGCCTGCTACTGGGGATGACTAATGATGTTATCAAAGCTTGAGACAGTAATGATGGAAAGGAACCTAGGCTACTGAGGGCATCGCTGCGTTCTTTTTGTTTGTGTTGCGTTGTAAAATAAGTGATGTTCCAAAATAATAAAATAACTACCATAACATAAGTTGAAATAGTGGGTGCAGTTTATTCCAGTATCGTGTGAATGAGTTCAAACAATGTGTTTTTTATTGTACCACTCATGCGAGGCTTCTTTGCACGTTGTTTTTGCTTGCAAGAAAACCAACGCGAAGGCAACTCTTCGAAAGCGCCAAACTTGGCGCTACCAAATGACGTCACCAAGGACTGTCACGTGACATTATGACGTCAGAGTTTCAAACGATGCCGAAAATGCTCTCCTGCTGCGGGAATCGGGGAAACAGGTTGGCAACGCTGGTAACGCTGCTTCGCGAATGGCGGTGTTTACGCATGGAGCTTTTTCTTCCTCCATGTGTTTACGTAATACAGGATGCGATGTTTGTATGTTACTTCTGTTGCACTTTCTTTGATAGTTATATGAGAGCAGTATTTTCAATATATATGACCTACGCCTGTTACGCAAGCAAGAAAAGGACGTGCCTGTAACAATAAGCAGTGGGTGAGCAATAATCTATCACCTCGGCACCCAATCCCTTAGCTGACGGAAGTCTCATCAGCGGTTCCGGGTGTACTGAAATATGCTCTGTGGGTTTCGTTGCCACTGTACGAATTTCAAGCGCAAAACTTGAGACAGGGGACCAACTGAACAGAGACAAAGCGCTTTTGCGCCTGAAATTCGTTCAATGAAATTTTGCACTTGAAATTCGTACAATGCATGGATTACCAACTAGATCGAACCCACACGTTGTTCGTTGCCACATTGGGCATTCTCGATTGACCGTTCTGGGGAGGCCTCGGGCAGTCCGAAGACTGCCCTCGGAGCGGAGTCCCCAAGCTAGGTAGCACTGTCATCATGGTAGCGCCAGTCCGTGGACGACCCGGGACTGTTAATCGAGGAGAAACACTCCCTCCCCCTTTTTTTATTCAAACAAATTGCTAGAGCAAAATAACCTACTAATTGGTTTGCTGGCGTTCTTGATCTAGGAGTTTCGTTGCGCAGCCTGGAGCATTTAGTGACGCTAGCGCAGCGCACGTGCTTGCTGTTCCGCTTTTGTTAATTGCAAATAAAGTTTTCTCTGTCTCTCTGTTCAGAATGTACTGTCATAAGCTGAAGTTTACGGACCACCGGAGCGGATGCCAAAACTTATGCTAAAACTAACAGCCGCGCCGTCTGGTTGCTCGGCGCCTGCTGTTGAGATGGTGCATAGCGCAGGCGCGGCCTAGCAGTACATATAGCACACATGCCGCTATCGCTCTTTCTTTTTTTTTTTTTTTGCTATTGCCTCACGCTCTGATAAATTCGCGCCAGGGGAACCTCGCTGCCCTTTGGCCGTCTGCTGGTCAGCACATCTGTGGAAACGATCATCTCCAACGACGCCCATCATGGCTGACTGATTGCCACCACCTCCTCCTCTTCCCATCTTCCCCTTCTCCGACTGCGGCCTTGTGGCTTTCCCCATTTCAATAAATCTTATTCAGTTCAATGCTCGCGCAATCGGCGGCAGTGCTGCTCCACTGGCAGTGTAGGCGAGCTGGTGATTACCTCGCGCTTGTAGATTTTTTTCTAGCTCCTCCGCTTCACACAACGTGCAGTCGAAGAAAAAGTGCACTATATTTGACCTCAAAGGCCACTGCGCGGACTTTCACGTACTCCTGCTAGTTAGTTCATGCTGGACTTAAAAACGTGCGGAAATATCGGCGGCTAGCGTCGTTCCAGTGAACAGTTCTATTTCGTAAATCGCATTCTTCAAAAACCATTCCAAATCAAATTATATGAAGGTTGACTGCTTCAACGACTCCTCAGTCACTGGGAGCTTTTTTCCAGTTGGCCCCATAGATAGGTGTCGCAGTTTTAATATGATAACATAAAGGTACCGCTTCCGAATTAATTCGAGCAGCCTCACCAGGTTCAAAGAAACCACAGTGAAGATTGGTTTGTAGCAGCCATACATCTGTCTGCTAGGATAATTCTGTAATAATTCCAATCTTTATAAATCTAATTCACAGAAGTATGTTGAATTGCCGACTTGAAATGACCGTGTTTAGTTTCTCGTGCTACTTCTGTAAATACCGGTGTAAAAAATGAGAAAAATAAGCCGTTATTGTATATCCTACATCTTAATCATATCAGTTTATCAAAGTAAAGAAAAAAACAACGTGGGCACGTCAGCTTCGGTTAATGCATTCATGTCATTGATGAATTAGTGCACCACCATTTTTTTCTTTTGGTATTGGTAATTTCGAAGCAGTTATTAAATGATCCAAAAGCACGATATACTGTGTTTTACCTGACCAATCACCTGTGTGGGATTTTTTTATCTGCTGTTCAATTTATTGGAAACGTACCAACTGCCCCAAGCACACACACACACCGACACATTGGTCACGAAAAAGCTGCATGTTCGATTCAATGGGTGTCCTTTGCGAAAATCTAAGTGGTATAACAAGTCGTGATGTGAACAATTGCGGGATTTGGTGATGGGGCATGACGGGTTGCGGTAGCTGAATAGCACAGAATGCATTGTAATGTAATGAGAAGCCTATTTCATTAGGGGACAAGTTTTCCCTGCAGCAGGTTCAAATATAGCAAAGCAAGCAAAATAGCCCGTACACCATCGTGGGCTAAGAGAAAGGACCCACGTTGGTTGGCCGTTTTGTTTGGATGTATTCACTGCAATATTTTCCCCGCTGGGACATTGTGATACAGGAGAGCTATTAAACAGGCTACGAGCCCAACGCAGCCACAGCACCCTAACTGTGACAGCGTACTACCATTGCCGCATATCAGCTGAGTCCCACCGTATTCAGAGATAGGGCGGTGCTCGGCAGGGTTCTCCTAACTACACACCGTAGTTCCCTTGGCCCTGATTTATCGAACAAGAAGCAGTGGCAAGTGATAGTGGCATGCATGCAACACTGGTTGGGCGCACCTGCGCTGGGCACGGTCTCGGCAGCAGGCGCCGAATTTCGATCACTGCTTCCATGGTTCATAAGCTTCAGCTCATGACAGTACGTACACGGTACACCGCAAATAAAACCAGAAAGCTGAAACAACGGGCGCTACACAGCGGTACTCTCTGGCCTTGTGCTTTATCTTGTGCCTATAATAGCCTCGCTTAGTATGCTCCTAAAAATTTGATCCTTTAATGTAAAAAAAAAAAAAAATGCGTTCGAACTGAAACCACCTTCAGCTGTCTGCCGACATTAGGGGATAAACCGGACCCCTAGGCATTGACACAGACACATGAAATCAGCGTCTCCATTTTTGTGCAGATGGTTCCATTCTCCTCGGTCCACCAGCCTCATGACGGCAGCCTGCTCGGGATAACAGCAGCTCGTGGGCTGTCATCCTTGAAGTCCAAAGCCAACCTTCTGAGTTGACCAGTACGGGCGAAGGCGGGATCTGGTCCCATCGTGAGGCACAAAGGTTCCTTCCCAAGTGAGATGATGGTTTCTAGCTCGTACTTGCATATTTGGAATAAGCTTGCTGATAGACCAGCGGGGACGCACCAGTTATGTTCCTAAAAAAAACTATATCAATACCCTGTGTTAAAGCAGCACCACATTATAATTGGGCCATACAGTCCTGTTGGGAAATCTGGGCATGAGCATATCTTTGAGTGCTCGACACTACGCCTACCTCGGTCTCGGTGAGCTCTTATTACGTATTCAGAATATCTCTACTTGAGCATGTGCCAGAAACAGAGGCCCTGTAAGCACCTTGTGTCAAGCCCGTATTCTGCCCGAGGCCATATGATTCTAACCCCAGACATTACCTGCCGTAGCGGCGCAATGACTAAGGTGTTGTGCTGCTGAGCTGAAAGACGGGGTTCGGTCCTGGCCACAGATAGAAGGCGAAAAGGGAAAATGCCAGCGTGTAAAGTTTTTGGTGTGTGTTAAAGATCCCCAAGTGGTCAAAATTATTCCGGAGCCCTCCCCTACAGTGGGCCTCATAGCCCACGTGAAGTTTGGGCACGTTAAAACCTCCAAAATTTTAAATTTTCAATTTGAAGTCTGAACATTTTAGTGGGCACCAGTGTACAGTACCCAGTTACCCTTTTCGTACCCACAAGGGGGGGGGGGGGGGGGAGGTAATGAGGATTGCAAACTCTTATGAACTGTCTAACTGTACTACTATGTTTGCTTTAGCTATGTTTGCTGTGCTTAAAGAGGGAATATGTTTCTTGTCACCTGGTGTACTCAGCCTAACACCCACACGTAGAACATTTCATACTTATTGCCTCATCATACACACCTGGGAATTCACTATCTATATTTTGTGAAGACAGATGCGAAGTTTCCCGCTTGAACTTGGCAGAAAGTTGCATTATTTAGGCTTTGGCCCCAACCACAACTTCAGGAAAAAATAAGATAGGCAGACAAGTCGGCTGACTATTTCTTAAGACTATTTCTGGCTAGTTTCCTAGTACGCCTAAGATGACGGCTCACCTTTCGTCAGTTCGACTCCGGCTGAAGGACCAAACTCTGGTGGAAAAAATCAGTCTTGGCGTCCTGAACCAATGCTACCATCATATACCTAATGGCACTGCGAGCATGTTCATACCAAATCGAGGCTGTAAGAGCAATTTTTTCTGCCATTAAAAGTTTTGAAGCAAGGGCAGCCCTGCTAAGTCTGACACGCTAGACCCACTAGGTGGTGTGGGCTAGCCTGAACCTAGGCAGGTCACTCCAAACCAAATGGTTGGTGTGTCACCGGGCTCCACCGCTGACAAAGCCCACCTTTCATCAAACGACGCCTCAGAAGATGACGAGGTGGAAAAATGCAGCACACAAGATCTTCTGAAGGAAGACCAAACGATTGCTCTGCCCTGGACTCTCAGTGTGCACCATGCCAGCTGCTGCAAAGACCAGCGACGCCTGACCATAGCGTGCAGGCACTGACAACCTCCACTCCCCGCTGAAGACCTCAAGCTGGCATTTCGACCGCAATACCGTCCCTGAAAAATTGCCAATGGCTGCTAGCAACTGCAGCAAACGTACAAGTTGGAATGGTCAGTGACAAGCTCCAGAGACCAGCTAAGCAGTATCAAGAAATTAACAGTTGAGGGAAATTCCTATGAGGTTGCGTCACGCACTGCATCTCCCGACTACTGCCAAGAGGTCAGTCTTAAAATCCACCTCAATACAGTCACACCCGATTCTATCGAGCTCGCAAAAAACCACCTATCAGTTTGATATAGGGGATAATTTGATATAAGCAAGCTAAGGAATTGGACTTTATAAAAGCACACAGCATTTATAAAGACACTTTATTGGTGCAACTGCCTTACTTTTGCATGAAATAGTCCCGCATCTTCTGCTTGAACAACCTCGCCGCCCGAGACAATACGCACTAATTCACATTGCTCTAAAGGGTTGGAGCAGCAGAGGAGAAGCGAAGAAGCTCCGGACTAGTGCGACTCCACCAATCATTTCAGAGGTCGTGGGCAAAGAATCATCGTTGCTTTTCTCGTTGCGCCCGCTTTCACTTGCGCTCGGTACACGTCGGCAATGTAGTCTTCCAAACTCTCCTTGATCGTGACACCATCGTCCACACTAACAAACTTGCCGATCCATTGATGTGGCAACGGCATCCGGACATTTCCGACACGCTCCTCCTCACTTCGGCAACACCGGCAGTGCCTTCGTTGCACTCAGGATTTTCAGTCATCACCGGCATGCATAGGCCGGCAGATTTGAAGCAATGGTGGATGGTTTCTTTAGTAACGATCTGCCCAGAACCTACTTCCTACTTCGACAAGGTGTTCTCGGTAATCTCATGACTGACGGGGACGTCCGACTTCTCACCAAGTTCGACTCGATTTAGGATTGCCAGCTTCACGGCGAAAGGCAAGTTTGGCCGCTTCGTGCTAGCTAGAGCCACTGAATACACCTTTATTTAGTGACACTAGCACTAGCCACCACAGCTACACTGCCTTGAAAAGCCCTCAAAGCGTGAATGACGCAAACACAACAAATGAAAAAAAAGCATGGCAGGCGGGCCGGGATCATTTTTTGCAAGGGGGGTGTTGACACGGCGTGATGCCTTGAGGGGGGGGGAAAGAGCTGCCCGCTGCCCATGAGCAGCCAGGCTGAACCACTTTGAGGTGTGTGGTGGCTATAAATTTCTTCTCCGTCCCGAGGGAAAGCCAACTTGGGAAAAGGGGGGGCACGTCCGCGGCATTTGAAGTTCAGTATAGCAGCCTTGTGTCCGTGTTTTTCCTACGTCCTGTGTTTTTTCGTTCAAGCTGAAGTTTCCAGTTGATATATCGGTTGTCGCTGGTTCCTGTTCAATGTAAGCGTAGTTTTTGCTATATGTTCTCATTGTAAATGTACTGTGTCCAGAAATGGTTTGATATAAAAGATAATTCGATGTAAACGGGTTCGATATAGTCAGGTTCGACTTTAACACAAATGAAATGGTCCTCAGACCCATTGAGAACCGAGGTTACAAAGCCCAAACTTGCAAAAAACTAGACAACACAGCGACGCTGATGATCACATTCTGCAGCAAATGTATACCGTACTGTTACTTCTACAAAAGAACAGTACCTCATTGCTGCATGTACAACGAGACTGGTCACAGGAGGAATCGGCCTTGGGCAGTAACTAGTTACTAGTAATGCATTACCGGTAACTAGTTACTTTTTTGAGTAACTTGTAACCGTAACCAGTACTTTTAAGTCAGAGGAACTTGTAACTGTACCAGTGTTACTTTTTGCAAAGTAACTCCACTGGAAAATGCGGTTACAGTTACTTCGTTCTTTATAAAAATCATTCAAGAGCAGCACTCGTTAAAGGCCGACATACAGTTGGCGCTTTCCACTTTTTCGGACTACCTTCTTTCCCATATCCTCTACCCTTTCCACATTTCCACAACACCTCTCCCCTCGCAGTTTAGGAGAGGACATCACTAGGAGGATTGTTTTTTCTGGAGAAGACAGAGGACGGAGGTCGGTCGTTAGGGCAGTTTCTTAAAGCTGTTCTTTCATCTTGAGTCGAGCGGAAACAGGAAAAAACAAAACAAAAAGAAACTGGCAATAAGACTTGATTTTTGCAAATAAATCTCCCTTCACCAAGGGCGCATTGACAAAAAGGTAATGCAACAAAATGAGGTGTGCACAGCGTTTGTTGGTGTTGGGCTGAGTGTGCCCCTTTTATGATCCCTTGGGCCAGATTTTTACCACGTGCAGTCTTGGAGTATACCTGATAGTTTGTGATCTATTGCTTAGTTTTATACAGCAACGAAAAAGGAATGACGTTACTTTTTCAAAGTAACTGCAACTGTAACAAGCTAGTCTTGGAAACTCAGTAACTGTAACAGTAACAGAGCTACTTTTTCGGCTGAGGTAACTGTAACTGAAACACTGTTACTTTTTACTGGTAACTGTGCCCATGACTGGGAGGAATGTGTGCCCCTCATGCCCCAACAATGAATGCTGCCTCCCCTTGGCACGAGTGCTACCCCGGCGCATCCTTCGATGGTAGCCCGAGCCCAGCACTAAGAGGTACCTTCAGCAACGGCAGCAGGCCTCCCGACTCTCCCTCCCCGAGACGCCATCGTTTGAGCTGCCGCCATTTCTGCCCACAAATGCCCGCCTATAGGCTGCGTTCCAGATACGGGCATAGGGAGGGCTTCATCGAAGAAGTGGACGCCATCCTGAAACAGGACCGTGAGAGGCCAAAGCACTTGGAGAAGCAGCAAGGCAGCTGCATAAAACTTGCAACAGCTGCATTACCTTTAGCTAAGCTCTGCATGTCCCAATCAGTCCACAGTTAGCACAGGAGCATGCCTATAGCACTCGAGTATCTCGCGAAAATGCCACGCTTAAAGCTAGTTCATATGCGAGTAAAACTTTTGACGTGCAGAAATAAAATCTGCAGAGCAGATAAAAAAGGACATCCAATCCCCAGCGCTCATCAAACGTACACGTGCAGAGAACAATGGACTTGCAACCTCAACCAACACCACTCTGCTATGGGCAACTGCAACAACTAATGACCCCAAAGACGTACGCTACCGTGCAACAGGTAGAGGATATCGTAGCTAAAACTATTCAAGCCCTACAGGCTACTGTACAACCGTAGACACAGCAGTGCATCCAGTGACAGCTGCCAATACTGCAACAAGAAATCGCAGGCAAGCAACAACACTTCAGTACTCAGATCACAGAAAGATTTGCGATACTACAGGAACGCCGCTTGAGGCCAGGCACCTCTGTTGCCCGAAGATAGTGACCACATCTGTGCCTACCTAACTCCACAAGATGCAAGATGGCTGCTTCCAAATGGGCTCTCAAGAGAATGTGGCAATGGATCTGCCGAAGCTTTAAAAAGGACCATCTCGCGTAGAGCTTACCTGCATCCACATCCTGACCCAACGTTATTGCACTTCAGGAAACAAATGCATGCGTTCACCTATCTGGATCCCTCACATAGGGCACCAAGACACCCTAGTGAGTAAGAGTCTAGTGGCTACACAGCAACACCTGCAGCAAGCTGGAACAGTTTAGAGCAGCGAACAACTAGCTGCTCATAGTGGAAGATTTTAACGTGGCCCACCACCTCTGAGGCTGTGATACTGTTGTACCCGCCGCCATGCACTGCTGACTACCCAGAGAAGCCGGGACAACCGGGGAGTGACCGCACCAGCCCGCACCTCGAGCCAAACTGTTTGTTTATTAGACCATGATGACTATATACATATGCTGCTGTCAGCTGACAGGTTAAGGCGCGTTCCTGGCGCCATCTAGGTTACAGAAACGCAACTGGTGAATATCACAAATACGCAGGCTCTGGAAGAGTACAAGAATTGGCCCAAGCGCAACAAGAGACACCTGTCCCGACCAGATCATTATAACAAACGTCCCTTGTGCTACATGGACCAATTTGGATGAGTATCACGGTGGCAGTCACATGCCACGGGCCACCACACGCAGTACAGGCTTGGCCTGCCTCATGAACTGGACCAGGCTAAGGGAAACAAGAACACAGAGACCCGAAAGCGACCATCTCCCCACCATCCGAGAATGGATTGCACAGCTGTACCGGGATGTGAAGGCCCGTACCAATAGACTACAGACATGGACCAACACCCTGTGCATCAATTCCTGCCTCCTCCACCCGTGGCAAGCCTGACAAGGACTGCTGAAACATTGGAAAAACAGCAATATATCAACAAGCTAGCAGGAGAGAACTGGCCAGCCCACAGGCAGTGAGTCCAAAATTTGGCGGCTTCTCCGGTTCTTCGATCAGTCTCAATCAGCAGTAGGACGGTATTTTTATACAGCATGACACGAGTCATTTACCAATTGCCAGACCACAAGGCCCTCGAAGCCCAGTACTTGACCCTCCTGCTATGGCGAAGGATGTCCACCTGCCACGGCCCCCAGGAATGGCCCACATCAGCAGCAAGGCTGTCTTCCACCTCGACAAAATGGCACAACACCCGAGGATTGCAAGCACCTATCTTTCATTTGTTTCCAATGAAAACTCCTCAACAGATGGCCTGCAAGGTGCTGGGCCTCTCAATGCAGGATATCCTACTTAAAATGGCTCCTGTGACTAGGGTTGCCACCTGACCGGTTTTGGACCGGCCCGACCGGTTTTTCAGGCAGTGGGAAGGTTGCCGGTCGGTTACTAAAACCGGCCAACATTGGCCGGTTTTTTGGCCTTTATGCCGCGGTTATTTCTTATTTGGCCTTTTGTAAGCGTCAATACAGCAACTACGATGACAAATATGTTTCGACAAGCTGTGTAAAGACACGTGAGCAGAGAAAATACGTGGCTGAGTGTGATTCCTGAGATGGAAGGGGACCAAAGGCAGGAGCAACACAAGGAAATGCCGCCGGCACGGTCAGCAAGTGCGGTTGCTTTCAGTGCAGCACATCCAGACAAATAACCAAAATCTCAACCACTTTCAGTACAAATGTTATGTTGATTTCTCTGTAGGAAACACTACAATAAATGGCATTGCGTGGCAAAAAAGAAAACGGGGCTCCTTTTTTTCAACACAAATTCAACCTTCTTTATACCCCCCCCTTCCTCCCTTCTTCCGAAGGGCCGGTTTTTTTCTTCGGGGAAAGATGGCAACCCTACCTGTGACTCGCCGCCATCCTTGCATTTCATCTCAAAAGGGTGTTTGACAATGTCAAGCTATTCTACACAGGCTGAGCACACTCGGATGTGGAACCAGGGTATACAATTATGCCAAGAGATCTCGGAAAAGCCATCTGAAAGGTGGGGGACCAAGCCCGAGACTACTACTTTTTGGGCCGGCACACCACAAGGGGCTCTCTCTCTCCTCTCCTCTTCAGTATTGCCCATACAGGCCTCCCTAAGCAGCATCCCGGGGCTCGGCCTATATGCGGACGACATCACCATCTGGTTGTCCACAGACTGAATCGGGGCAATGTAGAGTGAATGTGGTGAGTGCTTATGCCAAGTCGTGTAATCCCAGCTGGGTGTGACATGAGCTGGGACACTTGTCAGGAACAGAGCCTCAGAAACACAGGCTGGGAATCAAACCTGCAATCTTGTGCATAGCAGCTCAGTGCTTCCTGGCTGTAGCTGGTAGGCCGCCAGTGTGAGAACTAGGTGTACACCACGTTCAAGAATGAAAAAAAAAGTCACGCCCAAAAATTACATTGGTTAGGTCTGCATGCAGCAGCATATCGAAGCGGAAGTAATGTAAAGTAAAGTAATAATAAGTAAAGTAATAATAAGAAAAGGAGGGGAAGAGGGAGACCGGGTACAGCTGGTGCAAGCAGTGAGGCATGGCCTGCTCACATGCAGCCTAGAGCAGTCAAAAAAGAAAAACTCACATGTTCAACTTGGCAAGTACTCGACAAAAGTGATGGTAGTGTGGGAAACTGGGCTGTGTTTGTTTTATGTTGTGCATTCCAGGAAAGTTGCAACAGACTCTCTTTCGATGAAAGCCAGTTTTAGGGTGCAGCCTGGGAGTTTGTTGTCGTAAATAGGGCTTTGGAGCAAGTGAAACTCCAAATGCACAGTTGACCTCAATAAACAGAGCAGACATGATGTCACTTCAGGTGTTATAATGAATATCCCACTCGAGATGGTATAATAAACATCAAGACGCAAAAGTAATTTTTCTAGGGCTTACGTACGCAGTTCACATTCTTTCCTTCACACCTCTGCCGAAGATGATAGCAAGGTAACAGGATGGTCAACATTCACTGCCTTCATAATGATCTACGTCCGTACCCGAAATAGAAGTATTGGCAAAGTACGGGCCTGCATAGAGTTTCATACTTATATATACTAGAGGGAAATCTGGCGCCACTGTCTAGGGGAGCCGGGCTTCAGCGAGCGTTCCGTCATGTACCGGCCAGGCACGATCCACTTGTCCTTGGCACCTTACGAACAGGCTGGAAAGTTCACTCTGGCTGCAGAAAGGCGACAATATTACTGCAGAAGCTTCGTCAAATTTGTTTTGTTATTATAGAAAAAGCTCCAGAAATATTTATTTGTCAAGAGTTACTTAGAAGCTTTATGCACGATGAACAAGAAATTCATGTTAAAATTTTTTTTGTTAGCTTTGGCTTCGAGACAAAAAAGAAGCCATATGGCTAGCTAAGCCAAGAAGGCGAGGAACGTTGCTAGTGGCAATGGCGTTGCCCCGGGCGGCCAGGGACTGCAGCGACAGGTTTGCCTCTAGTATATATTAGTACGAAACTCTATGCAGGCCTGCGCCAATGTCCTCCGCAGTTGTGGGAGCACACCACTTGGCGGTGGTCAGGGGTCTCTGGGAAGCTACTTTTCTTACGAGCTGCCTTTTCACTAAGGCGCTAGATTGTTTTGTTTTTCTCTCTTTTCGGTGCTGATTTGCTTCACCGATTATTAGAGAAGCAGAGCAAACCAAGAGAGCCTGGGCAGTCACCACTCGCTCATCAAACAAGGTGCATCTCTTTATGGTCATAAATGTATACAAAAATACTTGTCATATATACTACTTCAGTCATCCACTACAACAAATAGCACGATTTTCCTGAACTAGAAGCTGAAAAATGAAAATGTGCGAGCATTGCCTGCAGTCAATTTCTTCAAGTCTATGCGGCGAGATGCTGCAGCATATAAACAGCCGAGCCTGCCACAAGTGCACTGCAACAAAAGTGTTTAAAAACCAACTGGGCAAGTAATTCATTGGCAAACAATCAACAGGCAAATAG
Organism: Haemaphysalis longicornis; assembly: GCA_013339765.2. Classification (NCBI taxonomy): domain Eukaryota; kingdom Metazoa; phylum Arthropoda; class Arachnida; order Ixodida; family Ixodidae; genus Haemaphysalis; species Haemaphysalis longicornis. The sequence goes on along the minus strand of CM023448.1, from coordinate 75,801,862 downwards.
TGCATTATGTGCTCAGCATGGAGCTAGTGTGTTGTGTACCAAAATCTTGATAAAATTCTGCCAATAACACACATGGGACAAAGTTGTATATGAATTGTAAAATTTTAAAAAGCACAGACAAGCTTTTCATAAAACCATTCCCTGCTTGTACTAACCTTTGGGTACGAAAGCACCAGGGATAAGACAATAAAAAGCGGGCAAAAGCCGTAAAGAAGAATAAAACTCCTCAGGCACCAACATAAAAAGCGAAGCCAAATTTGCACCACCATATCAAACCATGCCAAAAAACCGAAGCGCGTCATATTTTCAAGGCCATGAATTCATTCTCTACACGCTCCCTCCACAGCACGGGAGGTCAGTGACTGCCAGCGCAGCACTGTGTGCGTGCCTCTTGTCCACTATTGCAGAAGCTGAGTGGGGCAGAGCCACCCTGACCTCGCCTTCAGTTAGTTTTAAAATGCCCCTAAGTCAGCCCCGAGCCTCCCTTTTCCTCCACCACCGGAATGCAGTGCATGGGTGATGAAAGGGGCAGCCCCGCATTGCAGCCCAGAGGATCGCCAACAGCGACGCGATACAGTGGTCGCACTCCTGCAGTGCGGTGGCTGCAAGGGAAAGAGTGCATGCACTGCTGTTTTTGCAAAATGTCAGTCGCATGCTGTGCGTTTGCTGATATCACGTGTGCACTCCCAGCTTCGGCCGCCAACGGAGAGCGTCTCCTGTGCGCAGGTGTCGCGACGAGCCCAGGCCACCGCGGGCGCGGCGTGGAGGGAGAGAGGGTTCATGGCTCCCACATGGGAGCCACGCTCTCCAGCATGCCGTGCTTGGCGTCCACGTACTTCAGGAACACGCTGCCCAGCCGAGCGCAGATCTCGGCCAGCGCCCGGGAGTCGACCTCGGCCTCGTGCGCCGATGGCATCGGCTGTCCCACGACACGCTCGTACACGCTGCCCAGCTTGAACTTCGGTGCCGTTTTCTTGCCGTTGGATGACCAGCGGCCGCCGGTCTGGATGCCGGCATCGCCAGTGCTGGCCAACCTCGGGGCACCTTCTTCCCTGGCAGGCTTGCCGTTTGGCAGAGTTTGCTTGGGACTGCCGTTTTGGGTGGAATCCTGGAAGAGTGGCCTCCGCACGGTGGACGCGTTCGGGGGCCGGCAATCCCTGGCGTCCTCGGCGGCGGAGCGCTTCTTTTTGATGGGCGGCGGTGCGACGGGATTTTTCCTCTGGGGCGTGGTGTCGAGCGGCCGCGATGCGGGCTGTTCCAGGGGCTCCTGGTCGTCGACCGTTGTGAGAAAGTCGTCCGTGGCGAGAAAGTCGTCCCAGAAGTGGGCGTCCAGCTGCCCCAGTTCGATGACCTCCTGCACCTCCTGGGGGTCGGCGGCGCTGCCCAGGATGTGGCGGAAGGCCGGCAGCGAGTCGCAGCAGAAGAAGGCCATCAGGTCGGTGCCGGGGGAGGCGTGCTTCATCTCCGCGCACAGCAGGGGGAAGTCGAAGGCGTCCCCGTTGTGCGCCACCAGGCAGACGGGCTGTGGCAGGGCGTACAGGAAGTCCTCGATCACCCGGGCAGTGGTGCTGAAGGGCGGGCAGGACTCCAGCTCCACGTTGTCCAGACCTGCGCGGGGCAAGCACGGGGGCGGGGGAATGGGTTGGAGCAGTGGAAACTGTTGTGCCATTCTTGTAGCAACTGTCCATAATGTTATATAACTGTCTATTGTGCTCCAAGTAGCATCACATATGCTGCCGTTTACGTATACGAACACAATCTAGTCTGCTTCTCGAAGGAATCACTGGCATTCACCAGTTTTGTTGATTAGGTCTGATTAACGTTAAAATCTATAAATGAATGAAAGGCACTGCATAAATATTACACTGCACGTAAGGTCTTTTGATCCATAACTAACATACTGGCCTAACCAGGAGGCATGCCTAGGCATTAGGTTTCGACAGCGGACCTCTTTGATTTACTGCATTCAGGCAGCCAGCAGGCTGGCAGACCTCCCTGCAGTACTGGCAGCCCTGCAGGGGGACCAGAGGTGCCCGCTCCGAGAAAAATCGAGGACCATCTGGCATGGGGTGGAGCTACATTAGAAACAAACTACCAGCCCCAGTGGCAGAAAAGCAAAAATAGACAAGCAATTACTACTAAGGTCGCAAAATAGGAAGGGGGAGGAAATGGCAAGTTCTGGATGGGATGTCCACAAGTTGCCATAACTTGACTGTGTAATGCTACTGTTAGTATAGGTATAGGAGCCGTCAGTATAGGTAATTTATCAGAATGAGGGAAGGTTTAATAGTGGTTGTATATTCCTTTGTACAAAGTTGTATGCTCTTGTAGACCAACTTTCATCTTTTGTGCATAATCTGAGGTCAGGTGTCAGGCACTATGCGGCTGCATGTCTGGCCAACAGTTTGGATATTACATGTTAACTACACAAGCTTGCCCGGTCATTCTTCTAGCTCTTGCACTGTATTTCAGTTCATCCCTATATGTCCTGCTTGGAAGACGTGAGACGACAGCTGTTTGTTGGAATTGTGCATCGAACTGTAAATGTTTTGCAGCAAAGCATACAAAAGCACTGGTGGCTGCTGCTCTGCGTGAATGGAGAACTGGCCGAATTGTCGAGTTAAATATTCCTGTGTTGCTCATCGATAACCCTCCGGAAAAGGGCTACCTGAAGTCCCGCTTTTCTGTAGGTCTCAATTTTGAAGGAACACCGGAGTGAGTGGTGAACATTGTTGGATCATCTTACTAGAATCAAGTCCAAAATGGCGTAGGCCGTGTTCTGGGCTTCGAAAACCGATTTATGTGCATTATATAGCCAGAAAAGTGTGCTCAAAACTACCGTTTCCCTCCTGCTCTACCCCCACTGATTTGCTGATGTGCTAATGTACAAATTCAGCACATTTATAAAGTCTTTAACCTGTACAACCTGTAGGAGAATGAACAAAAAGCTGATGAAACGAGTGAAAATGTAAATTTTCGCGGCTGACATAGCACGACAACATGGTGCCAAGCAGTAAGACTGTATGGTGCGTAGTGTTTTCACTTCTGTCGCCCATCACAGTCAACACAAGGTGTGCATGACATGGTAGAGTACATGAGTGAAATTGTGCAATGCTGTGTGGGGACCATGGGTGTGTTTCCCCATGCCAACTGCCTTTGGTGGCAAAGAGTGTGCTGAGGGCTTCCCCCCCCCGGAGATGGCCCTTCTCTCCCAAAACTGAGGCACTGCACTTCACGGGATGGCTTCCCTTGGGGCCTTCCTCGGTACATGGGCTATTCTCACGGTCGCACAAAGAACGTGAGGTTCCCTGAACACGATACTAGGGAAGTCTCCCCTTAGGAGACGGACCGAGTCGGCGACCTCAAACAGCTGAGCGAGCTTGTGGGGACCCAGTCTTATCGCTTAAGCTCGGGACAGCTGCTCCTGTTGTACATAGTGTACATTTGGACTGCAGACTAAGGCTCACTATGTCGACTGAGCCTGCCTCCGAGCACATCCCCGGCGCCTTTCGGTGAGTCATTGGAGAACCCTCTGCAGCATCCTCACAATGCTGCTTTGTGAATTGGGGCCTCAGTTTTCGTGCTCCAGCTTGCCAGAGGGGCATTACAGCCTCTTCATAGCCATAATCCTTATAGCTCCAGAAACCACTAATTCCCTTTGGTGTAACACGCTGGACTGTGCCTGCTCCTGATAAAAAGCCAGCCACGTGTCTGTTGTTCGGTCTTACTCGCCCGTGGTCTGCAAACGTGGCCCTGGGGAGGGCCATGCATCAGTGGCTACCATTCACCGCTGGCCTTACTGCTGAGTGTGCTTTCACTTGTGCCTGTCTGGAAAAGTAAGCAGGTCATAAAAGTGGCAATGGTCGTGAGGCTTGTTTTCAAGGATTCCTGAATGCTAGGTTGGGGAAAGAGAAAACCCATGGCTCTGTACGTGCTCTTTTTCTGTGCCCATTAGGCCACTACTGCTGAGATGTAAGTTGTCTGATGCTCCTTTGGTACACTGGGTGGTGCTGCAATGCTTTCTGCTGAACTGAAAACAGTGCCAGAGGAAGGAGGTGAGTAGTACCGTCTTTATTCGAATATAAGGCGAGATGTTTTCCCAAAATCCGTAGTCTCAAAGTCATAACCGCCTTATAACAAGCTCAGCTCGGTACATACATGTATATATATACACACACACACACACACACACACACGCATATGGTAGTGTGCAGTTTGCTCAAGTTTCAGCTGTCTAGTCTTACAATGTTGTGTAGCACGTGAAGATCATTTATTTGCCTTGGGGTAGCTTAGAAACTGTGGGGTGTTTTCACGAGAGATGGCACAGGCATGCCTGGGCACCGTTTTCAGTTTTCACAAAGATTTTACATATTGCTCTTTATGCACAGAGATCATATCTGAAGTTACATCAGAGAAGCAAAAAATTCCCTTCCCAAAAAATAAAATTCCAGAAGCCGGCTTGGGTTACAGGCCTTTTCTGTTGGATTGTTGCGCAAAAATTGAACCGTTCATTGCTGTGAAACACAAACTGTCGCAGCTATCAGGCACAATCTTTTTTTTCAATGGAGGCTTTTCAGGCTTACCTTAGGAAATCCAGTGCATTTGAATTGAGCTGTTTTGTCTACATGAACTTTAATTGGCTTTTTTTAGCTGCCTAGATAAAAAGGGCCCGACATTTTGGAAAATTTTGAAAATGTGTCGGGCTTGTAATTTTGTAAACATGCCAACCCCTATGTGTATTGTATGCGTCATGTGGTCAAAAGTATGTGGGCGAGACCAGACACTGCTAATGTGTGTTTGCGAGAGGATCATTGGACATTGAAAGGCCTGATTCTTCCCACCATTTGTCAGACTGCGTTAAGGGTGGCTGCACGCTTACTTAGACTGAGACGACAAGCGTGTGAGACAGGCAAGTGCATCTTTACCCCCTCAGGGAGATTGCACATATGCTGAGTTCTTGATGGCATGGCAGTGCAGAAGACTTGCAGTTATCCAAACTCGAAGGTACCCCAGGATTTTGTTTGAATTATCAGAATTTCTCATAAATATGACTCGGGGCACCATACCAACTTGTGTTGTAATGAAACATTCACGTACGTATATTTAATAATGCAACATTCACACACACATACTGAAGCGGTATTCACACCTTGAAAAAAAAATCATGCATGAGAGTTCAAAACACAGTTTTCGGGGCCAGCAAGAATTGGCAGCCAGTTCATTGTGAGAGCTTTCTGTACTGGTCAAGAACTTGTGGACCTGTCTTTGCACACGACCACTACGTGGTCGTGTGCAAAGACAGGTCGCGTGCTTCGGAACATGCGGAGTTGGCCGAGGGTCAAGCGTGTCATTTTTGTACATGCCACGTTTGCACTGCGTATACCGTCTTGTTTCTCTTTCTTTTTTCTCTCCTTTCTTCTTCAATCCACGTGCGATTGTTGGCGCACGCAATTTCACTTTGGCATGTGTGTGCAGGTAATCGGCGTTAATTGTGACTGTTAGTGGTATAAGGATGCGACGCAAATGTGCAGCTACGAGCGGCAAATGGAGCGGATATTTTCCGGCAAGGGCAAGCAGAAAGCACCCTGGACTGGAGAGGAGGAATAGCGGAAACGCGGAAACCCGCGATCAGCCGGCAAGGAAGCACCGTTTCCCTCACTCGGCAGCCAGGTCGCGTCATGGGTCACACGTCAACCCGGCCGTCCAATGAGACGGCGGGGCGACTGACGTGACGTCATTCGGAGAGGCGACGGAAGGCGCGGGAAGGCGGCGCGGGGGGCTCGACGAGGCGACGGCCAGAGGAACAGGTGCGAAGGGAGCTCGTCTCTTCTCAGCTAGCCTGGGACAACATCGTCCACAGCTATGCGGGACCCGTTGACGATGCAGAGGAAGGGGGCGCTAGGGTGGTTTGGATAATAAACCCCCTTGCGGAATTCTGTCAGTTAGCCTTGCCCACTTCAGCGGCCTTGCCTCTTGCCTGCCTCCCATTTCGGCGTCGTAGCCACGGCTACGGAGTGTGGAGGATTCTCCGAGTCTGACCCACGCCACAGTACTAATTAACCAAATTTACGCAATGGAGCACTATGAATTAAGCGGCTTTAAAAATACATTAAAAACATTGCGGGCCAACCAAAATTTTGAAATTTGTTTGAATTAACCGGAATAAAGTGCCTTTATTGGCATTTCGTTTTTATTAACCGGAATAAAGTGCCTTTATTGGCATTTCGTTTTTGTTCTTGTTTTTTTCGTATGCTTGATAAATCGTAGTTGTTACACCGATGGCCGATCCTTCGTTTATATCTTAGTTTCTGTTACTTGTTCCACTCATGTGTATATTGTATATGTCGTCTGCTTTGTAAATACTTGGATAAATTATGGCTAATAAAGCCTTTTTTTCGTCTGAACCCTGTCCTCAGTGTGAGTGGGCTCTCTCCAGCAACACTAATTCCGCGGGCCAAAAAAAGTTTTCCCCCTTTTTTTCTAGGCTTTAATTTTCGATAATGTTCTACATGCTGAGTTGACAATTTGTTTTTCTACATGTAATTTCCAAGAAAGCCTTCATTGCTAGAAAAGTCTGTTAAAAAATTTACACTCAGCTAGCGGGTGAGCGAACACAGCTGCCGACGTTCCCTAGCAAAATCAGAATAGAGGCTTTTTAGCATATGGATGCAGATTCATTAGTCAAATGCTATGCCATTGGTGAATGCAGCCATCAAGTGTTTCTTAAAATTCAACCTTGTAAGGTCTCGTCACATGATCTTAGCTTCGGGAGGCAGAATGCAGCCTCCCTCCCGTAACTGAGATAATATGGCATATCCTGCGCAGACCTATGCAATGACTCCATTGGGCTTTACTTGAATTGGCATTATTGCTGGCTGTATCACTTCAGTAAATCACCATTTAACGTGACCAAAAAGTTTTTAGCGTGCAGGTATTTAAAGGAGCCATAAACACAGTGGTCAGCACGCAGGCAAACTGAGAAGCAAAAAGCGCTCATTTCCCCTAGTGTGGTAGGTGCGTCGGCTGACTGTTAGCAGACGCCACCGGCTTCTCACCAGCTCTGACAGCCAGCCAAGGGCCAGCACTGGAGCGGCGTGACAGGGCCGCCAACATGTTCTGGCTGGGTGGTGTGGCGCAGTTTGTCCGATACTCTGTGTTAATCCCGAAAAACAGCATATCCACCGATATAAATTGACATCCAGCTTAACACGGTAATGATGTTGAATACCATACATTCAGTACTCTGTCTGTGAAAGCTTCGGGACACAGAGAAAATACCACAGGGTGTATTAGACCACAGAATCTAGGTAGCCACTGGAAAGGTCGAAAGGAACCATGTTTTTGACCAGGGGACTATCCACAGGAATATCACGTGCCGTGCCTAAGAAAAATAAGGGGAAACACTTGCCACGGGTATGGCAAGTGTTCAGAAAGGGGGGGGGGGGGGGAGGGTCTAGCAATGCCAGAGGGACACACTTCAAGAGAGCCTACCTAAAAAGCAGAATTTCGGGGGTAATGTGCTAAGCGTTCCCTCACCCTGCCAGATCTGTTGCCGGCACACCTCCCGTGCAACCTACGGCCTAAACATCTTTCCCTCAACAGCCAGAGCGCGAGCGTGGTGCCAAGGCGCTCACCGCTCATCTCGGCGGCGTGCAGCATGACCGCGTTGCGCGGCCGCACGCAGAACGTGAGCTTGTGCAGGATGCGCAGCGGGACCCGCAGGTGCTCCCGCGCGACGGCGATCAGCGACACCTCGGTGATGTTCACCTTCCGCTTCGGCATGAACGACGGCAGGCCCGTGGACTCCAGGTCGAGGAACACCAGCGTCGCGATCTGCCGCTCTGCGCGCCACGCGGAGGAGAAACGGGTGGGGGGGAAATGGTTGGAGTTCCGGGAGCTTACATGCACATTGCACGGTTACAAAACACACAATTTGTTGGTCAGGGCAAAAGAAATGAAAAACGTAAGATACGCAACGCCCTGCCTGCTCGTAACCAACTTGCGGCACTACACCCATGAGCTTCACACTCGAGCTTGCCCAGTCGACCCTGACAGGAAATAAAGCTACGTGCACACCAGCGTCGAACTTGCCGTGCCGCCCTGCCGACGGCCGCCAGCGGCGACGCGCCGCAGCCTCCTCCCGCAGCGCGGCGCGATGCCGCAGGCGGCCGTCGGCAGGGCGGCACGGCAAGTTCGACGCTGGTGTGCACGTGCCCTAAGTAGGGTGGGCATTACTGTAGAACGTACCTCATTCAGTCTCGTTCGTATGTTTTCGAGATAATAAGATAATTTTGAGTTTGAAGCTGAATCGTGCACCCCTACTGGCCCTGCAGCTGAGTCGTAGCGCAGCTGTTGGAACAGGAAGTTTGGCTGCGAGTTCAGCTGGTCAGTCAAAGCATGTAGGCTTGTGATTTTGTCATTATTTCCTTCCCCTCTGCCACAATAGTGGGGCTGCGCCGGAGAAGGTGTTCAGCTAAAAAGTAGTAACTGATCACGCCAGCGATGCAAGCGCATGTTTATTTTAAACTCTCCTCTTTTTTACACGTGGATGACTATGGTGCGCGCGCACTGCTGTACGTTCAAACTCCAGCTTGTGGATTCAGGTGCACAGCTCATGAGAGCTTCGTTCAATCTAGATCTGAAGTGAAAGCCCCAGGACTGCATTTAAGGTTAAGGGGCAATTTGAGCTGAATAAAAAAAAATGATAAGCCCCCTGAACCTATTTTACAATGCCAAACAAACAAGACAAGCAATCTCCAATGTCTTGATATAAAAAACTTGGTTGTGTGAAGGTTGGTGTTCCATGGCATAAAACACTCCTCGGCGGGAGTTGCTGTGCGTAATAAATGAATTAGGTTTAAGCGCCCAGCACAACTTCGAGAAAAAGGGGTTTACGGGACAGAGGCGCACTAATAACTACGATTTATTTCGCAGTGACAGCTATTATAAAGCTCTCAAAATACAAGTCGCAATACTACAGAAAAATAAACGCAGAAAAAACAAACAAACAAAAATTACGCCCATCTTCCCGCGAGGAACCCTGATGTGATGCGACGCATCAGGGGGGAGCGTTTGGACTGACGCTGGTATTGGATTGCGTCAGTCCACTCGCTGAAGGGACTGTCGCTTCCATCACGTCTTCATCGGAAGATCTTGCACGGAGGTATCGTCAAGCAAAGTCAAGTCAAGTGCGAGAGCGAGCGCTGGACTAATCCGGCGCCGTGCGCTCCAACGCTTATATTCCCGCTTTTGAAAGGAGAGGAGCCGGGGGGAGGGGGAGGGGGGGGACAGTCGCGCGCATGCGGACACATGCGCGCACCCAGAGCAGCGAAGCGCACACGCGCAGCTGTTGTTATGATAATGAGACGGAGTGCGAGTGTTGCGCACAGCTGTCGGAGAGAAGAACGGAGGAGAGTTTTGCGCATGTGCAGTGAGCGTGCGGACAACGCCGCGACAACGACAACAATGAGGGCCATACCCGAGAGCAAGAGATGCGTCGCATCTAAAAAACAAAACAAAAAACATATAAAAGCATGACCGCAGCGGCGCACTCTCAAGATAGTCGATCTCGCAAGCAAACAGATCAATGGAAGGCTTGCTATTTCTCCCCTGTCTTGTTAATTGACATAGGCCTCGAAAATTTCCCTTTCACGCTGTTTGCTGTATTTTTTCAATACTCTTGTCTAGCAAGGCTTGGGAGTGGGCTAGTTGGTGTTTTAGCATCTGAAGTGCAGAGGTGCGCTGCCTGACACGAAACGTAGGACAGGGGTTAATACCACAAAAACAGACAAGGTGCTGCAACTCACCTTGTCTGTTTTGTGGTATTAACCCTGTCCTACGTTTCGTGTCAGGCAGCGCACCTCTGCACTTCAAGACTCTTGTCCTAGTCAATTCTGCCGCGCAGGCTTCGTGAAACAAACCTTCCATTGATCTGTTTGCTTGCGAGATTGACTATTTTGACGACTAGAGCACTAGAGTGCGCCGCTGCGGTCACGCTTTTACATGTTTCTTTCTTTCTGCTTTTTTTTCCTGTTTTTTTCTGCGTTCATTTTTCTGTAGTTGTGACTTGTATTTTGAGAGCTTTATAATCGATGTCACTGCGAAATAAAGCGTAGTTGCTAGTGCGCCTCTGTCCTGTCAAAGCCCCCTTTTCCTGAAGTCGTGCGCTTGGCGCTTAAACGTAATTAATTAATGGCATACCTACTAGCTCGCATCGAGACATTAATTCAGTTCATTGCTGTATGTAACTGGTTGCAAAGATGTTTGTCACGCGTTTGCAGTCTGTCTCGTATATAAAGCTTTTGGGCAGCATGTTTTTCTACAACGTGGCTTGCAATTTGGCTAGATTTATGTGTGGAGGCATTCTCTTCAATCCTCTTCTCGCCACAGGGCTGCAACGATATCGATCACTTTGCGTCTAAGGTCTCTAGCTTCACGAAGTAAAAAAACAAAAAACAAATTGCAAGTGAAGCAGCTAGACAGACAAAATTTATTCTACAAAGCACAAGAATCTCCGAAACCTACTTCACTATTTTTGCAACACCCCTTCAATGATTGTAGGGTTTAGATGAGGTGCGCCGCAGTGGAGGGCTCCGGATTAATTTTGACCACCTGGGGATTTCTAACGTGTGCCGAAATCTTGTACACACGGGCGTTCTCGCTTTTCACCTCCTTCAGAAAAGCGGCCGCAGCGGACGGGAATCGAACCTGCGTCCTCGTGCTCCGCAGCGGAACGCCTTAGCCACTGAGCCGCCGCGGCGGGTCCCAGTTTCAGTGGTTAGCTAAAGAAACATTCACTAATGTTGTCATGATGTCAAAGCCTTTAATAACGGGTGACTTCTTTTTTTGCAGCTTTTCACTAGTTCTCCAAGGCCACGCCTAATACAGCCTCCCGGTATCTGTAAAATGTTTTAAAAATGTTTATTTTAAATACAACTGCTACTCAACATTTAAAAAATTGTGTATCTGACTCGTGGTTAGAGCTGTGTGTCCCTTAAGTTGGTCTTCAACGACATTAGCATTCACACCAGTGTATTTCAGGGCCAACTTTGGGGGCACGTATCGCTAACCACGAGTCAATATTTATTAAATGAAGTAGTTTTGGTTATCATGTGCCCCATTTTCCTAACACCTGCCCTAAAGCTTTAGGAGCTACAAACATCACTTCTGCTTCGGCCAAATGGGAAGCCAACTGCGAACACCGCCAAGGAAATCACGGGGAAGGAGCGTTCGACATTGTCTGAAAAAATGGGAATTTTAGAATTTACTGCAAGACAAAAATTGGAGGAAAATATATATATATATGCCCCTCTCACCAAGCCCGCAACTTTTGGCATCTGATTCAGGGTAGGGCTTTAACCAAGTCGGCATGTTTGGCTCCCGAAAGTGCGCCCACTTTGCCTTCGAGCATTTCCCTCGTTCTCTGCTGCAATGCTCGTCACGCTGTTTTCTCGTTCCGTTTGTCTCGTACAGGCGTCCTTTACCATCTTCGGCTAAAAGCCGTGAGCTCGTGCGCCCGTGTGGAACGGGGTCTTGTGCTCAGCGTATATAGAAAACTTCATAAAACAATAGAAAAGGTCTTCAGGCCTCCATATATCCATGTCCTCTATTGGCCCTGGAAATGTGTTTTCCCAGCAATGCACGTGTGTTTAGAGGTGACGCCGACCCTAAAGGGACACTAAAGTGAATTTGTCAAGCTCCTGTTTTTGCTTGCACTGCGTAGACTGGCTCAAATAAACACACTTTTCATTGTTTATCCGGTCGATAAGGCGGTATTTCTTTTATAAAACCTGAAAGAAGAAAAACTACCATGCGCGGTTTGCGGCGGCCGCACCAACTAACAGCAGTGACGTCAATACAAGGTGCTACGTGATTGGACGATGGCCAAAATTACAATTCAAACCTGTTTCGGTTTCGGTTCTGTCAAACAACATGCTTGACATCCGACGGTATCGTTGGATGGGCATTCTCGATATCTCAGTAATCGGCATACCGCGCTTCTGCCATGTTGTCGGCTGTAAAATTCGTCAGATAAGCCTCCTACCAGCACGGCTTGGAATCGTAGCAATCACTAGCCGAGGCGTACGCAGTGGATGAACGCACTCCGCGTCAACGCAGACGCTCAAATGCGATGCGCTTTTCCCCACATTTTTGGAGCTTGCCTGGTTCGTGTCTATATCGTCGCCAGGCCAAGAGTCTGCTGATTCTAGACTGTACCTGCAAGCAGTCGGTGCTTATGGCAACACCAAGCCAACGAGAACTCGCCAGCAAGTCACTGTTAGTCTGCACGCGTTCTGCGAACTCGCTCGTGGAGCAATGAACGTTACAGCGCGAAAATAGTGAATTAAGTAAAAAAAAGTATAGAAAACATTGCCCAAAAACAAATAAATCAACTTTAAGAAATGTACTATGGGGGATTCGAACTTGCGACTTATAGCATCCTTGATTAACCGCACCGGTGCACACCGGGGCACACCGGTGCGCCTTTTCATCCTCGATAAACCGCACCGGTGTGCACCGTCCGTCCTCGATAAACCGGGGCGCACCGTCGCGGGGCAATTTTTGGTTGCACCCAAGGAGGTTATATAAATTTATTTAAACCTCCTTGGTTGCACCGCCCGCGCACCAAGAGAGTCGACGGTGCGCCGGGGCGCAATCCCGAGATGCATCGCGGACGACGCCGGCGAAGGGGCCTCCTCCGCCGTCTGCTGCAGCGACGGCGCATCGCCGCACTCGTGTCAGGCGGGAGGAGCTGTGTACTGTTTGCTGACAAGGATGGCGTGCTTGTGAATTCATCGGGCAACGATGCGACAGGCTCCTAACGGGCGGTAACAACGGCCAGAGATTGTAAATGAGGACGCGAACTTTCGTGTACTTCAAAGACGGCTGCATGCATTGCCAGACAGTTGGGGATTGACATTCGTTTCGTTCGATCGAATTAGCATGAACTGTCACCGGAGTGCCTAGGCGATGAAGACCTACTTGTTTTGCTGTAACAGAAGGGGCGGAACAAAACAGGCACTCGCATTATGGCTCAAACGAAGATGAGAAGCAGCTTGTATGTAGCTGTTTAGTGGAAGCTGTGGCGGCCGGTGGCGGTACGTTGTTCGCATGTGTGACGGATTTAAGTTGTGCGTACATAATACTACATATAATCATTGGCCTTCAATAAATACCACTTTCTAATAGCGCTGTGTCTCCATTCAGTGCTGTATTGCCACTTGTGAACGTTTTTATGAGTTGATTTCTTAGATTAAGAGATGGCGCCTGGGTAGAACCGGCCCGTTTGTCCTCGATCAACGATCCGTGCCGGTACGCACCGTCGTGGGGCACTGTGCACCGCGCCGGTTTTGGGGGCAACACCGGTGCGTGTTTATCGAGGACGCTATTAGAAAACAATATACCTAGTGTTCCAGGTCACTTGGCCATGAGTCTTTTTTTTTTTTCTTTATTGCACTCGGCCATAAGCCAGCGATGGCGGGGTCGGAAATATAAAGTATATAATGTATATCCAGTTTAAATTTTTATTTGGTTTTAGCATTTAAAGCTAGCTTAGATGACTATTTCTTGTGTAGCACTCGTGCAGTAAGCGTCCCCTAGCGACTGCGACTAAGCCTAGCGACTGCATTTCTTAGACGGAAAAGCATTCGCAGATCTGTGGTCGTGCTGCTGAGCGCTGTGCTTGTTCACCCAGCGCAAAAAAGTGCTTCCTGCACCCTGGTTTTACGCTGTACGGTAAAAGTTTCGGTTGATTTTATTTTCTTAGTGCCTATATTAACTTCGCTGACTCTTCTCCCGCCTTCAATTGACCTTAGGTACCTGTCGTACCAGGTACGAGCTAGCGTACCAGTCAGCGAAGCGTCGCATGTGCGCTTGTGTGGAGGGACTCGGACTTAAAGCTTGCTACAGTCTACAAACTAACAAACAAGCCGCCGGCCGATTAAACGCTTGGCCGATTGATTCTGTCGGAGGGTCAAGGAGCCGTGCAGTAACGCAGTCAAGCCAAGCCATCTGGTTTTGACGTCATACGAAACGTCATAGGAAATCGGCAAGGAGGATGCAGAGAGGAGGACAGCATTTTTGAAGTGGTTTTTCTACTGAATAAATTCGCGTAATCGCAGCGAGAATGGTCAAAACGTGGCGTAGAGACTCCAGACTACAATTTGCGCTAGTAATCCCGCAATGCTTACGAATCACGTGTCCTCTTGGTCTCTGTAAGCTGGCTTTCCCTCATTGTGTGTTGCGCAGTGAAGCATGGCCATCTATGGAGGGAGTATGGTTGCAGCCCCGCTTTATCCTCCTCTCCACCGCCGCACGCCTCTTTCCCGGTCGTGTCCATACCGCCGAGAGAGAGGCGTTTGGTCGTGTACGCTCCTCGCCAAGCGCGGCGTCTCTCTCCCCCAGCCATTTGGGAGGCGGAGGAGGGGCGGAGTTGTGGTCGAGCGGTTTGGGTTGGCGTGTTACACAGACCATAGCCTCCTGTATAATGCCTTGTACCAGGGGCAAAGCACCTGGTGAGGATCAGATAACAGCAGACCTCTTGAAGGATGGCGGAGAAATTGCCTTGAAAAACTGGCAAACCTGTATACGCCATGGCCTAATGACCGCAAGGGTACACGGAATCTTGGAAGAACGCGAATATCATCCTAATTCATAAGAAAGGCGACATGAAGGACTTGAAAAATTACCGGCCGATCAGCTTACGTCAGTCGTTTACAAGGTATTTACCAAGGTAATCGCTAACCGAATTTGCTGCAATCTTAGATTTCAGTCAACCTAAAGAACAAGCAGGGGTTCCGTAAAGGTTATTCACAATGGACCATATTCACACGATCAATCAGGTGATAGAGAAGTGCGCTGAGTATAACTGAACCCCTATATATAGCCTTCATAGACTTATGAGAAAGCATTTGACTCGGTCGAAACCCTAGCAGTCCATTCAGGCATTACGGAACCAGGGGGGTAGATGAGCATTATGTAACAATACTAGAGGAATATCTACAAGTGGGTCTACAGCTACGAATCATCCCCCATAGGGAGAGCAGTAAAATACCTATAAGAAGGGTGTCAGACAAGGAGACACAATCTCTCCAATGCTATTCACAGCATGTTTACAGAAGTATTCAGAACGTTGGATTGGGAACAGGTGGGTGTAAGGGTAATGGAGAATACCTCAGTAACCTCAGATTTGCTGATGACGTTGCCTTGCTAAGTAAACTCGGGGGACGAATTGCAAAGCTGCTTTCCGCACTGGGCGAACAGAGTAGAACCGTGGGACTGAAAATTAATATGCCAGAAAACTAAAGTAATGATCAATAACCTCGGGACAGCACAGCGGTTTGACATAGGTGGCGAGGCAGTGGAAGTGGTAAGCGAATATATCTACTTAGGCCAAGTTGTGACCCCCAGATCCAAACCATGAGGCAGAGATAATTAGAAGGATCAGAATGGGGGTGGGGTGCATATGGCAGACATTCTCAGATAATGAATAGCAGCCTACCATTGTCGCTGAAGAAGAAAGTGTATGAACCAGCTGCATCTTACCGGTACTCACCTACGGGGCAGAAACTTGGAGGCTCACTAAGAGGGTTCAACTTAATGAGAACAACTCAGCGGGCAATGGAGCGGAAAATGATAGGCGTAACATTAAGGGGACAGGAAGAGAGCGGAGTGGGTCAGGGAGCAAACTGGTGTTAAAGACATATTAGTAGAAATTAAGAAGAAGAAAATGGACGTGGGGCAGGGCATGTAATGCGAAGGCAAGATAACCGCTGGTCATTAAGGGTAACAGAGTGGATCCCTAGAGAAGGCAAGCGTTGCAGGGGGCGGCAGAAAGTTAGATGGGCAGATGAGATAAAGAAGTTTGCGGGGATAAATTGGTCACAGTTGGCACAGGACCGAGGCAATTGGAGAATAATGGGAGAGGCCTTGCCCTGCAGTGGGCGTAGATAGGCTGGTGATGATGATGATGATGATACAGGAGGCTATGCACAGACAGAAACCTCGCCTACGACGCGGGAGGGAACGGACTACGTATGTTTGTCGTGAAAGAATGGATGCTTAAAGGGAAGGTGAAGCGGTTTTAGAATTAAAAGAAAAGTTGACTAGCAGCAAGTACACATTGAATAGTTCATGTGTACGAAATATTTTCCCAATACATGCAATAGAAGCGGGCGCAATGGCAAACAAAAGTGGCCCGATGCCCCCGCCCCCATCTCGCCGCGCGATGCCGGAAGACCGAAGAGCGCGGGCGAAAACCGGCTGAAAAACGTCATCCTGGACTTCCGGCCGGATCGGCCGCCTCGGCCATGCTCTTTTTGCCGTGTTTCCTTGGGAATGATACTTGTTGTTGTTGTGGTTGATAGCACTCGTTTGTACAATTTTCGTGTTCAAAAAGTATGCACGAACGACAAACGAGGCATACGTTATCATGCCGTATTCCTAAACAGAATAATGCCACGCCGGGATGCTTGATAACATACGAAGCGACAGCCGAGGTGGATGTGCTTGATGACGGAGAATATACTACACTACGTTAAATACTTGTAAACCGCTCCAATGCGGTTTTTTTTTTTTTTGATGCGACGACGTGAATGTTACATTAGATCCTAGATTTAGGAAGGATGGGGAATACTGCTGTACTTTGGCCGGGGATGTTCCGTTCCATTCCAGAAAACCAAGTCACATATGTTCAGGAAATACTTGTTTCGTTAAACGCGTCGGTTGTCTTTCCCTATGGGCTCAGGACAGTGTTCAAAAAAACAATTTTTTGGCGAAACTAAAACAAGGGGGCCAATCCTGATAGAAGTTCTCTCCCGGCTAAGAGGTAAACGTATTCCTACAAAGTGAAAGAACAAGACACCAGATTACTATTTTGCAAGTATACATGTCAAGATAAGGTGATGTTCGTCTGAATTTAAAAAAAAACAACCACTCTCCGAACCACCACCGTGCTATAATTATTGTGTTGACTGCGGGGGCCTAATTTTGCCCAAGATTCGTGTGGCTGCATATTATAACCTGGCAAGCACTTGTGTCACTGAACTCAAGTGTGCTCCAGTGATAGTCGGTGATATATATAATGATGATACTAAAAAATTAGGAGCGAAGAGTAAATATACGGCCTCTGTCCGACTAGCGCGATAAATGCTTAAATCTAGAATGCTGAAACAGGCCAATGATTCATTATCCCAACGTTTGGTGATTGTTACCCTAAAGTAACGTAACTACAACGTACACTGCCTTGTCCGACATGGTCTGTTAATTATAACGAGGTGGCCGTAATATTGTAGCAGAATGCGCAGCGCACAAGCGAAAATCAAGCCCTACTACGCCAATAATGCTGAGCAGGCACTAGTATGCTGCAGTGTTTCAGAATAAATTGCATGTGAAGCAGGTAAGACGCCACTCTATCGAAGTGCAGCTAGCAATCGCGGAGGCACCGTAGCGCCGCTGCCGAAATGGCGCACGCGTGTGGGTCTGTACGGGGATGAGTACGGGGCTGAGGTGGCGACAACGAACAAAGGAAATGCCGAAGCAGAGTCTGCTTGTTGGTTTATGCGTGTACTGGCAAGATGTGTCTCGCATATACGTTTACAGCGCATGAACGCTATTTTTTCGCGCAGTGCAGGTACGTGCTTTTCGCTGGTAGATTGTTTATAAAAACGCCCATTAATCTTCGGCATAAATGGTTTGTGTATAATAAGAAACAGTTAAGGCAGTACCTAATATTAACTTAAGGTATAAAATCCCCCTATGCTGGTTGCCTAATTCACAAAATATTTTGATGGAACCCACTATGTCGACGTCACAGTCACTGCTTTGGGGTTCTCTGTCGTGTAAGGCAAATTTAAAAGCTCCAAGATAATTGAACCAACAGCACGGGAAATTATGAAACAACTTCCAGTCATGTGCGAAAATTAAACTGCAAGCTAAATTGCCGCAAAGGCAACCGTGCGATCGGTTCGCAATGCTTCCGACAACACCGCGCGGGCCGAAGGGTGTCCTCCTTTGACGTCATGACGGGGCGTCAAAAGACGAAAAGCGCGCGTCTTTCAAACGGGGCCGCGCTTTTTGCAAGATAAATGCCACTTGGACTCATGTACACTAAATTTCAATGTGATATTCGGAATCAGCGCGCAAGAAACTATATAGCTGTTAATCTAACTCCAATTTTTTTGGAAAGCGCTTCAGCTTCCCTTTAAGCTTTTTTGTGATTCATATTCGACTAAAGTGCACAGCGCAAAAACAACAACAACAACAACAAAAAAACAGGGACAGCGGACAAGAGAGGGCGCAGGACAGCGCCTGTCCTGTGCCCTCCCTTGTCCGCTGTCCCTGTTTTTTGCGCTTTGCACTTTGGCCCATGCGTGTACCCTAGAGTAAAAACTGTGGTCCGCTAAAGTTTTGTTCAGCTAATTAGCTAGGAGGTATGCTCAATCGTAAGTCACAAACAAACGTGTTCTGTTTCGTGCACTCCTTTCATGCACTGCGCCAAGCTTTGCTGGTCATCCTTCTTCACAGAGTGGAAGGGCACTTTTTTTAGGTGGGTGGGGGGAGGGGGGTGGGATCGCGCTCGAGTGCGTAATTTTTTCGCACCGTACAGCTGGTGAGCCAACGTTACTATACACTTTTAGAAATGCTCTTTCCCCGCGGGCATGCACGTGAACACGCCGGACGCGGCGAGTGGCGTACTATACGACACACAAAGTGTGCCGAATGCGAAAGAAGCTAATTTTGTGCTGCAAAAAGGGGTGGCGTAATTTTCATCTGCACCGCAAGTGAAAGCGATTGCCACAGTGCCAGCTTGGCCGAAGCGGCCTGCGGCCGACTGGCTTGGTCGTTTTCAAGCTTCGATATTGGCGCCAACAGCCTGATCCCTGCGGAGTCACTCGGAGTGGTGTGGTGCGCACAGGAGTGCTAATCGTGTGCGCTTCAGCCCATGGCAACGGTCTCGGAAGCAGGCATCAAGCCTCCCTAGCTTGCGGCGCATTGCAAGAGTGACATCAAATTTGCGGGGCTTCGAAACTAGCTGAGCAAAGGCGAGCTTTGCAGCGCGCTTTCTTTTGCCCGTGAAATTATTTCTGAACCTCAATGTAACGGCTGGGCGGGCTCATCTCCCGCGCTCAAAACGTCGTACAGGGGTCGAAGCGCTGCGCCTTTTGCGCCATCCCAAGCGGGACCGCAGAACGTCAGGCAAGATGATGTGCAGTGCCAGTCGCAATGCGCAGGGAGCAGGGCCTCGTTCGCTGCCGTTCACGACGTGGAGTGCTCCGGCGGAATCGACAGAAGACTATCCTTTTCTTGAAGTGGCGGCGCGGTTTCACGGGGTTGCGGCAATGCGCAAATTTAGGCCGTAAATGCAGCTTCACCGCATGGCGCGCTGAGCTGTGACGCTTGGACGCATGCACGGTCACCAGTCGTTACAATCGTCCTGCTAATTGTCAAAGCAAAAAAAAAAAAAATCGGTTTTACTGTTCAGTCGGACCCTGGCTACTTTATCTTATCGTTGGTGCGCTCGTCTCATTCCAAAGTTGAGATGCCGCCGTGCCGTGTCGAACAGGATGAGAGAACAGGCGCAGCCTTGGCACAAGCGAGAGGGGAGATTCACTTAAGCTAGCAGATATATCTGCAAGTAATCAGCTCGGTAGGTGGGTCTTACTGTGTAGCACTGCCTTTTTCTCGAGGGGGGGGGGGGGGGGGGTAGCCCCCCTCCACAGCCACCCGTCCTCCCTCGGGTAAGCCCGCTGTTTACGCTCGACAAAAAGTTGATAAGCACTGTTACGTGGGTTATATGGATAAACACGGCGCAGTTGCGCGGTATTTTTATGTAGATAGAAGCATGCAGTACTTGGTAATATAAAGCGGGTAATACGCTAGGGTATTTTTTCTGGTGTTTTGTGAACAGTCATTTATTTTTCATTTGTCTGGATTCTAGTCAGCTGGTTTAGTTATGTCTTTTTCCTCTTATCTTATCTCTTTTTTCTGTTGGTTTTATTTACTCTCAATTTCTTTCGGTCTCTCGTTTTTTTATTTGTCTATAGAGTCTAGTTTGGTGTAGAATGAAGTAAACTTTTGACAGCTTAGCTGCAAAAAGATCCACTTTGCCGACTTCTGGTCTTTCGCTGCGTTTGTTCTCATGCTGGTGTTGTAATACCACGAACGTTTATTTTTCATTTGTCTGAGGTTTAATTAGAAGTAGCTGTTCGAAGCATCGCCTTCTCTAGTTTTCGCTTAGTTATTGCCTTGTCAGCTGTTATGTTTTAATTACGGGAACACATAATTTCTAACTTCTTGAAAAAGTGGCCGGCTAAGTATTAATCGAATGTTGAGTAAGAATGATCTGAATTTGTGCGCGTGTGTGTATGTTTCTTTAGGAATAAAAATATGCCAATAAATGATGTTTGACTCTAGAAATCTGCTTCCAAACAACCCTGCAGTTGCTCCAAAGCTGCTCCAAAACAGCATTATTGCTGCTCCGAATTGCTCAAGCCCGCTTCCACCCGTGCACTAGCTTCACGGCCTGTTTCCTCCGTGCGAAGCGACTACTTGAAGTTATTTAGTGAGTAGTGAGCCACTTTATATTCGCAAAAAAAGCGGTCTACATTAATTCCATGCCACAAGTTCAACTACTTTTAATCCTGATTTCCCGCTCACAGAGAGCTGTTTTAGCGCTGTCTTTAGTTAAGCGTAGGACTATATAGCGCACGCATGCCGAGACACCTGCTTGAGCTTAGGCACTCTCTGTTTCTGAATATTATTGAACACGACTCGATAAATGCGAAGTACAACGGTGCCGCGTGAGGCAGCGAGCTCAGACCAGAAGCAGGCACGGGGCGGCGAATTAAGTTTGAGCAAAGGTGCAGAGATTCGATCAGAGTACGGGCGGAGGCGCGAAAGAATTTCGGGCAAGCGCAGGTGAACGCCCCGTCGTGGACGCTGCCATCATCATCGTCGTTGAACGGCGGTATACCCGCGCAATTCTAGTGCGCTATATACCCGCGGCATCGACAACGAAACTGGGCGGGGCAACTGAGTCGCGGCGTCCCCCAGCAGGTCGTACCTCTGAGAGCCATTGAACGGCCGAGGTTCAGCCGCCACGGAGGAAGCCGGCCACCCGCGGTCTGCTCGGGATCCCGCTGCCTCGCGGCGCAGGGCTGCAGCTGTGCTCGCAAGCGCCGCGCACCCGCCACCGTCATCGCTACCAGCTCTGCGCAATCAGCAGTGCCCCGAGACTCGATCGAACGTCTGTGAAGGCGTTTGAAGTTAATAGGCGCCGTGGTATACTCCAGGAGGATTTCCTTTTTCACCGCAGCGTAATTGGTCTGTCTTTGAGCGTTGTTTCCTCCCTTGTCTGTCCTGCGTCTCTAATGGAATTGAAGTTCTCGCGTAATCGCGTGCCGGCCCCTCACCCAACACCTTGGCAGGCGGGTCACTGAACTTGTGGGTTCACTGACCCGCCTGCCAAGGTGTGGTGAGGGGCTGGCAGCATGCACGCGATTACGCGGAAACGTAAATTACTAAGCCCATCTCGCTATACATTGCCATACGTCAGCGGATCTCAACCATGAGTGTGTTGGGGACCCCTTTTCGGCTGGCAAATGTGATGGAGGACCCCACGATGAACTGTATTTGATCCATGTCATAATGTCAAACAGTTTGCACCAAGTGCAGCTGTAGTCACCCACACACGTCCGTTTTTTCAGGCCGATTCACGGGTCAAATAATTCGGTCTAACAGCTAAAAGTCGCCCAAACGCTGCCTTTTGTGTGTCTGGCCTTTTCGCGGAGGGAAAAATTACACCATCTTCCCGTGGGGAACCCTGATGAGGATGCAAAGCATCGTGGCGGTTCCGTGTGGTTCCATTGTGTTGCCGTTATGTTCAGTGATCTGGTTTTTACTAGCGCCATAGGGAATTCCGCGTCCGGGTCCACACCGGTGGCAAAGGCACGCAAATACTGTTGTGTTACGGTGAGTAGGCGGTGGTTCTCGAGGCGCCGAAACTCGTCCATCATGTTCTTGTCGATGTTGTCTCTGGTAGAATCGGTAGTCTCCGTCAGCGTTGGTGAGGTAAAGGTTGTTGACATTGGTGCACCGGCTGAGAGCAATGTACACGTCCTCCTCATCGCAGCTGTTGTTGTTGTTGTTGCGCCTTTTAGGTATGGCACATACCCAATCAGGGGATCGGCCAATCAACACAGGATGGTTAAAATGAATGGAAGTCTTATCTAATCACGAGACGTTTAGGAAAGATAATTCAGACCGGTTGGAAAAATTTTTGAGAAAAAAGGAAAAAAAAAATCCTGAAAAATCAAAGCGAGGGTGACCAATCGCAATCATAAAGAGAATCGTTTTGAATTTTCAATGTAGCGCAGGAGGGCAGAGCATACATCCCGGCGGCAGAACCCCGTTTCGGATGCCCCGAACGATAGTATAGCCGGCACTGTTAGGGATATCCGCAAACTGTAAAGCGGCACCTCCAGGGACTGCTCTCAGTCGGGAAAAACGTCGGCAATGTCCAAAAGGTAGAGTATCGACAGACTCGTCTTCGTTGCAATAGCTGCACAGAGCTGTTGGCGCCAGGCGAGACCTGTGCAAATACCTATTTAACTTGGGTACTCGACTACGTAAGGCTGTAAATAATCACCTCTAAGTTGCGTGAAGGGCACCATACAGGTTTCCATGAGAATTTAAGATGATTAAAATCCCTTAATGATAATAAAACCGATTCTTGCTGTACTTGGAGTTTCAGCATCCTACGGTACCTAGCTGCTGTTATTAAAGGTGTCGGCTCTACGACGTCTACTACAGGCCCATAAAGTGCTATCCTTGCTAGAGAGTCGGCAGTCTCGTTGAATGTGATCCCTGCATGACCAGGAACCCAAAGAAGGTGAATTTCAGTGAAGTGAGGTGGCAGGAGTGACCGAAACGTCCGCAGAAGGGGAGTGTCTTTAGGGGAAGAAAGGGCTAGGCATACAGAAAAAGAATCGGAAATTATCATTGGAGATGTAATTGATACATCCAACTTTCGTAGCGCCAGGACAATTGCCAGGAATTCCGCAAAGAATATGGGGATAAAATCACGCAGACGAACCGAAAAGGTCCAGTTAAGGGAAAGGGAAAATATTCCGATACCGGATTTTTCTTCTCGTTGAGAGGCATCTGTATATATTATAGCACCTGGCTGCATAGAGGCCAAATAATCTTCGAGAAGACGATTGAGCAGCCGGGCTGGTAAAAGTTTAGCATTTTTGGGGAAAATGTTCCGGAAATTGATAGAAAGAGGTGAACTCCTGTCAGGATATGGAATAATCTGATTTATTGCTACACCCAATGGAGAAAGGAAGCTCTGTACCAAAGTGCTTTGTGGACATAAGGACCTGGGCCATTGGTGCACCATAAACGCACTTGGTTCTGCAATAAAGATAGACTGCTCCCTGTTCACCTCAGAGCTATAAGCTCTCAGAAAAGTTTCAACAGTCAGAATCCGGAACCTATTAAGCAGAGGAGGAACGCGCGCTTCCAAGTAAATTTACTACTGCATTTGCTGCATTCTTAGGCAACCCTAAACAGCAGCGAAGAGCCTGGCGCTCCAGAATAACCAGACGATGAAGCTTATACGCGGCGCACCCAGAGAATACACGCCCCCAAACTCTAAAATTGGGCGAACGTACATTCTGTATATCATAAGAAGGGTCTCTCTGCGCATGCCCTTTTTTCTATGACTGAGACTTCTCAACATCCCAACAGCACGTGCACCTTTGGCCTCAATGAGGGCTATATGTGGGGTCCATAGTTCACTGGTGTAAATAATCCCGAGGTACTTTAAAGAAGGAACCTGAGGAATTATGCACTGTCGGTAACTGAGAGTAATGTTAACAGGACCTGAGATTGGAAAAAACTAATAAGGAACATTTGTTCACATTCATAGAGAGACAAATACTGTCCAACCTGGAGGCAATAATGTTCAGATAAGACTGCAATAATTTGTAAAGAGATTGAATGTCAGGTGCTGATGCAAAAAACGCAATATCGTCGGCATATACATATGTAGAAACACCAGAAACCATCGGAATAGCGCTTACAAGGATGTTAAAAAGAACAGGGGAAAGGACCGCCCCTTGCGGTACGCCCCTAGACTGTGGCCGCTGTGAGGAGGTAATATTAAATTTTACACAACTGAACTGCCTGTCGCTCAGAAATTCACAAATCCAAGCTATGATATACCTTGGGAAGTTTAAGACTTGTAACCGGGACAACAACACAGGGTATTCGACGCTATCAAAAGCTTTTGCTACATCTAGGGTTACTAGGGCCGAAAACTGGTTAGTGCGACGGGCTAGTTTAATCCGGCTTTCAAGGTCCATATGCGCACTCCAAATCGAACACCCAGGGCGGAAAACCAATTTGTCTTGGGCTAAAGATTCTAGAACTGGACACCAATTGCATTATGCGCTGCTGCAAATCCGCTCGATTAATTTAACCACGTTAGATGTCAACGCAATAGGCCTGACGTTTTCAATCAAGAGGCCCCTGACAGCATTCTTAAGTACCGGAAGTATTTTGGCGAGACGCCAGACATCGGGGATCCATGCATGTCTAATAGAATAATTGATCATGTTAGTAAATGATTGGGAGCCTCGTCAAATAATAATTTCAGCATTTCAGTTGTAATGCCATCTGGGCCAGGAGCTGCAGCAGTCAATTTAGTCATAGACGTCAGCGAGCTCTGATAGCGTTACCCTCTATGAAGTCGTCTACCACGTCTGCCGGAGTAAATGACATCGCTAAGGAAGACGAAAAACGAGCTTGAAGCCCATCAGCTATCGACTCTAAGGACTCTGAGAGTTCACCTGAAGATAGCACCACAGAGTCTGTATTATCTGGAGAGGGTACGGCTTTCCGCGATCGAAGAAAGCGAAAAAGCGCACGCTTATTGTTAGGCTTGGAGAGACACAAAGATCGATCTGTGTCATAAGTCTGTTTTAGCATTAGAAACAGCGCGTTTGAATACCGGCTGAAAAAATATTTGTAGTTGCACCAGTTAAGCGGGGATAGGTTATGGCAAGTTTTCTTCCAGGCCGCCTTTCTACGTCTAAAGCTGCGCGAACACTCTTCGTCCCACCAGGGACTCGGCAATACTGACTTATTCGACATCACTTCAAATAATGACGACTGAGCTGAAGTGGAAAGGGCGGAAAAAAGGCCTGTCGCACATTGATCAGCTTCATTTTGTGTGACCAGAGAGGACAGGGACTCCTTCAGAGAGGTTTGAAAACCTTTTATAGTTACAAAAGAAGCGGCTCTGGCGGTTTAACGAAACGGATGGGACACCCAATGTCGAAACTATTGGGATGTGGTCACTACTCGACCCGCCATCAACGGTCGACCAAGAAGGCACTGAAAACCTCGAGAAGATATAGTTAAAGGAGCCATGAAGGAGAAAATGCAAAGTTTGATTTTTATATTCGAAAGAGTTCGTGTTTTATAGTGCCCCCAGCGCTTGTCCCCGGATGCAAACGGTTCCTTATTCACTGAGAAATTATACAATTTAGGTTAAAATTTGATTTTCCCGCCTCAATCGTGCGTTTTCGTGGTCCCAAATGACATCACAGGAACCGAGACCCGCTCTGCAGCCTAGGAGTACCTTCATTCACGCATCCGCCGTAGCAGGGTAGAGACACGTATACGCTGGCGCCGGCCATTTTCGGTTGCTCGCTCCGCCGCCGAAGCCAGTCCATTGTGTCAAAACCGCGCATAAAATTATCGCACAAACCAGCGGTTTTTACTGAAGAATTTTGAATCAATATTGTCCTGTTTCGCGTTGTGATAGATCTCGTGGGAGGAAACGAAAGAATAACGCGTTGAGCCCGTTGGCCCAATTGCGGGGCGGCACGGGACCGTTCAAAGGTTGTCTCCACCCTGTACAGCGGTGTTGGTTTGTTCCCCGCGTTTCTTTACGTTCCGTAACCTAGATGGCGCCACCATACCGTGGCAAGCGTTTGGTTTGTTTTTGCCCGCATTTAAACCTGGCTTGTTTTTGTTCTGGGAGAAAATATTCGTTCCCTGAAACAGTGCTCGCTCGACAAATGGGGTCACGTAAGACACCGTTGCTTGCGTCAATCGGCCAGTGTCGTCTGAGACAACCCCAAGCCCCGTAGTGCTGTGCAGCTAAACCAAGCATTGCTGTGCGCAGTACGAACAGCAGAACGCATCCAGTACTCTATGTTTACATGTGCTTTCGTAACTTCCACTGTTTGTCCCATCATTCTTATTGCTTTGAAAAGAATGTGCCCTAAATTTAAGCGCAAATCGCTCGTTCGTCTAGTTTGTAAGCTCTACCTAATTTGCGTCTGCTTCTGCCAGCCTCCGCCAATCGCAGAGCTTAGCTCATGTGACATCATAGGTTCTGTTGCGGGAAATGAGCTGGTGGGTCGCATGACATTCCCGTTTTCCTAATTATGTAGCTTATTTGAGCGAAGTTTACGTTAAAAGTGGTGGTCAGTATGATTCTAACGAGACAATCTTTTGAATGAACCAAACTTGTGTTTTCTCTTTATGGCTCCTTTAAATCCAAAACAAATTGCGTTTGTCCCTTATGGTAGGTTGGAGAATCCGAATTTATGCATGTTAAGTTGTTATCTGTAATCCAATCCAACAAGCGATTACCGCAAGAATCCGTCCGGAAGCCCCAAGTAATGTGGTGGGAATTAAAGTCTCCTGCAAAGATAATGGGAGGTACAGCCGAAGCAATAGCCAAATCAAGTGGTTCGGAATCAACGACGCCACTAGGAAAGTACACGTTGGCCAATGCGAAGGGGAGGCAACCAGGTAGGTTTAATTCCAGCACTAAAATTTCGCAGTCTGGGCGTTGAAGTTGGAAGGACACCTTCGCGGTGTGGCAAACTTTGTAGATATCAAACTTAACAGACCGCCACCTCGGGTTGGCCTGTCTAGTCGAAAAGTGCGGTGTAAAGTCCAAATTTTTGGTTGCTACTAAGCCAGGTTTCCTGTAGCAAAATTACGTCTGGGGAAAATTGGGAGCACAAACAAAGTAAATCCGCAACGCCTGCCGAAACGGAGCGACAATTCCACTGAATTACTTTTAGAACCCCTATGATTCAGAGAGACCGGCTGCAGCAACTGCAGCCTGTAATATCTGATCCTTGGGCTTTGAAACAGATTTACCTTTCTTGGATTTTGCTTTTGGCTGCACTTCCAGGGTTTCGGTACTAGGTGATCCGGAACGTTTACTAAACTGAAGAACAGTCTCCATAGGCCAAGCCTGAAGCTCCATGTCCGAGTCTGAAGAGGGCGAAAGGGGAGGCAAATACTCTGTGTCGGCCGTAGGACCACGAACAGACGAAGTACCAGCCTCAGCGTAAGTAGGATGTTCCAATCCACGCACCGAAGTAGCGAGAGTAGACGAGACTTTAACAGAATCCGAGGTAAGATTAGCTGCTGATAGCAGCGGACCTTCAGGGGCGGTGGAAACTTGCTGGATCACTTGGGGAGAGGAGGTACACAAAAGGGGAGGGGGCTGCAAATGAGGCGCCAGCTGAGTCACCACTGTGCGAGACACGCACTCGATTATGGTGGCAGTTAACTGGGTGATTACTGAAGAGACACCCTTCTCAACAGCCGCTGCTACAACGGAAGCAAAAACTGGGTCAGCGAGGAAGACTGTTGGAGCTTGGCAACGGCTTGTTCAACCGCTGCAACAATGGTATTCACTACGGCTGCATCAGCGAGTGATGGAGGGTGTTTGGCCGTAACTCCAGCATAACCATGTGTCCTTTCTTTGACAATTGAAACAGCATCCCCGCGCGAGCAGCGACGCTTACCCATGACCTCGACAACTTGGACTTCTTGAGCTCTCGCAGGGCAATTAGAATAGTCAGCTGGGTGTGCCGCTCCACACAAACAACATTTGGCATCTTGGGCAGTACATAGCTCGACAGAATGGCTCTCACCGCATGCGCGACACCGGGGAGACGATTTGCGTGCTTTGGATGTGTGGCCAAAACGCCAACAGCTGTGGCACTGAAGAGGCCGGGGAGAGAGAGGTTCCACACGGTAAATGAGTGGCCATACTTTAATCTCCGATGGACATTGCGTCCCAACAAATGTAGCAATGACAGATTCTGTTGGCACCCTGTTTTTCTCTACAACACGGCTGCAACGGTAAACTGAGGTGACTCCCGCTACCGAAAACTGCTCTAGTACCTCCTGAGGTGTCATCTGAACATCAACACCTCGAACGATGCCCTTCACGCAAGCAAGGTGAGGGGGGATAAATGCAATCACCTGAACAGAGGTAAACATTGTACATTTCAAGAGGTCAGTGACACTTTGTCTTCTTCTTCTTCTTCTTCGGCGGTTCCCCTACGGGAAGATGACGACGGTGGTTGAACGCGAACCTATCTCGTGATGGATTCTTTGGTTGGCCAATCCCTAGGGGGCATCCTGCCACAATCAGCATCAGAGGCGCTGCGGACGGGGCTGGTTGAGCTGCAAGGCGCGTGGCGCTTCCCGCCACAGCTTTCCCACGGGAAATTCAGTATCCCCCTCTGAAGTTTTCAGTTCGTCGTTTCCGTTGGCGTTCAGCTTCGCGTGCCTTCGTTGTATCAGTAGCTTCTTGACGTAGTTTGAATGAGTCAAGGACATAAGGCGCGTTCGTAGCACTTGCTCCTGTCCCGGATTTGTAGCGTAGTGGAAAGAGCACCGCGTACCTCCCGTTGCGCCCGAGAGTCGTGGGATCGAAACCGGGCGCCGCTAACTATTTCTTTTTTTATAGTGTAGTATCGCGCAGCTGTGGGTGTGAGGAGGAGAGTTGCGCATGCGCAGTGTGAGTGTGGACGCCGACGCGGGACATGCCGAGACCATAAGATGCTTTCGCATCTAAAAAAGTTCCGGATTGGCAGGTTTGGCGAGAACGAGAAGTGAATGGGGGCAGCGAGTTTTGGGGAAGGCTTCGCGGACCCCCCTTTGAGAACCGCTGCCATGACTCTCAAGCACTCCAAGCCTTTAGAATATGGGTCCGTTCGATTCGCCCAGCACCTCTTGCAAAGCGGGTTCCGCCTTCCTGCATAATCGGCAGAAAGAGCTGCACTTTTCTGCACCTCCCCGGCAGGGAGTGCAGGCAAAGCGTCCTGCACCCGTCGGCACCGCCGGTGAATCGAACCGCGCGGTTCAGGTGCCGCGAGCTGCACCACTGAGACATGACTGAGAAGTGCTGCACCGCTCTGGTTCACGTGGTGCAGGTGAAACGAACGGACCCTATATAACCGTTGTTCTGTCAACAATCACGCATGTTCAGCCCAGTTGTAACCACAGCCAGTCAATTAATTTATCAACTTTGCCTCGGCTCTTCGCTTGTGTGACGTGGCGCACTTCAAAATCACGCATCTATCCGTCTAACGACGACGATGGTTGAACGCGAAGCTTTCTCGTGGATGCCATTGGTTTTCGTCTGAGTTTGGGCTTTGACTCGCAGACGGTTTGGACTCTTTGACTTTGACTCGCACGCAGTTTCGACGTTTGATGGCAGCGTCTTTGACTGTGGTTGAACGAAGAAAACTTCGCGTTCAACCACAGTCGTCGTTACACGGAGAGATGCGTGATTCTCCGTCTAATTTTGCACGTCCAAGCACCCTTTCCAAATCCAAGCTGTTTCGACCGTGTCCGAATGACGCAGTCGGATAGACGCCGGTTTCGTAACGCGAGGGACCCTGGTTCGATTCCGACCACGGGAAGTGTCTTTTTTTAACTCACCCGCGATCATCATCAACTTCAGAGAAAGTTTGGCTTTCCTTCAGTGCGTTTTGTGGTGCGCACCGACGCCATCAGTGCGACATACAAAGCTTCGCTTTAATAAAACACGGAGGCAAGGCCTGTACAATACCCATTTCACCAATGTCGTCGCGCATTCCACCATCCACTGCGCTACTTTGCGCCACCCCTACTATTTCAAACACGACGTCACAGGTTTTTTATCGCGTTAGACAGACTCGTGCACTCAACTGATTACAGAGCGGAAATGCACTAGGCGTCCGGTATACGCGGTCGGCACCGCAGCGCGAGCGCATGCATTTCCGAACCGGAAATCAGCCGCTCCGCAGCGATTCATTTCCTGTTGCGCGGTGCAAATATGGTCCCTTCTAGCCACCACAGTACAACTGCGGAGATTAGCGACCAACTATTCTGCCACCTTCCGGAATATGGGGCCAGCGACGACAAGGCGTACACTCTTAACAAAAAAAGCTCAAAAAAGAGTTGTAACGGCTGCATTTACTAACTCCTTACGAACTTTACTACCACCCAGAACGGTACGTAGGTCCTGCCACTAAGTGTGGAACCGTTACTATACTCGGGAACAAGTTAAGAACGGCAATAGCTCATGTACGGTATCACTCCGCCTAAGCGACGGACCCGGATGTCAACGGGCGCGCGCGTTTTGAAAGGAGACTGCTATGAATGCGTGGTATCGTCTGCCTTTCCTCACGTAGTTTGTTTGTCGTCGCTGCAGTGGTTTATAAGCTTTCTAAATCCAAAAAATAACTAAAACGGCTCTTGTGGCGTCCAAAATATTCCCAGTAACGCACTACTTGCGCCGCGCTGAGTAACATCCGCCTGCGGTGACGAGGCACAGTGGCAACTTCAGCTGCCGTTCTTAAGTTGTAACCGGGTATAGTCTAGACCGTGCACTTAGTAACTACTGCTGGTTTGATACTAACATTCACTGCAGTAACAAATTATGTGAATTATTGGACGTAATAGCTACAGCACTTTCCCCACTGCAAATCACGATTAAAAAGTTTTTGCAAATCCGCATGCTGACTTGTATATGCTCACATTAAAATGCATAATTCTAAAATTATCGCTAAAATATTTGATTTTTGCGACAAGCCCATCAACTCTATCAAATGACTTTCCGCTGCTGGATATAAAGGCAAGAAGAGCAGGTGTATTTCTAAGGTGACTAATTGTACTCGCTCTCCTCGTGCATTCCTTTGGTTTTCTTGCTCAATTTATTTGTAGGTTGTCTAAGTGTTCAATGTGTCAGCCGATACACATTGTCGCGCGTAGTTTTTTACTCGGTTATGCATGGTCAGTTAGTAAAATCCACTAAGTACTATAGTTTACACAGGGACAAGTAACTGGTTAGTGTTTGTAAGTAAGTGCCACGACCTTTTTTTTTTAAGAGTCGCCCCTTGTCAAAATTTTCTAGGCCAGTCCTAAGCCTTCTCGACCACAAAGAATTCGAAAAATAATCTTTACCTTTAAATGTTGCAAAAATATTTCATGGCGGGAAGAAAGAAGGGTGTTTTCTCTAGCTTTCCGGCATAACACGTTTAAGCCTCGCTGGGTACGTAAGCTTGTACATTGAGTTTTTTGCGGCCTGCACACTATCGGCTTGGCCTAGAAAATTTTGATAAAGACTGTACATTTTGTCCGCGCGCTGAATTGGCCGTTCCCGCCTAGCAACTCATCATCATCGCACACTCGAACTACCTTCTTCATCACCCATAGAGTTTCATCACCTGACTGTAAATGATTCACGTGGACCATTTCCAGTACAGTTGCCGCGGCGCATGCCCCTCCACCCGTGATGTCCCCATTGCATTTTTCGATCTAATTTCCGCCGCCTAGTATGGTCATTTGAAATAAGCCGAAATATCATATCACCCCGCGTATATGTAGACTTCTACACGCTCCGTCAAATAGCAAAGTTATTCACTTAAAAGAGGGCTGGAGCGTGTCGTTTGAGTGCAGGTCCTCACTGCCGCAGCGGTGCTTCATCGCCTTCGACCAGGCTGCGTCTCCAAGCATACCAGTGTTCGTGGCACACGTATTCATATGTGAAAGACCACCCTCGAGTCCTGCAGAAATACTTGCCAAGTGCACACAAACTAACTGTACATCATGGATTCATCACTATCCCTGTCCTTTTCCCCCAATCAAGCTTACAATTTTCTCGAACCTTCGAATTTCGCTAAGCCTACTTTCGGTACGCGTCATAAGCGTGCGGTAGGCCGTGAGTGCGTGACGCATTTCCTGTTATATTTTGGACAAGCACATTGAGAATTGCGTTCGTTATACATATACGGAGCTGCATGAATGTGGCTGTATGCACTGCGGGACGTCTATGTCCCACCTGCGGATATTTGGACCTTCTCTTGCTTTGCTCGTGGGGTATCTACTGCCCACTCAGCGCGCACACACACACACACACACACACACACACACACACACACACACACACACACACACACACACACACACACACACACACACACACACACACACACACACATAAATGGCGACAAATGCAAAAAAAAAAAAAATAACGGCTCTGAATTTCCTTGTATTTTATAGATTTCACCCGTAGGCCTGCAGCGGCAGTCGAATCCGTCAACACTCAGGTGTAGCGCGAGTGACTCCAAATCAACCAGCGAAACATTCGGTTGCGCAGCTAAATCCCAGTGCACTGAAAAAATGCGGAGAGCGTTCCAAGGAGCTCACTCCAGAACTCGGGAGACTATACAGTTGCACACCAGCAGTTGGGCACTGTTTCACGTCACTTGAGCCGCCCAATTGTGAGACAACGACCTCTTCTGCAGTTTCACTTTGGAAATTCTTCTCTGGAAATTTTTCTCTGGAAATTATCCGCTAAGCCTGCCACGCCGCGGGTTCGATCTCGGCCCCGGCGGCAGTTTTTCTTACGTAGACGTGTCGAACAAGCACGCCGGTGTGTCGAGATTCGGCGCACGTTAAAGATACCCGGATGATCGAAATCGATCCTGAGCCGGCGTGTCTTACAAACTACCAGAAGTCTGATGAAATTAAAAATTAAAAAGA
Source organism: Haemaphysalis longicornis (assembly GCA_013339765.2). Lineage (NCBI taxonomy): Eukaryota > Metazoa > Arthropoda > Arachnida > Ixodida > Ixodidae > Haemaphysalis > Haemaphysalis longicornis. The sequence continues at coordinate 75,769,003 of CM023448.1, read as the reverse complement.
AAAAACACTGTTATCTGAAGTTTCGCCCCGATGCGTGTACATAGTCTGAGGAGCGGACAGGTTCTCACTTCGAAACATTGCCCGCTGTGGCGCCTATTCGAGACATTGCAGAAAACGGTGGCTATGGATAGCGAAAATTGGTTGTTGTAAATTAAGGCAAATAAATATACCATTTCCAGCAGCCGTTTTTTAACAAAAAAGACCATAGACCTCAATTTTTGGACAACGCGTACCATAATTTATTAAATCAAAATTCACAGTCGCCGGAAATAATAATAATAATAATTAGAAAAAGACAAAAATAATAACAATAACAATAATATTAACAACAGTAATAATAATCAAGAGTTTGCCCAGATATTGCAGCCAGTAGGTTTTTCTATTTATTGGCGCACCAATAAAAAAGAAAACGAAAAACTTTTAACATTGACAATAGTTCACGTTTCAGACATACATGTGCTGAAAGATTAAACAAACTTTCATAATAGAACGGAAAACAATGTCTTCATACGGATAAAGGAGAACATGTACTCACTACGAACATGTAAACAATCCTTAACATGAACATACCAAAAGTGGGAACGAAAAGTCCTCAGAACAGCATCTACGCTAGCAATAAAGCAGGTCAAATACCGCCATATAAAAATAAACTCCCTCCTACGGAACAATGGAAGAAAGAATAAGAGCGAGGTATACTTTTCGTGAGTGTCTGAACTGTGTAGTGAATAGAATTCTGCATGTACGTCTGCACAATAGGAGTTGGGCGCACTGCAGCGGGGGACACTCAAGTGATTTGTATTTTTTTCTCTTTTCCGGCTTTATAAATTGAAAAAAAAAAGCCTTAGCGTCCGTATACGCAATGAAAAGCATGCTTATTTGAGCCGGTCAATAGAACGGCTTATAATACGCCGGTATTGAGCCGGTCTATAGACTATTAGACCGGTTCAATACACTCACGAACAGAAGTTTGAAAAGTTCACTTCAGTGTCTTTTAAGGGTGAATTTTCTGGTGGCTTTAAAAGAGCCGGGCTTGAGGAAGAAGTTCAGCACAGCGAACTTGTCTGTGTATCAGCTGTAACTTATCAGCTGTGTATCAGCTGCAGGTTGACCTCACATTCCCTCAGATAATGTAAGGTCAGCCTACAGTATCTGGACGAGGCAAGGCGGCACTCTCGAGCACAGCGGCCATGAGTCGGATGGGCGATATGACTCTGGAAGATTAGCTGCTACCTGGCATTCTAGGACTGGACAAAATACAGCGAGGAACTACGGAATTCAAACCCTTCAGGCGTTGCTTATGACGGTGCGGACTTAGGTTGATAATGGACAGCGAGCAATGAGCAACATTGTGAGTTTTCGCGCCGGAATACAGCATGAAATAAAAATTACACCATCTTCTCGTGGGGAACCATGAGGAGGATGCGGAGCATCATGGGGGTTCCGTGTAGGTTCCATTGTGTTGCCGTTACGTTGTTTCATTTATCGGAGCACGAATGGGAACGTAGTGTGAACCCCCATGTAGAGACAGAGAAATGTAGAGACAGCGAAGACACCGACACCCGTGTTACCTGATCGAACACCTCCTGGTTCTCGTATTTCTTTATTGCGTGCGCACGCTCCTACCCCGCTGCCCGCCCTCTCCGTCCTCTTATCTGGTTGAGCTGCAAGGCGCGTGGCGCTTCCCGCCACAGCTTTCCCGCAGGAAATTCAACGTCCTCCTCTAAAGTTTTCAGTTCGTCGTTTCCGTTGACGTTCAGCTTCGCGAGCCTTCGTCCACGATTGCAGCCGATTTGATTCCTCTTCGCTGCCGCAATGACCTTTACTCCATAATTGTTGCTGTAAGTGTGAACTTCTTACATTTTTTGGAAGTGTTAATCATTGGAGATCCCCTTGGAGAGGCGTACGCTTTGACGTGTCTTTTTCGTTCTGAGCAACTGTTGCCACGATTACGGCGAACGCTGGGGTTTTTCTCGTTCCGAGCAAGTGTTGCTACGATTACGGTGAACGCTGCAGATTTTTCTCTTTTTTTTTTTTACGCGAGAGTAAAAGCTCAAAAAACAGCCGCGCCCGGCCAGCGGTGTCAACGAATCACGCGGACGTAAGTAAATTAAGACTGAAACGCATAGGAAATAGTCAGACGGCCGCTAGTCAATTAAAGGGACTGCAACACTTCCGATAAACGTTTTCACTCTTCGCGTCTGGAAGTATGTGCGAAAGCTATAGTTATCACCAGCACGGTGAAGTTCTGCGCGATTTGCTCGTCGCAGCATGATATGCCTTGCGTTCCTGCTTTGGTTTTGTGGCTTTCTTTTTAAAGTGGCGATCGAATGCGTTCAGTGCTGCAGCTGAAGGAAAGCTGGCCAATACCCGTGAAGAACGCCAAGACCGGGAAAGAGAGAAAACTCTTTTGAGCAAGTTTCTGAGTTATCTGATGGGCATATAGCAGTAATTTTTCACTGAGGTACTTTGCGACCCCCTAATCTAAGGTGTGAATGTGTTGGTTGACTACCTTCTGCAAGCATTTAAGATTTAGAAAAAAAGTGAGAAGTGTTGCAGAGTCCCTTTAAGACATGAATTAACTAGACATGTCGATGTGTAATCAAAGCAAACCATGGCGATAAAAAAGTGGAACGAAGACTCTTGTGGCTCAGCGATGAAGCTGGAGATACTCGCTTGGGAACTACCATATGATACGACAATGGTCTTGCGAGGCCCACCCTGAAAATCTTCCCACCATTCCTTTCTCCCTTTTGCCAAATCTTGCTCGTACGCAAAAAGGTTGCTTCGCAGCATGACTTGCACGTTTAATTTCTCCGCGTAACACATGTTTTACGGTTGCTCTTTGTACAACACGCCAGGTATGCAGAAAATGCAGGCACACACATAGGTTTCGTGACTTTTGGCAGCAAGAGCATTGCTTGCCAATATGACACGCATAAGCATAGAAGTCGGACGCAAAAGGCGGGCGTTGGACTTTAGCTGGAAGTGCGAATTGTTTGGCACGGATCCTTTATCCCTTTCACCAGTCCAAGAGGGGTCCTCGGCACACTGATGGTTGAGAAACGTTGCCACAAAGGCATAATAAAAAATTGCATGTTAAAAACAAAACATTCTGTGTAAAAAAAAAAAAAACGTGTGCAATTATGACATCTTTCCTAATAGAAGGTTTTAGACTAATTAGGCCGAAATATTGTGACGCGCCCCGCAGCGCTCTCGTACAACTTCCGCGCGTTCTCGTGGTACGTGGGCTGCTTCGTGGGCGGACGTTAGTCGTTATCCGAATTTTCGCTGCGTGCACAAAAAATCCAAAGTACAGGTGGGCCCCTCCTGCTTTGGAGTTCTCGAGCACGCGGCCGCAAAGTATGTCAGTCTCACGCACGATATTCGATTAAGTAAACTCGAATAAACGTTCGTCGGGGATCGGCAAATTTTCTCTGACGATGCAGACCTGGTTTCGCCTCAAACCGCCCTTCTGAAATTTTCCAAGGCCAAGGGAACCTTCTTTTCCCGGCCACGGCGGCCGCTTTTCAGATGGAGGCGAAAAGCGAAAACGGCTGTGTGTTCGCGATTTCGGCGCACGTTAAAGATCCACAGGTTATCAAAATTAATCCGGAGCCCTCCACTACGGCGCGCTTCATCGCCTGTGAGGCGTCGGCGCGTTACACCCCACAATCATCACAAGAAAAAAAAAAAACACCCAAGCTTGTTAAAACCAGAAGTTTATACACACACCACATCGTAGAGAGTGCAGTTAAAACATTAAATTTTTAAGAGAAATGCCGCACAATGTGATTTTAAAATCGCGCAACATCCGTCTCGGACGTCGTCAGCCCGGACACCACTGTGGTCTACAGTTAAGTGAAAGTAAACTGCAATTATGTGCGAAAAAAAGAAAATGTCGTTTATATACAAAACAGGGGTCGGCAGAAAGATTGATGGGCAGATGAGATCAAGAAGTTTGCGGGTATAAATTGGTCGCACTTAGCACGGGACCGGGATAATTGGAGATCCATGGGAGTGGCCTTTGACCTACAGTGGGCGTAGATAGGGTGATGGTGATGATGATGATGATGAACGATATACAAAAAATGAATTTGTAATTGTACATTTAAAACTATTTTCTGAAGTTCTTTTTTTCAGCTTCCATTGCTTTCTTGGCTTTATCAATTTTTTTCAGTTGCCCCGTTAGCAAGAGAATGTGCGCAAGGGAGAGTCAGTGGTATTTTACTTGAAACTGAGTCGATTTCGGGGACCGTCGAAGTCGATCGTCTTTGAAAATCACCGCGTGGCAGCATTTGATCATATTTCGTTCGATGGCCATCGACTTCAATGACCGCTGAAGCTGTCTCTAAGAGGATTAGTATACCCGCGTGCTACACGGCCAACTATATCTCGATCGCCTTGTTTACAAAATTCTCTGACGTGGCAACACGCTCGCCTGACAGAAATAGCTAGGGGGGCATCGACATAGAACGACGCATATGGCTGTTTGGAGCGCGAGTTCTGCCGCCCATTGTTCTGACGGATGTTGAATCATGCGACGCTAAGCGCGGCTGCCACCTAATGGAATATGAAAGGAAATGTGGCAGATATTACTAATACGCAAAAATGCGGATAAAGCAGAATGCATGGGAAGCATTGTCAAGCAAGCACAAACCACCTTCCCGTGCACCTTCCGCCAATGATATCGCTCTGTCTTGCTCTCAGTGGGCGGGCTCTCCCGGATTCAGTTTCACTCAACTTGACCTGGTAGACATACAGTACCAGTACTGAGCTGTAGTTCAGCTTAATTTTAATCGCCCAATTTAACGGAGTCATACCTTGGCTCGTGGTTCACACATACGACTATAGTGGTGCATGGCATGGCAATGCGCTTCAATACGGGCGCTGCCTTATGCGTGATTACGTTCTGATTTTTATTTTATTGTGGGCTCTAGAGCCACTAAATAAAAATGGTTTAGCCTACTATAGTAGGCTAAACTATTTTTATAGCAGGCTAAACCAGTAGGCTAAACCTAAAAGGCGCCGACTAAAGTTACTTATGACTTTAGTGGGCGCCTTTTAAGCACTCTGACTAACTTAATTCCACCCACATACATTCCATGCCATAATTTATGTGTCATTTTGAATTCACTGCTCGATCTGGAGAGCACGTTTATGCTGCACGGCGGCTATCTGTCGGAGTGACACTCGTTATCAAGATCTCGCCTCGCTCCGCTACTGAGCCTTTAGCCTCTTTCTGGGTTCTGGTGCGATACCTCTGATTACCGATTGTGTTTCGCTGGTCGATTGAAATTCGTTCGCTGTTCATCGTACTTTGCTTGCATACTGATTCCCTGCTGCTCCAGGTGAACGTGTGGGGTTCACTGCCCAAACATGTTACTTCCAACGTAAGCGTGCGTGCGATCTGCCCTTTGAGGCGATTTGGATTCGCAAATAAATAACTGCGCGCAAGCGAGCTTACCTGGCGCCCTGTCCATGGCGGGCACGATCGACGACGCCGTCTGCTTCGCCATTGCTTGGGCCACGCCTGACTATGCTTGGACACGCCGATCACAACAAGTTTCGCGCTCCGTGGGTCTCCTCCTGAGTGTCGGCACGCCTCACACTTGAACGTGCGAGGAGCTCTTTTCCACAAAGCCCGCTGAACTCCATCTCGTCGATTTTCCTTGGGATACGTGACGCATTTATTACTCCGAGCCCGAGGGCCGAATGCCTCGCTAACACCGACTCAGCCCGATTGCGCTGCCGCCCGCAGAAGCCACGACCGCCGCCAACCACTCAACACCGCCATGTTGCTGGCTTCCCGTCTCCGCTCCCAACTGCTGGCCGCCCGCGGCGGACGAGAGCACTTGGGGCGCGGCGCGAAATACGAAGGCAGGCTGTCGTCGCCGGCCAGACGTGCTTGTGCGCGCTCCGTCTATCGCCGGGGGCTTCGAGCGGGCGTACCGTTCGCCAGGCGTTTCTGGTCAAGAGGTCTAACGAGTCAAGAGGTCTAACGAGTCAAAAGGTCCAATAGTCACGTGACCGCCGAGTCGAGAGGTCCAATGAGTCGAAAGGTCCAATTTGAGTCAAAAGGTCCAACCAACAAGTCAAAAAGTCCAATTTGTGTGAAGAGGTACAACGCCATGAGGTACAACGCGTCAAGAGGTCCAAGAAGCTTTATTTCTAATGCGTAGCAACGGTAGCATTCTTTGCCGATGCCCCCACAGCCACGACCATGTAACGCACGTACTGCATTTGCACAAAAATGCGCAATTTGGAAAGGTAACACCTCTAATGGATACAGTGCGTGAGAAGTGACAACTGGTCGAACATAGTTTAAAAAAAAAAAAAAAACGAAAAACTAAAAAAAAGAAAAAATTGGAAAAAAGGACCTGACAAAATAAAAAATATGCATCATTTGCATCTCCAAAAACCGAGGACTAAACGCAACTAGCCCGCAAAAAACGTACCAAACACGAATAAAGAAAGCGAAAATGAGCAAACCGTGTAACGCTCTGCATTTCCACAAAAAATTCAAAGCTGGCGGAAGTAACTCATGTAATCCTTATGATAGCGTAAATGGAGGTAATTCGTCTAACATATATCGAAAATGAACTCACAAAATCAAAAATATGCATCTTATACATGTCATCCAAAAAAAGAAGTGTAAACTAAAAAAAAAGCTCGGTAAAGAACGTTGAAAATACCAATAAAAAACCGCGATGACGGACGAACCCTGCGGTACGCCTTGCATCTGGGGAAAAAATTCATAATTGGCGCAGTAGAGGCAGTTAATCGGTGTAATGCTATAAACTCACATCATTGCCGAAAAAAAAAAACAAAAGAAAACTGAAAAAATTAAAATAACACAACGTCTTGGACTACCCAGGGCCAATTTGGGATGTGAAGAACTCACGTTATAGACAAGCGGCATACGGATGCTGCGCATTAGTAGACCATTCTCTGAATTTCTGCAGATTTTTTTCTTCTCTGTTTATAATCAACCCCACAGCCGTTTCAACCCCTTCAGCTCAGCTAATTTTATAGAATGGCTCTAGCCAATAAAATGTCCTAGCAATATTTGGTCGTGTAATTTATGCGGGTCTATATTGCAATGAACGGCTTCTTGGGACGGTTACTGACTTCGTTAGCTATTTGATAAATCTGGACAATAGGACTGATGCTTATTTTAGAACTCGTCCTGTCCTTCCTGTATGCGTTGTCATTTTCGCGCAAAGCCCGTGTTTATTCACCGCGCTGCGTAGTTATCGGTGAAAAGTATAGACAGACACTGTTAGCTACAGTGCATGGTTGTATTGCTATTAATGACTTCTGGTAGCGATTACTGACCGCTTCGGCGACATATTTTGGACTTTTAAAGTTTAGTATCTGCGTTCCAGTTTATGTGCTCTACACTCTGGTGAAGTCACGAACGGCAATCGCTGATAGTGTTTCGCCCCGCTAAAGCGACGGGCCCGTGATGTCCACGCGCGCGCGCGTTTTGAAAGGAGATTGCGCTTAATGCATGACGTCCCTTGCTTTTCCTCGCACAGTTTGTTTGACGTCGCTGCAGTAATTTGTACGCAGAGTAAGTCCGAAAAATCACGGAAACGACTGGCGTCATGTTGAAAATACTCGCAGTAGCGCGCTCTTTTTGCCGCGCGGAGGAGCGCCCGGATGCTGTGATGAGGCGCAGGGCAACTTTCGTTATCGTTCTTAAGTTGTACCCTAGTATAGGACACATTTTATATCAATTCTGGGGAAGTGTACCTCAGCACCTCACGTTTAGCCTTCCTTTTCATGTCCTCGTAATCGCAAATATTTCCTTGGGTAGGTTGTTCAGTCGCGGGATCTCACGTGTTCTACTGATTTTTTTTTTATCATAACTAGCGATCAGGGCCCATTCCGGTTGCCGAACGTTATAGTCTTCAGACCTAAGTGATCTTTTTTCAGCGCGTAGCACAGAATTCATGTTTCTTCGTCCTTGTACAGTAAAATATTTCATCTTCCACCTAGAATGTTCGACGATGCAGACCACGACCAACTTTACCAACTTTACTTCGGACCTGCCCAGCCAGCGGCGCTCTATGGGAGCGCTTGCGCAAATACAGGAGGCGATGGCTTGCGCCGAGTCTCGTTTCGCGTCAGGCCGCTAGGGGCGCTTTTACGCACTGTTGCGGCGAGCAGCGGCCCAGCGGCTACGCTGGCAGTGCGTGCTCGAGCGCTAGTATATAGCAGCCGTCTGGCGCGGGAATTCGTGTTTAATCACACTTCAGTTAATTGATTTCGGTAATTCCGAATGAATAAGTAGCAGTTTTACGGTGACCATCCCTGAATGAATGTTTTTTTCTGATTCAGCGTGTTAAGGCGGGGCGGGGCCTCTTGACTGGCTTTCCCGTTGTGAGATGCGTTACGGTGCACGCGACGCATTTAGTTTCGTGGTCTGATATGAAGTGATGCCGAAAAAAAATAACATTATCTCACGTACTGACAACGGAACTGGCTTTTTAACCAAAGTGTACAGGTTCATACTCGCAGGGGGAGGTTATTTCCGAATTTGATGTACATTGGGAAGTTCATAGCATAAACCAAACATATGTCATAAAAGCTTCCCAGGAACTACTCTTTTGTTATAGTAAATACAACAAAATTGAAGCTTTCTGTTGAAATTCCTCATGAAGTGTAGTGGTTTTTTCTTGCTATAAGGATGCGGAGGAATTTTCTATGCTCGGAAAACAAAATGCAAAAATTCAAGCAACGAAGATGCTAGTTGCGGTCTTGATTAGCGACGATGATTTGGCCCCTTCTTTGCGAATAAATTGGAAATTCTTTATTGCGAGTGCATGTGGAGGGCTACAATGACCTGCTACACCACTAACTCAACAACGATGTCATTTTAAAGGAGCCTTGAAGTGAATGCAAGTTTGTTTTATTCGAAAGATTTCGTGTTTTATAGTGCCCCCAGCGCTTGTCCGGATACAAACGATGCTTTATTCACTGAGGAAATTGATCAATTTAGGTTAAAATTTTGATTTTCCCGCTAAATCGTTTGTTTCGGGGTCTGCAATGACATCACAGGAACCGACCGCTCTGCAGCCTAGAATACCTTCATTCACGCATCCGCCGTACAGGGTAGAGACACGAAAACGCTGGCGCCGCCATTTTGGGTCGCTCGATCGCCGCCGAAGCAAGTCACTGTGTCAAAACCGCGCTAAAATTATCGCCGCAACGCGGTGTACTGGCGAAGTTTGAATCATATTATCTGTTTCGCGTTGCTAGGTCTCGTGGGAAACGAAAAGAATCAACGCGCTTGAGCACGTTGGCCCAACTTGCGGACGGCACGGGACCGTTCGAAGGGGTGTCTCCACCCTGTACAGCGGTGTTGGTTTGTTCCCGCGTTTTCTTTACGTTACCCGAACCTAGATGGCGCCACCATACCGTGGCAAGCCTTTGGTTTGTTTTTGACCGTATTTGAACCTGGCTTGTTTTTGTTCTGGGAGAAAATAATCGTTCCCTGAAACAGTGCTCGCTCGACAAATATGGTCACGTAAGACACCGTTACTTGCGTCAATCGGCCAGTGTCGTCTGAGACAACCCCAAGCCCCGTAGTGCTGTGCAGCTAAACCAAGCATGGTGTGCGCAGTACGAACAGCAGTACGCATCAGTACTTCTATGTTTACATGTGCTTTCGTAACTTCCACTGTTTGTCCCATTATTCTTATTGCTTTGTAAAGAATGTGCCCTAAATTTAAGCGCAAATCGCTCGTTCGGCTAGCTTCTAAGCTCTACCGAATTTGCGTCTGCTTGTGCCGGCCTCCGCCAATCGCAGAGCTGGCTCGAATGACATCATAGGTTACGTTGCGGAAAATGAGGTGGTGGGTCGCATGGCCATTCCCTTTTTTCCTAGATATCTAGCTTATTTCGGCGAAGTTTACGTTAAAAGTGGTGTCAGTATGATTCTAACGAGGCAATCTTTTGAATGAACCAAACTTGTGTTTTCTCTTCATGGCTCCTTTAAGCCTATTTACAGGATAATTTTATTTACATACACAATGCCACGGTATTGGCACACAATGCCACACTGTATATAGTCAGGTTTTCAGAACATTAATGAACGCTCGTATTGCACAATCCTTTTCACTTTGGCTTTTTTTTTCAACAGTTCATTTTCGTTCACAACCATACACTTCACTTGAACAATGGAGCACAGTAGTCACACTTTCAACACTATTCTGGAGTCTGGTTTTTCCGCAATCCTTTTCCCTTTGCCACTCTTGGCCGTTTTCTCCGCAACAAAAATTGTGAAAAAAGGTCGGCTGAACTTCTCCAGCCCGAGCTCAACCATTGCCCTCGTATGACTATCCGGTTGAGCCGTTGTGGCTGAAAAGCTTGTTTTCCAGTGCAGCTGGTAGCATCGTCCTCACAAACAGTGCCATCGGTGTTTTTTAGGATATCTCAAGTTTTGCGAACGCTTGGGCCGCTCTTTCCAGTGCACAGACGAATTCCAGGAACTGAAGCCTCGGATAAGATAGCCCACCCCGTCCAAATTGAAGATCACCGCAGTGGCAGGTCCAGATGAGCGAGGCGCCTTAAGCCACTTTACGCAGAGTGAGCACTTAAAGGGGCACTGACACAAAAATTTTGCATCTTGTTTTTATTGTTGCGATAAGTAGCTAGTGACCTACTTATAACCTGTAGAAACCTCATTTGCTTCAGCGTGCGACGGTTGTTTAATTAGAGGCATTTTCAATGCGGCCAGTCGCAGTTTCGGTTTCAGCGAGTGCCGCGAAAAGATGATTTTTGTGTGAACAAAGCTGACCACGTGACCGTCGGAGGGATATCACAGAGCAGAGCCGCCGTAGCACTGTCGAATCCGCATCGACGGCAGTTTCTCCGAATGCCCTCACGTACTGATCTCGTGAGGCGCTTAGTTAAAAAGCGACCGTGGATGCGACGCAGGCGCTGCGAGTGCAAATGCTACCGCGGCTAAAGAACGACGCGCGACGCTCGAGACGGTGGGTGGCAAGACGCGCGCTGGGAGCAGCCGGCCGGTCTGCCTACAGGTCCGCCTACAGATGTGTTCGGCTTAGCACTGCGGCGGATATTCGAGTGCCGCTCTCGTAAGCGGTGCAGATGGCAATTTTTAATGAAACCCGCCATCGCATCATTAACTCCTTTCTCATGTAAGCCACCATGGTCGGGACTTGGGGACAATTTCGTGCAGCGGTAACAAGCTATCACTCGAGCTACCTGCGCCGGCCTGGGCCACTTCGCGGCCGTGGCCGCCGCCTGCACAGCGACCGTGCGGCTAGCTCAGTGGGCTTTTCGTGCCTCCGGTGCGTTTTCGCATCCAATGGTAATAAACAGTAATAGAAACAGAGTGCCTGGAATCGCATTAGAACTTTGGTCGCGGCCAGCTGCCCGATGAGCGGACGAAATCACGGCGCCTCCGCCGCCAACGATCGGGTCGTTCGTTCTCGAGAGCAGAAGCTCCGCCCTCCGGCCCTCCGATTGGAGCGGCGAGCCGGGCGAGCCGGCGAAAAACGCCGGCAGTGCGGAAGCGGCAAACACGAACTCGTGACGTGTTTGGATGTTGTTTATTTACACAATATCTTCGGGATGTCGATTGCGCGTGGTCCTCTGCTGGCTGCTCGGTTGCGTTTCGCACACTTTAAAATTGATTTTAAATATGTTCTAGGCTGTATTCGCCGCTGATATTTTGCAGATGATGTATATGTGTTCCCACCAATCTATCTCCGAAGTTATCTCGCCTTCAAAATTTTGTGTCAGTGCCCCTTTAATGTGTTCCTCGACGGTTCTCTTACGAAAGCCCGCAATGAGGTCCAGTGTGCTGGCCTTGATGCTTGGAACTGGATAACCAAAAAAACACACCAATAAATGCGGTGGGAACATGATAGGTACGCTCAGATGTAAAGACAGCGCACCGCTGCGTTGCTATTTAACACCAATCGACCATATTAAAATACAACTATGCGCAGTGAAGCATGCTAGCTTCAATTTGTCGTGATCGCTTGAGCGATAAAGCGCATAATTACAAAAATCAAACACAATTGTGAAGGAAAAAAATGAAACGAAGGGTGTTCTCATCTTTTCTTGAGATTGCTTGTATCCATTTGTCTCAAACTTCGGTGACGGGGAACTGGTGAAAGGAAACATTTCTCACCTTACCTCATTCAGATCTACAATAAGGTACGAAACAGTATACCATCGTCCTCCTTCAAAAGAAAAACTCGCTTCGGAGGACTGAATAAGTTGTATTTCTTATGTCTGAAACTTCGTGCTTTACATACAGCAGACGCAACTTACGCTCCACGCCGCGTCTGCAATAGCGCGTTCTGCATGGTTGCGCCCACGCGTGCGGCGGCCGCGGCGGCGAGGAACGACAGGGCGTAAGTGGCGCCACTCCACTAGCAGCGGCGAAAATTATCCCTGTGACGGCGGTGCTGGGGCCGCGCTCGCTGGGCAGGTCCGAAGTATAGTTGGTCGTGATGCAGACACACCCTGTCAATTAGGTACTGTTTAAGCGTTATGCCCGTTATTTTGCATGAGAAAAGTGTTATGAGAAATATTTGTTCAAACAGAAACGCAACAATTACAGGTATCATTCGATGAACAGGGTAATCACATTAGGGTAACAACTTATGCACATACTATATATATATATATATATATATATATATATATATATATATATATATATATATATATATATATATATATATAAGAGAAGAAAAACTTCGAACAAGGTAAAGCACGATTGTGGCCTACGTTTCAGCAAAGAGAACAAAGCAAGTTCTCTTTGCTGAAACGTAGGCCACAATCGTGCTTTTACCTTGTTCGAAGTTTTTCTTCTCTTGTGTTCTCTACCATCTTCAAAGTTCTACTACTCCCTGTATTATATATATATAGTATAAGTAAAGAGTCGGATACACAGCAAGAACAATAACAAACAAGGTAACGGGATTTGCCTTCATCAGAGTAAAGTTACATGATTTTGCTGTCGTTTGCGACAGCAAAATCATGTAACTTTACTCTGATGAAGGCAAGTCCCGTTGCCGCTACGTAAGTAAACCTTGTTTTTTATTGTTCTTGCTGTGTATCCGACTCTTTAATTATACTATTTCTGCGCGCTTTGTGAGTTTATCTTTCGCTATATATATATATATATATAAAATATATATATATATATATATATATTGCTAGGAGGTTTATTGGTAGCGAAGCGCAGTCACCGGAATGAGCAGACAAGGCTATATCCGACAGACTAGTCTTCAGCCTCTTCTGTCTCGCGGCCACTGCTGGCGATGACTCGTGAGGGCAGGTGACGAAAATGATGGATGAGAGGCCATACGGGCTGGTTGGCTAGTGGTGATTTTTCTTTACAATATAGATATATATATATAGGAAAGCAAGTTCTGTTTGCTGAAACGTAGGCCACAATCGTGCTTTTACCTTGTTCGAAGTTTTTCTTCTCTTGTAAATATATATATATATGTGTGTGTGTGTGTGTGTGTGTGTGTGTGTGTGTGTGTGTGCGTGTGTGTGTGTGTGTGTATTTGAGAAAATGGTTGACTCCCGATTCAAAACAAAAACTGCTTTAGTGAAGTTACGACTGGAGGCCCAGTCTTCATCGTGGTTAGTCCGATGAAGACTGGTCCTCCAGTCGAAACATCAGTAAAAACAGTTTTTAATCGTGAGTCCGCCATTTTCTAAAATATTTCTTCTGGCTCCTCGAGAAGTTTAGAAGTTTTTTCTACTGCTTACCTATATATATATATATATACACAGAAAGATATGTCGGTGGTCTACAACACCAAGGGAGGCATAGGGGTGTTGTTAGGCTCTTTTTTCTATGGTTAGTCAAGTTACCATTTTTTAAATATTCGTAAGAAAGAAAGAAAGAAAGAAAGAAAGAAAGAAAGAAAAACACGCGCCCAGAGTGGGGACCAAACCCACGCCTTTCGATTAGATCTCGAATGCCACCAATTCGGCTATCAGGGCGACTGTGTTCTGCTTCTCTTTCTGGGGTATTTATATTTACTATAACTGTATCTAACGCTTGAGGGTGGTAGCCAGCGCCACTCTGACTACACGGGGAGAAGGGGACCTTCTTTTCAACCCCCGGGGCGCGACTCGAACCTCTACAGCCTGTCATGAGCGGGTAACTGGAGGGAAACCCTCTTATGCTACCTTGGCATCAAGACTGCCAGAACCGAGACCCTCGCTAGGCTTTGGCAGAATAAAATAGTTAGGAAATGAGGGGCTCGTTGACGAAATACAGAAATATAGGTCGGCAGTCTACAACGCCAAGGGAGGCATAGGGGTGTTGTTAGGCTCTTTTTTGTTACTACGGTGAGTCAAGTTACCAAGGTCCCCTTCTCCCCGTGTAGTCAGAGTGGCGCTGGCTACCACCCTCAAGCGTCAGATACAGTTACAGTAAATATAAATACCCCAGAAATAGAAGGAGAACACCCTCGCCCAGATAGCCGAATTGGTAAGGCATTCGAGATCAAATCGAAAGGCGTGGGTCCGGTCCCCACTTTGGGCGCGTGTTTTAAGTGCGAATGCACTTTATAAGCGACCCCAAACCTTCCACCGCCGGCGGCGGCGGCGGCGTCCGCAGTCCTCCTCTCCCTAGCAACGGCGTGGAGCGGAGAGGAGCGTCGGTAGCAACGGCGCGGTGACGTCACTTCACCACGTGACCGCGCTCGCTCCGCCTCCTCGCCGTGGCTGCGCGGGTGCGCGCCGCTCCCCGCACCGCTCCTCGCGCCGTGACGTCATGGTATGACGTCACAGCGCGCCTCCTCTCCCCAGCAGCTGCCGCGCGCCTCTCTCTCCACCGTGACGTCACACTCTCTCCTCTCCCCCTCGCTCGGCTGCAGCTGCCGTGCGCCGCTGTCCCTCTCCCCTTGCGCTCGCCTCCTCTCTCAGCCACCTGGCTCGGCGCGCTCGGCGCGGCGTACCCCCCTATATATGCAGCGATAAACTGCCAGACCTCCGTGGGTCGGCTCGCGCGCGCTCACGGGCGAATGCCAACGGATTTTAACTTTACTCCCCCTCATAGCATCACCCCGTGCATTCGCACTTAACCATGTTCACCCTCGGGGAAATGCTTGGGAGTTTTTTTTCTTTCTTTCTTTCTTCCTTGCGTATATTGAAAAAAATGGTAACTTGACTAACCGTAGTAAAAAAAAGAGTCTGACAACACCCCCATGCCTCCCTTGGCGTTGTATACTGCCGACCCCCCTCATTTCCAGACTATGTGTGTGTGTGTGTGTGTGTGTGTGTGGTGACGTTTCCAAGAAAATGCCAGATTCTTTCAGTAAGTAATGTTTATTGGAGCCAGGCTGTGCTCCGCAGCAAACAAAAAGTCAATTCAAGCGGTGTAAAGCGGTGAATTCAAGCCCCCAACAAAGCGCCATGCACAGTCGAGTGTTTGTCAAATGGGATGCCGCGGCGTTTGCCCCGCGAGCATTTATTTCTCAACGCTATTCTTTCCCGAACCACCGAATCAGGTCGAGAGCATTGTTGATAAAATCAGAGAATTCTAAGCTAGTGACGACTGGGCAAACCCTCTATCTCTTAAACAAGGTTGGCCGGTGCTGCACACGACGGAAAGAGCAAACCCCGGCTCAGCTCGAAAAATATAAGATTGCCCGGCGCGGCCAGGCGCTGGTTAAAAAAAAAAAGAAAAAGAAATACATGTTCTCAGCAATATATACACAACTAACACACAACTTGTATCGCGCTGCGGAGGCTTCGGGTTGGAATGGCATTATCCCCACCAGCTACACACGCTTGGCCTGCCCGCTAGCACGCGTCGTTTGCGGACACTTGCCCCTTCTGTGTGCTTCCTGCGTCAGACGCTGACGTTGAACATTTGCTGTGGACTACACACATACTGAGCGGCGCACAGGACACGTACCCTGCCCTCTCCGACTGTCGTGGATCCGGCGTAATAATATCACCGCGCATATTGCGGCGGATACTTCCTGTCACCTCTCCTCGGTTCCACGACCGCTGTCCTTGCTGACAACGGACCCACATGAACAATTTGTCCAACTAAAGGAAGATCTGCGTCGCGCCACACGCGCTCTCATCCCACCGTGTGGAACAGACCTTCCCAGTGGGCTCGCTCGCTGGGAGGAGGTCCTGCTGCGTAGACTTCGAGTTGGGGTGGCCCTATCCGCTGCGGTAACCCGGGCGTGGCCACCACGATACCATGCCCTGTTTACCAACACCTGCCCCTTCTGTACCGTTCCTGCCGAAGACGCCGACACCAATCACCTGCTATGGACGTGCGCTTCTCTGAGTGCAGCGAGATCCAGACACCTTCGCGGCACAGGCCTGCATCCTGGGAGACCCCCTGATCTCCAACGATGGCTGTGGGGGCCCCACCACCGCTGTCTTCTGGATTTCCTCCGGGAAACGGGTGCCAACTTGTACCTATAAGACTTTATGCCAAAGGGCATACTATCGCAAAAAAAAAAAAATACACAACACACAAGAAAGAAGACACGGACAGGCGCTACGCTTCCAACAGTTTAATAGCAACGACCGCAACGTAACATTTATACACACATCCCGACATGCGCAATAGAGATGCCCACAGCGTCAGCGCAAGAATTGATCTAAAAACCGACCCTCAGCGTTGAACAATACCACCGACGTGTCACTAACACAGTCACTTCCCTTCAATCTGATACGATGCGCCTCGAGCAATTCTCTGGCTTTCTGATATCTGCTCTTTCCCAGTATCTTTGTCTCGGACAATCGTTGCTCACACTTTGTGCAGGAATCGCAATGCGTTGTCAAATGTGCGCCGTTATTAGGCCTTAAATTTTGCGCATTCTCCCTTAGGCGGTCGTTCAAGCATCTCCCAGTTTGGCCGATGTAGGACTTTCCACAGGTGAGTGGGATTTCGTAAACCACCCCTACAGCGCGTCAACGAACGGCTTCTCATGTCGTTTTTCTCAGGCCCTCTTTTTGCTAGTAGCAGCAATGCGAGAGCAAAGTTGGCCGAGCTTACTCGGAGCAGAAAAAACGACAGGGACACCGTACCTCGTCGCAACCTTTTTTAGGTTATGTGACACCTTGTGTAGGTACGGAACCACTTCAGGTAGCTTGTCATTTCTTAGCTGCGCATTCGTCCTTGGCTTACTACCCTTCACTTTTTCAAGGAGGGTTTCCGCCACCGCATTCACGGCCGACATACCCGCTCAGTATGTGTGTAGACCTCAACCAACACGCCCAGCAACACGTTCTCTTGATTTGCTGTGGACTTGCCCAGGCCTTAGAGACGCCCGAACGCAATACCTCCGAGGCACAGGGCACCATCCTGGGAGACCCGCAGATCTCAAGCGCTGGATATGGGGGCCTCAGCACCGGTCGCTTGAATTTTTGCGTGTTACGGGTGCAAAGTTATACATATGAAAATATTTTCTTCTGCCGTAGGGCAATCTATCGCAAAAAAAAAACAACATACGCAACTTATACGCACAGACGCATTATAATTTCAACTGTTCGAATTTATACCGCGACTAGAAGTTTCTCTTCACGGCTGAGGGCGAAGCTCTCGCCCTGTCTTGGTTCAACCCGCGCAGGCGCTCCACGGTGGGTATCGGGTCTCGGGTTTCCGGCAGAGCTTGGCTGTCGGTTCTTGGTTCTTTTTCTTTTGCCGGTGGGCTTGAGGGGAATTGTTACAGCGTGGACCTCTTGACTCGCCTTACCCGCGTCAAAAGTTTCACGGTGAGTCAAGAGGTCCAACGAGTCAAGAGATCCAATATTGGGCCTTTTGACTCATTGGATCTTCTGACACGTGGACCTCTTGACTCGGAATAAAAAAAGCATGGTAGTTTGCAAGCGCCCTTAAAGGCTAATCATCATCATCATCATCATCTTTGTCGTCGTCATCGTCGTCGTCGGCCTACTCAGGTCCACTGCAGGACGAAGGCCTCTCCCGTTGACTTCCAACCGCTCCGGTCCTGCGCAGCTCGAGTCCACAGCTTACCCCCGAATTTCTCTTTCATCACTCCATCGGGTTAATGGCCTTGGACCCCTTCTTCTAGACCCATCTCTTGGTATCCACTCTGTTACCTTAATTGTCAATACATGTTTGGTTCGTTAAAAAGACTACACTGTCGCGATAACAATGATTGACATTTTATCGCAGACTTTGAGAGAATAATCGAGATAAAACATGCTGTGGCGAACCCCCCAGCCACTTTCCGGCGATTTCTCTGACATCACAGGATCTTGTTGGTGTAATTGACGGCCGACGACCTGAGCCGCCGCCAAAAACATGATTGCGCGATTGTATAGGGGCCTCTCCTTCTATTCGATTGTGTCATTTGAATTCTAACGTGCAGTTAACTCACTAATAACTGCGTTTTTAGTGTTGGCCTATACTACATCACTCCTCAGTGACGAGAAGCTCAGCTTGCTGTCAGAGTTGATACCGAGGTCATTAACATCTGCCACATGAGGTAGCACTTAGCCATTAATGTTAAAGGGGAACAAGATGTCAGTTTTTCTTGTGTTCGTAATTACCTTAGTTTTAGATGTATTGATAAGTTTGTTGCAAGCGCACCAGTGCGAAAATGACGAGATTGGTCTCTGGAAAGCAGAGCAGCTTGCAGTGTTCCGAACAAATATTAACATTTTGACGTCGTCAGCATATTAGAGAAAATTACAATCCTTAAGTACTGGCGAAACATCATTCATTCAGATTGAAAACATCATATTGAAAAGAGAAGCGGCCCGAGAACAGATCCCTGAGTGACACCAATGGTGGCCTCATAGCAAAGTGAGGACTGTCCATGTACACTCACAAAACATGACAAAACACAATCAATCAATCAATCAATCAACCAATCAATGAATCAATCAATCAATCAATCAATCAATCAATCAATCAATCAATCAATCAATCAATCAATCAATCAATCGTTTATTAACGTGCCCAGGAACAGCGCCGGAAGGCCTTTGTGCTGGCGCACGAAGAAAAAAAAACACGCAATGTAAGATGCCCACACCTCACAAGTAATGCAATTAAAGGACAGTGTTGCTGACACACACGCACACAAAAAATTACACACAGTCGTACACCAGAATATACATGCGCCCACAGAACACACACACACACACACACACACACACACACACACACACACACACACACACGCACGCACACAGCACGCACGCACCCACGCACGCACCCACGCACACACACACGCACACACGCACACACGCACACACACACACACACACACACAAACAAGTACAGTGCCTTGCAGTAAGCATGTGACACCACACCAGTGGTCGTCATACACAGATAATTTCAAAAATATACATAAATGTAAACAAAGTTTGGTTGCACGGAAACGGAGTGAATCAAGATAGCTTATATGTAAGAAAAGGAGCATAGAAGGAATATTCATGTAGAGAAAACCAGACATTGAATAAGGGGAATATATAAAAAAGAAAGTATGTGTTGTCATCACTTCATGCATAAGTGACCACGCCTGAACAGAGGATAAAAAAGGTCACTTGCATGACAAGCTCACAGACGTGTTTACGGAACTGTGTCGAGGAATTATGAAATATGTCTAAATATTCGGAGTACTGATTGTACGTACACTGGAGGCGAAACATGGGGCAGACAGTTGGGATTAAAAAATGTGTCGTGTCTTCTGGTGGATTTTTGCGGCACATGGAGTGGAACATGTTGCAGCATTTCACCACAAGACACTGTGCCGTGCGTGAATGATTTTGAACAGGAAAAGATCAGCCTTAATACGTCTGGAGTTTAAGCACTCTAGTATCGGTACAGAGAATGACCCAAAATTGTTATGGCTAGCAAAGCGATGATTGAAGATAGATATAAACTTCTTCTGGACACTTTCAATATGCATACAGAGTATTTTGCATGTGCTATTCCATAATCAATCAATCAATCAATCAACCTTTATTTTCGGTGCCCAGGAACAACCCTAGGGTCTTGGTACTGGTACACCATATACAAAACATACATAAAAACAAACTAAAATCAAGACAACACAACACCCAAAACCGTATGCATGAAAGAAACAATAAAGTAAAGATAGTTACAGTAATCTCAGAAAACAAAACAGCAAAAAAAAAAAAAAGAAAAGAAACAGGAGACCTAGCGTTGCAAGCCATGACACTCGGACAGCGAAATGTTCAAGGCACGTGAAAAACAGGAAATACTCACTGAACATGACAGAGATAAGTTATACGCATAAAACGAAGGTTTCATAACAAAATGTTCGGAAGTTTCAACTTTGAAAGAAGCTCAGCATTACAAGCACTGGCACTCAAACCTACAGAAATTCAAGCAACGCAAAACCAGGAAATGAGAAAAACAAACAAACAAGAACATGATTTGCCTAAAATAAATACGGCACATAAATTTGCAATGACATAAAGGCACTTAAGCTACATCAGTTTTCAAGTCGTTTGAGAACAAAGAAAAAGAGCTCTGGAATATATCAAGACGATCAGAATATTCATTATATGCACATTGTATTCTGCAGATGGACGAGCGTCTTCTACTTAAAGCATCTGTTCTAAAAGTTCGAAATGTTCGGAAAAGTTTGTTCGGCAAGTTGACATTGATAAGTGTAACCAAGGTCCGTCACACAAAATATTCCCATGAAGAAGTCTATAAAGAAAGATAATATCAGCTCGCATTCGTCGACACCGAAGGGAAGGAAGACTTCTCAGAAAAGGCACGCTGCCGTTAGCGTCTTCTTGTACATGACGGAAACGGTGCCTAAAGATAGAAAGGAACTTATTTCGAACTCTTTCGATACGGTCACTATTGGACCTGCAAGTTCCATTCCAAACAACAGAGCCGTATTCGAGAAGAGGTAAGCAGAGAGCCGAATACAACTTGAAGAAAGTAAGAGGAGCTTAAAACTCTCTAGAATATCTGCAAACAGCACCCAGACATCGAAGAGAGCGACGGGTAATTTGTGTAACGTGGGAAGAGAAAGTCAGAGAAGAATCAAATAGTACTCCCAAGTCTCGAATTTCAGTCACCCTCGGCAATGCAGTGCTTGCAATTTTATAGGAGTATTGCAGCTGTTGAGTTTTTCTACTAGTAGGAGACAACTTTCCGTTTTTGAGGGGTTCAAAATTAGGTTCGTTTTTGGTGCCCAACGATGGAATGACGCATATCAGCCTGAAGATAATTACAGTCATTGAAATATTACGCACTTCTCTAAAGAGTTTTCATATCATCAGCAATACAACAAAAAAGAAGAATTGTGAATTACAGAAGCAACATCGTTATGAAAAAGGGAGAAAAAGAAGGGGACCCAGAACAGATCCCTGGGGTACACCACGGTTGCTTTGTACATAAATGAAGTTTGACCGTTAACACTTACATAGCAATATCGCTGCTGGAGATAGCAACGTAATAAACCCACCCAAAGAAGCGTGGACATCTAACAGAATGAGCTTGGCAAGCATTAACGAGGGTTGACTACATCAAAGAGGCCTTGCTCATGTCACCAGTATACACCACATCAAAGCTGGCTTCTAAACCAACGACTGCTGGGACGGCCTGCTCCATGAAGCACGCGAGGTTCGTGGAAGTTGAACGACCACGCATAAAGCCATGTTGATTAGGAATGAGGACGTGTTTAAGTGAGAAAGACAAGACCATATGAAGAGATAACTCGAATGTTTTAGAGGCAGGACAAGGAGCGAGACTGGCCTATAGTTTATGGCGTCAGTTTTTGGGCCTGACTTGAATACAGGGAATACGCGAGAGATTTCCATGAAGCGAGGGAACGTGCCAGACCGGAGACAGTTATTAAACATTGAAGTCAACACAGGAACGAATATGTTTGCATATGTCTTTAGAATGGCGGCAGGAATACCATCTGGTCCACAAGAAAGCGAGGGCTTTAGCCGCTTGATACTGGTCCGCACGATGTTCTCATCCAGTTGGAAACAACCAGAGTTACCACCCTGTGACAAGGGGCGCTACTGTTATCACTGCCACCGCTAATTCCAAAAAAAGAAGAAAACTGACGAGCAAAGCAGTCGGCCACCTCCGCAACCTCATTGCGGTTGGAGTCTAGTAAACGAATAGATTCTTTAGTTTTACTAGATCTTGAATGAATGTACTTCCAGAAGGCTCCCGGTTGATGGGTTGCTTTAGCTTCTACTGACGCCAGGTACGAAGCATGATCACGCTTGTGCAATATTTTGCATAAGGCACGTAGGCGCCGAAACTCCTGAGCGAAACGGGTTCGCACCAGAGCGCTTCATCTTCTGTGCGCACGTTCTTTGAGTTTAAGGGCATCCCGCAATTCAGAAGAAAACCAGTGTGGGAATTTGATACCCAAAAGTACAATCTCAGTAAAACGGTCAACTTGTTCATTGACATCAGTTTCGTCAATGACTGTCGACCAAGGGGCAGCAGAAAAGTAATCATACAGCCCAACGTAATCTCCCCGGGCGAAAGCGTAGCGAGGTTGCGTGTTGCAGGAACTTACGGAATGGTGGAGCATTGTGGGAAGGGGAACAGGAAATAGAAAGAGGAGGATGAAATCTGTCAGGTCTAACTAAAGGACAGCAGAGTGTGACACACTAACATCATCAAAATTCGAAAAACACAGGTCCAAAATGTTTCCACTACTGCAGTTTTCTATGTGATTATGCTGTGCCATGGAAGTGAAAGACGAAAAATCTAGTAATCTATTACCCTTCTGTTCAATGTAGTCGTTATGGTGGGAACAGGATAGATGGCTCCACTGAACGCCAGGAGCGTTAAAGTCTCCAAGAAGGAGGACCTTGCGATTGCAATGAGTAATAAGCTCCTGTTCAAGTGGAGGAGACTAACTGATTGAATGCGTCAGGAGCTACATCAGGGGGAATGTAAAAAACCCCAACAAGAAGTTTTTCAGTTTTAGAGATAAGAATTTCAACCCATACAGACTCATCTGCATTCTGAATATCACTACAAAGCACACTCGGGAGAGATTTGTCGACGGCAAGAAGGACCCCACCCCCTTTTTGTTTGCTTCCCGTCAAGGCACGATCACGATCCCGTCAAGGCACGAATAATAATAATAATAATAATAATAATAATAATAATAATAATTTTACAAAATAGGCGGGTCTCTCAAAGCCTACAAGACGGCTTGTGGGACTAGGCCCGGTAGGATCGGCTGTGGCGGTAGAAATTATTACAGGATAGTGTTTACGCAACATTAACAACATAAGTCGAAAATATACACCAGAAAATCAATATCCGGTTGTTACAGAAGACTCTTCTTATGAATACGACACAATAGAATTTGGTCGCGACAAATGAAGACATCTTTTACATCGAACTGAGGCAGGTTACACAGGGACGTGCAGCGGTACGGAATACGTAACATGAGAAACAACAAACCGTAAGTGGTTAATCAATATGGATCAGACGTCCCGAAGCAGAATATTCAATTTTGCCTTTGTGGTTGCCGCTATCGGGCAACTCATTGAATGTTTTTGGAACATAAATACTGCGTGTTGAAATACCGTAGCGTGTTGAATATTGGGGGACTACGTAACAAGTTTCCTTTCGTAGTACCCTCGGAGCCATGTATCGTTTATTAAGGCTAGAGTTCCACGTGTGTTTCATCACAACTGTCGTGCAAATAAGAAGTCAAAAAAGGAAAAAACCAAGCTCACGAAAAATTTTTTCATGCACAGTAAGATCAGAATGGTAAGCCGCACTTTTCAGAATATTTTTTTACAAAGTGTCTACTCTTATCTTCCAATGTACAGAACAAAAAGCGAATACTGTAATGCCATATCTGAGGGTACTGTATGCTACAGCATGAACTATTGATTTTTCATACGATATGGAACCACAGATCTAATATTAAGCAAAAGCCATGCGACACTCCCGAGTTTCCTACAAATATAAGACATGTGAGTCTGCCACGACATATTAGAATAAAAAAATGCCAAGATATTTATGAGTTGACATACTCCACAGGGGTACACTGACAGTTCTTGTAGCCATCTCAACGCAAAAATACAGAAGCGTTAGTTGGGGAACACTTTAGAGGATTTCTGAAACATACGAGTTTAGTTTTTGTAGAGTTCACTCGAATTTTATTTTGAGAAAATCAATTTATAACCGCGTAAACGTTCTGTTGTAAAGTACGTGTGGCAGTTTCATATGATCTGTGTCTAGTGAGCAAAACTAAGTCATCCGCGTACCGGAAACAATGCATTTATCAGTAATAGAAGCAAAGTCATTCATAAAAAGGTTGAAAAGCAATGGAGACAGAATAGATCCTTGCGGCACCCCGCCTGTAATGTGCCCTCATTACACTTGTGTTCCACACTCACTATTTGCGAGCCGTTAAGGAAGTAATTTTTGAAAACGGCATAATATGTTCGCCTCAAGCCTAGGCAGTATAATTTTTGAAGCATAATGGTGTGATTGACTGTGACAAACGCCTTGTATATGTCTATGAATTAAATAGATTATGTTCAAACGCCGAATATGAGAGAGATTAAAAAGCTTCAGAAGTTCCGAGACCAAATTAAAACATGAATGTCCTCGAGTGAGGTTTAGGAAAAAGGTATCCTAATGGACAACCTCAAGCCAATAGAAACGAAAATAGAGCTGATCAGGGGTTTAGAACACGAAATGAAGACGAAGACCTACTCAAAGGAGGGCCTGGAGAGCACCCAGAAGGTGGACTCCGAGCAGAAGGAGGAGGACCTGACGGCCTGGCTGTCCAACTCCATACAGACCCTGGGTATCCACGTGGACCAATTTGAAAGCGAGATTGAGGCACTGACCGTGGGCCCAAAGAAGTAGAACCACCACCAGGACCGGGTAGCCGACCTGAAGGCGCTGCTGTACCGCCACCAGTTCGACATTGCGCAGCTCGAGACGTTGATGCGTATGCTCGATAACGGCACAGTCCTGGTATCTAAGGTGAACGACATCAAGGAGGACGTCCAATGCTACATCGACTCCTGCCAGGACCCAGACTTTGAGGAGAACGTCTTCATATACGACGACCTGGACTTGCAGGACATGGCGACCTTCGTGATGAAGGCCGGCGTGCGCTCCAACGTAGAGCACGTTAAAAACGCCACCGTGGACGTGGACGTCGCAGAAGGCGGCACTGGCGTCGAAGCCAACACGCCGGCATCCTCAAATTATTCCCCGCCCGCGCCTGCCCCTGCCCTCACCCACCATGGAAGGCTTGTCGAGGGTACTACAGGGAACAACGAAGTTCGGAGTGGTCAAACCTCCAGTCAACGCAAGAGCAGTCGTCAAAAGATTGAGAGAGAGAACAGCAAACGGAAAGGCCGAGAGGTTATCCAGGCTTAGAGTCCGGATTGCTACTCGACACTGGGGAAGGGGTGTACAGGGGATGAAAGAGAGGGCAGGCAAAAAAGAGTGGAAAGAAGCAGGGTCGCGCACACTTTAGTCCCTTTGCGGGCGCTATAGTCTTTCGACTAAGCCTGTTTCCTTCATAAAACGCAAAACGGCTTTTGTTGCCTTCTGCGAAGTTGGTTGTAGGGGAGAAAGACCATGGTGCCTATGACCGTCTGGAACAAGGGTGCATCGTCACAGGGCGACAGCAATAGCTCGTCAGCCGCTAACCCTGATCGAAGTCATGCAGTGGAGTCAACGCCTCTGAATTTTTATGCCGTTGCGATGGCGGATAACGGTAGAGACACTGCCGGCCCTCCTCTGGAGACTACTGCGATGTCCACCGCTAAAACCACGGATAAGTTCCTCCGGGAGCCCTGGACCGTTCAGAAGAGAGAAAAGAGCGCTGTGTCCCTGCAACTGTGGCACTGTGGTACAGGGGCGTTCCCCAAAAGCACGACGCCAACGTATGCCAATGCCATCCTCTGTAGTTCTCCAGCTACCCCCGAAGACTGATCCAGCTTGCAGGAGGGACTGGCGTCACTAAGCTTGAAAGGTCCGCTGTGGACCAAGAGTGGTGATTCGACGTCGACATCGAAGTAGATAACGCAGAAAACGGTTCCAAACGCGGACCTTGATAATCACCTGCCCCCACCGCCATCACAGCGGCAGAGCCTGCGGCGAACACCAGATCATCAGCGAACACCGCATCATCAGCAAATGCAGGCTTCGTGAGAAAAGGGCCTGTCCGAGTCCATGCATGGCGGGCTCTAAGAAAGAAGTGCTGCGGCTGGCTTCCTGCAGTATCAACAGAGGCGCACCGCCCACCTTTAACAGGTGTGGCAGTCAAGAGGCCCGCACCCAGCCTTTCCAAGGAGAGCTGCGACCAGCTACGTTTGCTCGAGGGGACGTCCATGCACTTACCCCTTCCGGTAGACTCTGAGCCCCCGAGCCCCCGTCTTCCGAAAACGCCCGTGATGGTTCCCAGCTACTATCCGCGGGGCTTGACTCACGGCTTCACCCCATGTTTCTTCGACACAGCCTGAGTGGAAAGTCTATTTTTTGTCTTCTGCAACACGGAGGGATCCAAGGCGCAGTATTTTTGGTGTTTTATGTGCGTTTGTTTTGCTTTTGGTTTGTGTGTTATTTATTTTTGGTATTGTCACGGGACACCTAGGCGGCCAATGCCCCATACTGTAATGGCTCATCAGAGAAGACGACGAGGGCGATGAAGAAGTGGCTGGGTCCCAGCGCGCGCGTTTATGGCCGCAATCAAAATTCTGTAAATAGATTGTTGCTCATCCTTCAACCATCGTTCGAGTCATTAGCTCTGCCGCCACGTTACATTTGGTGGAGAGTGCGGGTCATCATCCCCGTCCTGGGCCCAGCTCAGCTTCGCACCTCATCGGCATTGGTGGAATCATCGAGGGTGTGTCAACCGCGTCGGGCAGCCCCAGCCCCACCGCTACAACAACTCGACGACGTCCCCCCCGCCCCGTGTCCCCAGCCCGTGACGAGCCGATCCGACGACGACGTTTGACCTGACGACTACGACGACGTGTCCCCAGCCCTGTGGTCCGACGTGGTAGCAAGCCCTCACCGGTTCGTCATTCCATTGTGGACGTCGCTGCTGTGGGCCGGAGCTCACCAAACCCATCCCTTACATCCGTGGTGGCAGAGCTTCCACTCTTTGTTCTCATCACATCGTTCACCTTCACTGAGCTCATCATGCTACTGTTGCCGTCGACGGGACGGTCGCCTTCGAGGAAAGGGGCATCTTACGCCATCAAAGATGATGAAGACAGCAGCCGCATGTGGCGTCACGCACAAGCATCTGCGATGACGACAAAGCTGTGTGGGGCATGCTGCCTGGCTTGCGTGTGCCCACATTGTTCATCTGCGTCACCATCGTCACCGCGGTGCAACTTCGACCGGGACGGTCGCCCTCGACCGGGGGGGGTCGGGGGGGGGGGGGGAGGGGGTAATGTCATGGGACACCTAGGCGGCCAATGCCCCATACTGCAATGGCTCATCAGAGAAGACGACGAGGGCGACGAAGAAGTGGCTGGGTCCCAGCGCACGCGTTTATGGCCGCATTCCAAATTCTGTAGATAGATTGTTGCTCATCCTTCAACCATCGTTCGAGTCATTGGCTCTGCCGCCACGTTACAGTATTTTCGTGTGTGTTATTTTTAGGTGTTCGTTGGTTTGCGTCGGTGTATTTGTGTATGCACGCATTGTGTGTAGGTACCTAGTGTGTATACATCGGTGTGCGTACATACACGCATCCTGTGTAAACCACAGAACTGGTGTAAACATGCGAGCACATCTACATATACGATGCGTGCATATGCCGACGGAAATGTATTGAACGGTTTCGCGATCGCTTGCTTGCTTACTGCATTCGTTTCCGAGTAACACTTACTTGTTTTAAGATGCTTGGTTCGAAGAGGGCTGGTTGCCTAACAACCTGGCACCCACATCCTTGACCTTGCAAGGTCAATAGGCGCACAGAGGCCATGTGCGTGGTTGCCTAGTTAACAGCCATGTGCGCTTGTGCGCACATCCATGGATGCACGGAAGTGCAAGCGCGGGTTGTATGTATGTACATTTGCGCACATGCATGTATGCAGGCTAATGTATATGAGCACGTTGTGTGCACAATACATTTACGTCGGTATATGCACGCATCGTATATGTAGATGTGCTCGCATGTTTACACCAGCTCTGTGGTTTAGACAGGATGCGTGTATGTACGCACACCGATGTATACACACTAGGTACCTACACACAATGCGTGCAAACCAAACCAAAAAACACCTAAAAATAACAAACACGAAAATACCCCAAAAAGAACACACAAAATACCAAAAACAACAAACACACATAGAACACCAAAATAACAAACCCACGAAATACCAAAAAAACACAAAATACCAAAAATCAACAAACACAAAATACCAAAAACAAAACAAACACACATTAAACACCAGAAACAATGAACAAACAAAATACCAAAAACAAAACAAACGCACATAAAACACCAAAAACGCACATCAACACAAAAAATACCAAAAACAACAAAAAAACTCCCCAAAGAGGACTCTTAGCATTTAGGTCACCTACATGATTACCTGCATGTCTGACGTTGCCACAAGCACTTGAGCAACCTGACTCAAAATGGTGCTTATCGGCACTGAGGGAGCCGCATAAATTGCTATGAGCAAAAAAAAGAATTTCCGGGATGAAAACCTGAGAGCTAACACGTATGTGCTGTCAGCACAAGAAAAGCATCAAGGGGCACATTTTGGAGCAAAACCATAACCTTAGGATCAGTAACCTGCGACACTTGAGTGACTGCGCAAGGAAGACCCGGCAGCCGTCCGGACCTCACATAAGTGTCACCCACTATGATTTAAAGGAGTGCTGACACGAAATTTCAAAGCTGAGGTAACTATGTAAAACGCTTCCTTTTTGTCAGGAGATATCAGCAAGTTTCAACAGCAACCGTTCGGTGTAACATTTTAAATCCATTTTAATCTTTGTCCGCACCAGAAAGCCCAGAGCGGGCCGACATGACATCATCTGCTACTTGCCCCAAACTGCCGACGTCGGGGCTCCCGTGACGAAGCTACTACTACTACTAGGCGGTTCGGGTGAAAAGGAAAGGAAGTGCACTGGGGATATTATTGAGCCCAACTGGGGGCTCACCTGCCGACGCGCTGGCTGTGGTTGGCGCGCGCTGCTCCGGCGTGTATACACGTCATGGTTTTGGGACTGACGTCATCCTGCCCGGGCGTGTGGGGACGGTGAAGACCTCGGCTGGTCTGGGCGCACGTGTGCGTCCAGAGCGGCAGCGGTACGGCAAGAATGGTGACGCCACGTGATACATCCTTTCATGGCGGCCACTCGGCGTTCGTTTTGTCGAAACCGAAACTGACACGAATGAACGACGCCGTAAATGAATGTTTACTCTGCGCTCGACCGTCTAATGTGTCATTCTATGATTGGTGGGCTGGTAGGCACGCATAGCAGCGAAAAAAAATGTAACGCTCGCTTTTGTTTCTTCGCCTGTGTCAGATAAATGTCCGCCGTGACTTCTACCTGCGTCTTCGTGCTCACAATAGTGCCCAGCCTCGGCAGGATCGATCGAAGCGGCTTTGCACGGTTTTGCACGATCGAAGCGGCTTTGCTTCGAGAGAGGGGGTCGCCGGTGGTTAGCATCGCCGCTTGCCCGGGGCTTCCACGCGCAAGTTGGACCCAACCGTGACGAGGCGCTGAAAGGCCACGGAGAGTGGTCATACCTCTTCCGCCAGCCGCTGTGCGGACAGGGCTTGCGGAGCGAACTTGCCGGAACGCAACGACCTTGCCGGAGGTGCCGTCCATAGTGGCCTTTGTATGTGCAGGACGAGGACTGGTGGAAGTAGGCACGACAGAGGAGAAAGACGCTGGAAGAAACAGTCATTCACAAAACGACACAAACACAGCTTGGAGGCCGGCCGGAGGCTGTTAACAGAATCCGTCGCCGGGGCCGGTCTCACAGTTGCACGAGGAGATGCGCGGCCCGCGGCTCCGCGGCGTCGCTTTGTCTGGAACGGCTGCCGTCACCACCGCAGTCTCGGCGCACTGGCTTGGAGTCGCCGTCAAACAAAATCAATAGCTCAGGTATAGCGCACAGGCCTGGGTTCGGCACCCGTCAGGACGCCCGGGCACCGAACCGAACCTCAATAAAGCACGGGGCTCTCCACTCAGGAAAGCGGGCTGTAAGCCAAAAGGGACGGAGTAAGGCAGGCAAGATTTGTTGCCCTTCGACTGGCGCATTCATGCCCACGTACCTCCATTTCCTTTCGCCGAAAGTAGGAACAATGACGTGCTCATGTCTCCGTTTTGGCCAGCGAAATCCTTCTCAACACGCGCGGCTAAACTGATTTCCGTCAATGGGAACAGCAGTGACATTAGGCGTCGCCGGTGAACTAAATGAGCAAAATTTAGTTTGTTGTAATTCCGTCGGCGCCGCATGAAGTGCGGCTGTTTCTCCACCGGAAGAGCCGAAAAGAGAGAAGAATGAAGGGGACGAGAGAGAGAGAGAGAAGGCTCTATAATGTGAACTGGTGAGGTCAGCCCTGCTAGGGACAAGGCTTGCTACACCAGATGGGGGGTGACTACGTTGATGAGTGGTGAATATCAGCCATTAGGGTTACTGCAGGAAGAAGACAACATGAAACGTTAAAAAAAGGACAAGAAAAACAAGAGAATGCTGCCAGCAGAGTCCGGACATAAAATACAATTGAAAAGAAAATCGTTAATGGAAACGCTGAAACAAAATGAAAAGTAAACGACGGAAAAAAAATGAGTAACAACACCAACCCAAGAAAAATAAATAGATGAACGCCTCAGTGCGAAAGAGTAGATATCGTGACACACTTGCTCTGTCTGTGATCTAGAGAGATTTGTCCAGTTCAGTCTCTCGTAGGAACTGGAGCAGTACTTTTGTACCTAAGGTACTGTCAGCACTATTGGCCCAGGGCCCAAGAAAATGAAAAAAGTTCGAGACTGCCTCAGTTATCTTTGTGGTGTTCTTTTCCCCGGGGCTTCTCCTCCAAGCCGCAGTAGCGCTGAGGATCTGACCCCGGGCATCTTCAACCGACAAACTCAGCCTCCGATACAAAAACTGTACATTTATTTACAGCCCGGCGGGCGACTAAAAAACAGTACTCGCGCGGAGCCCGAAGACGACGGGCCGAGCTCTCCTGCGCCCGGACCGCGTCTCTCTTGTCTTCATTCTCCCTCCACCCTGCCGCTAGGGGCCAGGGAAGAGGGAAGAGCGAGCCCTTCGTTGGGGCCCAACCCCATGTGGTGGGCATTAGCGCATCCGGTGTGAGCAGGCGCAACGTTCCTCGGAATGCGCGGCGTTTAAAGGCGCCGCGCGACACGTGCGTTCAATTTCTGTGCTGCTCGTCCCAGGGCCCGTGCCAGTTGGTGCGTCGGAGCGCCCGACACCTCCACCGCCACTGTGAAACAAAACTTCAGGAATGTTTCACACGCCACACAGACACACCACACACTTTTCGCAGGTGCACCATCGTTCCTTCAATTGCCGACACAACAACCAGCATGGCCAGTGCCCCTTGACCCTGGCTGCAGGTCACCGATGACAAAATAAGGCACCAATCCTCATCTGCTCATTCAGAACGAGTGGCCTTTAGAAGGCGGTACGCACCGGCCGTCGGCGTCCGAAACACCCCTGCCATGCGGGCGCACCCCGTCGAACAACAATATCAGGGACCCCTCTCCTTCCCGCCTTCTCGCTCGGGAAGCGACCGCTGCTGGCTCGTCAGCATGCGTTGCAGCCACGCTGCACTGAGGGAAGCTGACTGACGCTGTCGCCTCTTCCTAGGTGAACCCTCGGGTTCGACCGCTTCTTCTGCGCTCGGTACGCCGTGCTGGACTTACGCACTGTTGGTCAGCGTAAGCAGCAGAGGGCTGCTTAGCGGCCGCATCAACGCTGACATGTAATGCTGGAGAGGTTATCTCTTCAGCCACTCCTACAGACCTACCTGCAACTGTCTTGGGCGGCATTAGATGAGCGGCCGTACGCTGATTTGCACTTTCCTTGCTCAATTCGCTGGAGCTCCCCATGAAAATCACATTTTCGGGACTCGAAATTTGGGGACCTCCAGAAACACAGGATACAGTGTGCGCGACACCAACTGCATCCGGCTCCTCGCGCGATTCCCGTGCTGCTGCATCCTGCAAAGCAACTGACCGCTCGGCCATGCTCCCAGAATGTTCTGCGCCTCCACACGATGCGACGACGGGATCACGCTAAACTGAAACCAGCCCCAGCCCCTTCACAGAGGCCGATCTGAGAACTGCACAGTTCTTCCGCTCCTTTCTATGCGAACCCTCGCGTTCGGCCGCCACTGAATCACCGCGTTCGCGCGAAGCTCCGTTCTCTGTGTGACGCAAGGAGCAGCGAGGGGCTCATCGGTCACATGAATGTGAACATGCGACGAAGCTGAGGCTGTTTCTTTTGCTATCAGCTTTGTCACGGGCATGCGCACACTTTCCTTTGACTGCTTTTCATCTCCCAATGCAGCCTCGCGCGTAACATCTTCCTTCACCTCCATCTTCATTTCGGGGTAGTTTTCTACGGGGTATGCTTCACTATCCTGCTCCACGGTTGCAGGAAAAGTGAATGCCCACGGAGGAATGCGCGCCGCTATCCTCTCTTCGCCTTTCCCGCGAGATTCTGATCGTGCCGAATCCCGCGAAACAGGACGCTCATGCACGCCCAGTGAATGGGTTCCACCCCGCACATCTTTCGGCGTACCGGAACACCCCAGTTCGCTCTCTCCCTCAGTGCTGAACATTACTGTTTGAGCAATCGGTGAGGCAGGAACATTGTTAGCTCTCTTGAAACGTTCACTCCTCGAACGTTCCGCTGCTAACTCTGCCTCAGCGATTCTCAATTTCGCTAGCAATAGCGCCTTCTGCTCAGCGAACGACATTGCAATGCTTGCTGTCCCTGCAACGTTCATGCACGCTTCCTAATCCTCATCATTATCTCGCGGCTACACCTATAGTTCATCTCACAAGCTAGCTGCAGCACTGTGGAGGCTACATTGTTGTCCCCCTCAGGGCGCCTAACTCACCGCGAAGGAAGCGACAAAAGGCGCCGGGGCCGTGCGGTGCCACTTGCCGAGAGGGGAGGAGGGGGTGTCCTTTCAGGACCCTCTTCACGGCGGATTAGGCGCCCTCAGTGGGCGCACTATTGATAACAATGTAGCCTCCACAGTGCTGCAGCTAGCTTGTGAGATGAACTATAGATATCCGCTAGATGTCATGGTGAACCGCAGACACACCATCAAGTGAGGCACTGACCTGCATAGCCCTGTGGCTGTAGAGATGCCGCACCGGTGCAGGTGGGGTATCCATTTATGCGCGGCTCCTTCCGCTGGAGTGTCCGCCAAACAATCGCCCGCTGACTTCTCGCCTGCCGACAGCTCGCTGCTCCTGCCGCTCCACGCTCAATGGGCTGCTGATGCCTCCACTGACCGCTGGTCAAGCTGCTTCTCCGCCGCTCAGCAGGCCGCAGAGATTCCCTCGGTCACCGTTGAGAAATCCGTTGAGCGCCGATCGAGCCGCTTCTCCACCAGGCTGGTGAGCTCCGCCGCTCCCGCCGATCTCGCTCAGCAGACCGCGATTTCTCCACGAGCACCGTCCGTCGAGGGGCCCGTCTGGCTCGCCTGGTGGCTGAGTCGTCGCTGTTGAAGATCCTGCCGACTGCGCCAGTTATCTTCGTGGATGTTCTTTTCCCCGGGGTTTCTCCTCCAAGCCGCAGTAGCGCTGAGGATCTGACCCCGGGTATCTTCAACCGACAAACTCAGCCTCCGATACAAAAACTGTACATTAATTACAGCCCGGCGGGCGACTAAAAAACAGTACTCGCGCGGAGCCCGAAGACGACGGGCCGAGCTCTCCTGCGCCCGAACCGCGTCTCTCTCGCGCGGAGCCCGAAGACGACGGGCCGAGCTCTCCTGCGCCCGGACCGCGTCTCTCTTGTCTTCATCCTCCCTCCACCCTGCCGCTGGGGGCCAGGGAAGAGGGAAAAGCGAGCCCTTCGTTGGTGCCCAACCCCATGTGGTGGGCATTAGCGCATCCGGTGTGAGCAGGCGCAACGTTCCTCGGAATGCGCGGCGTTTCAAGGCGCCGCGCGACACGTGCGTTCAATTTCTGTGCTGCTCGTCCCAGGGCCCGTGCCAGTTGGTGCGTCGGAGCGCCCGACAGCCTCCATGACGTACACGAGAGAGGGAGCTCGCTGCAGTTTTTCGCGCAGCAGCGAATCGAGGGCAGACGCACAGCAAGTGATTTAGTCTCACGCACAGCGGAAGTCCGGCACAGGGGGGAATCTCCCCAACCTATCTTAAATTTAAAACTTCAAGTAAACGCCACATTCAGGCGCAGTCGGTGCAAAACTCCTTCACACCGCTCGTTGAGGCCGCGTGGAAAGCGGAAGTCACAATCCGGGTCAATAGCGTGCAGTGGTAGATACCTGCGCTGAGGGTCATGCCACTCCGACATTTGTGCAGCCCATCCACTTGCGAGGATAAGGGCGTTGCTGTCCTCTCAGGAGAAAGGAAGCTGGGTCGTGTTGCTCATAAAGTGGCCTGCGCTGGCGGCTGCATCAGATCTAATATTGCCTTGTATACCCGAGTGACCAGGCAACCATTGAAGAATGATTTCATGACCTTCGCGCACTGCCATTGTGTGAATTTCGGCAATTTCACATGCAAGCTGACTGCGGTTGTTGTGAAGCTTTCGGAGCGTTTGTAAGGCGCTGCGCGAGTCGAGCTATTACCCATTGCTGGGCATTATGTCCGCTGATGTAATGAAGTGCAGCCCTTACAGCTGCCAGCTCGGTAGCAGTCGAGGGTGTTTCGTGGCTTAGTTTTCTTTCGATAGTGCAGCGGGCTGATGGGATCCACGTGCCGATGGCGGATGAGCCCGGGCGAACCGAGCCAACCGCATAAACATGTGTGTAGGCCTTTGTAAGTGCTGGAGATATACTCGAGCGCGAAAACTTGAGTGCGGCCACAGGCATGGCAGACTTTTTGCTAATTCCGGGTATCGTCGTGCAAATTTTCCACGGCGCCAGTACGCACGGTGCTGCTATCGACTTTTGTGGTCTTTGAAAATTCGCCGGAAGCAGGTGTCCTGCATACCGTGTGGAGAGGTCTGCCAAAGGATGCGTATGACACCGAGTCAATGGCGAAAAGACGTTCAAAGCACCTCTTGACGTTGTAGCAGTGTGGCGGAAAAGCACCGAGCTTCGCAAAGAGTTCCAACCGTCGATGTGCATTTAGGTAGACCCAGGGAGGCCCGCAAAGCTTTTGTTACTGAGTCTAGGACTTTCAGGCTTGCGGGCGATAGCTGATGTAGGGCCGGCAGGCTGTAACGCAAGAGGCCGACAAAAAGGGCTTTATATAGGCAAAAGAGTGAGGATACAGGGCAGCCCCACGAATTCCCACCGAGCATACGTAGAATGTGGAAAAAACACAGAAGCCGCTCCTTCAATCGCCGAATATGTGGGGCCCATGACATTGAGCAGTCAAACGTGACACCGAGAAACTTGTGGGACTTGACATAAGGTACTGGAGTACCCTCTACGGTGAGCGTATAACGTGAAACATCGCGCCGCGTGAATGCTATCGCAGCACACTTCTCAGGGGAAAATATGAGACCACAACATCTGAGATATCTTCTCATCTTCAGAATTGCCTTCTGGAGTGTGGCGCGAATGTTTCGACGGTTCCTGCCTGAAGCCCAGATACAGATGTCGTCTGTGTAGAGGGAAATGTTGACATCTTTGGGCAGGACTGTTGGGAGGCGTATTAGACACACGCTAAAAAGCGTCGGGCTCAAGACGCCGCCTTGAGGAACTCCTTGCGTGACGGGATGTTTAGCCGTTTCGCCATCACTGGTGGTCATGTAGACGTACCGGTCTTGCAAGTAGTCACATAGCCACTGGAACATGCGTCCTCGAACCCCTATGCATGTCATCTCTCTTCGGATGGCTTCGTGTGCGACGCTGTCGAATGCCGCTTTGATGTCAAAGAAGACAGCTATAGTGATGTTTCCGGCTGATTTTTGCCGGGTAATATCTGATACCAAGGAGAGGATGTTGTCTACGCTACTACGTCCTCTCATGAACCCAGAGATTTGCAATGGATAAATGTCTCGATTCTCCAGGTCCCGAACAAGCCGTTCCAACACCATCTTCTCCATTACCTTGCCAATACAAATTACTTGTGCAATTGGCCGATAAGAGTCTATATCCGTTGCCGGTTTGCCTGGTTTGAGAATCGCCACGATCCGGGCAGTCTTCCAGGAGGCCTCAAGACGCCCGTTCTGCCAGGACTGGTTGTAGAGGGAGAGCAACTGATGGAGAGCCTTGGGACCCAAGTGGCGTAAAGCTAAATACGTGATTCCATCATCGCCCGGAGAGGAAGACAAGTTGAGACTTCCCAACGCCGTAATAAGCTCTTCAATGGTGAAGGGTTCATCCATCAGCGTTGCGTTCGTGGTGGAGTAGCAGAACGGGGACACCTCCGAAATTACCACGTTGCTGGTCGGAGTGGTGATTTTAGTGCAGAATTTCTCAGCAACGCTCACTTCACTGACGCCCTTCTGGAGAGCCACGGCTGAGAACAGGTGAAGTGGGCTTGGTGGAGTTCTCAAGGCGCAGAAACGTTTGCCAGATACGCGTGAGTGGTTTGCGTGGATCCAGTAGAGAGCAGAACTGACTCCAGCGCTGTTTAGCGAGCTTGCGAATGGGTTTTTGGACGTGTTTCTGCGCCCGTCTAGCGTCTCGAATATCATCCGGAGACGCCGTTTTTCGGGCTCGCCGCTCTGCTGTCCTGCGAATTGCACGAAGTCGCTCGTACTCAATGTCTACTGCGGATGCCTCCTGGAGGAGCAAACGGTGTCTTTCAGATGCAGCCCTCGCGCTCGAAACAGCGTCAGCAAACTTCTCGTGCGTGTACTGCTGTCCTCCAAAAAATCACTGAACTTCTGCCAATTTGTGCCGTGCACCATGAGTTTTTGTGGACCTCCACAGATTCCCTTATGATGGTATATGTGGGCAAATGGTCACTCCCAAAGCTTTCTACGTCTGCAAACCACGACGCAGATAACAGCAGGGATGTATCCAAGGCACTCGATGTTTTTCCACGGTCAAATGTGGCGCTGCCGGTGTTTAAAACGTGCAATCCAGCGTTGGTAGCGACGTTTAGAAGGCGATTTCCTCGAGATGATGTGCTTCGGCTGCCCCAAGCCGGGTGATGCGCATTGAAGTTACCCGTCAGCACATGAGGTGGTGGCGTGCTAGCAAGAACTGAATGCAAACGCTTGGTGTCGAAGCGCGCTCGAGGAGGTATGTAGCCGTTGATGATAGTGAATTTTACTGCCTTGTGTTGCACCACAGCCGCGACGTACTCATTAGAAGAGTCCTGGGGTACACTGTGGACAAGGGGACGAGCTAGTAAGCAGAAATCACGAGATATATTCAACTCTGTGGAGGGGGATGTCCAGCGAAAGTTTTTACCCCGCGACACACATAAAGGTCACAAATTTTGTGTCACGGAATAAATACAAAAGGCATGAGCAACAACGAGAGAAGAGAATCCAAATTCAAAATGGAGAACAGCTAGTTTTATAATGAACGTTTATATCAAGGGGGTCTAGTTTTAAAAATCACCCCGCATGCCAGAAATTTCGGGGGAGGGGGGGGGCCACCCCTGCGTACGCCAGTGGTTGTGACTGTTCCTACCCTTACTTTTTGCATTCACCTTGTGGGAAACCCAGAGTACTGGCGCGTTCCCCATTCCTCACCGCCCGCCACCGACGCGAGGGGGGAAGGTTCCCTCTCTTCCTTCGGCGGCTGCGTCACTCTCGCCGCGGGGCAGGCGTGTCGCGGCGGAGGACCTTAGGCGGAGGCGCGGCGGTCGCTCTTCACGTGACCGGCTCTTCGGGGTCCCGGTATAGTCCCGGTGGGCCGGTCTTGGTGCGCGGGACGAAGGAAGGCCGGAAGGCTCTCTTGGGTTCGAGCCAGCAACGAAGACAGACGTGAGTACCGGAGATCCGGCTTTCCCCTTCCTTTGTCTACCCCCTTGCGCCTGCCTCCTGATCCTCGCCGGGCGGCTGGGTCAGGACGAGCGAGGAGTCGAGTACGTTATTGGTGGAGCGCCAATAAACGCGAGTTTAGCCGTTTCGTTCCGTCTTGTGTGTTCCATGCTGTTCTCTGCCGCTACGCCGGTCGGCGGTCCGTGGCGGAGTTCAGCGGAGCTAGCCTTGCGGCCAGAACCCTGGTCCCCAAATTTTTTTGTCACCTTTGGCTTAGTCAGATCTGGCTGCTCTTACTTCCAAAAGCTAGGCCTACTAGAGCTAGCTCGACTCCGACGTGCTCTCCGCCTCCAGCAGCGCGGCCTCTCAGCCGCGGTCACCCGTCGTAGACCTCGACATGGAGAATCCCGTCGAAGGGGTGGATATGGACCCCGAAGAGTTTGATTACCCTGGCTGGACGGACGTTCGCAGCGCCAGCGTTCACGCCGAGTAAGCCATCGCGAGGCTGCCCTTCCCACGGTCACCAAACCTAACGCCGTCCCACAGCGTCGACGCCCTGCAACGAGGCCGCCTCCTCTAATCCCCCTGCCCCCAGAGGATGTCAAGATCATTCTCAGGCCACGTGGTGGTCTATGTCTCCGCGCTACCGCCGGCAACGATTGCTCACGCTGTGCTGACTCAGGCCAATCTCCCCCTCAGCCACGCGGATCAAACAAGACTGCACAGGATCGCCAATTATATCCTGGTGAGCACTCCCTCCGAAGAATGCGCGAAAACATGTGCGGTAATAACCTCCCTTCGAATCAAGAACCAGCCTTTTACGGTCTCGGCTCACGGGGCCGCTCCGTCCAACATGCACGGTCACGGGGGTAATATTCAATATCCCGGAGGACGACACCGACGAGCAAGTTATACTTATTTGCGAGTTCAACCCTGACCTTCCAATTTTGGACGCTAAAAGACTGAATACATCGAACATGGCTCAGATTCTTTTTGACGGAACAAGGGTACCTTTCTGGATACGGTATCGATCAACGACGTACCGTTGCCGCCCGTTTCGCCGAAAAACCGAAGCTTGCCCCCTGTGCTGGTCTTCCGGCCGCAGACCGGACGTCTGCCCCCGCACGAAGGTGCCCCCCCCCGCCCCCCAACCCCCACCCCACCCCGTTGCCCCCAGTGCGGCCAAGTCAACCCCACGGAGCAAAGCCCATGTCACGTCCTATGCATCGTGTGTGGTGGCGCCCATCTCGCGGGCTCATCGGACTGTAACAGGAGATATCAAACCAAGCGCCGCACGCCTTCCTACGCCCAAATCGCATCGCAGAACCTTTCTCAACCCGCTAATACCCCACCTGGCCATGGAGAAGACGGCCTCATACGTCACCCTCCCGGGCATGGTTCCTCCAGGCAAACCGGGCGTGGACCGCACCTTTCCCATCGATCCCAGGCCGGGGCTGATACCTGGCCACCCCTGCAGAGCGCAAAAGGGACAACACAGCAAGCCAGCAAAGCCTTGACCCCCAGGTGAGCTGCTTTGCGCCGTCCACCCACTGCTCACTGCCAATCTCCTCCTCGCCCTCGGCCCCATAAGCGGAGGTCCTCAAGGAGCTGGCGGCCATCAAAGCCGAAATAGTCTACCTCAAAAAGGAAAATAAGGCCCTCCGCCAGGAGAATTACATGCTCGAAACGCAAGCTTCCCTCCCGCGAGATGACCCCTCACCCCCTGCTCCTCCTCCTCCCGCTAAACGGAAGGCAGTCTCTGATGCTCCATCTGTCCTCGAGGCCGTTCCGGAACAGGACGCGGTCTTGAGAGACCAAATCGCTCAGGTCGAGAGCAAATGCCAACAAGCCCTTGCGACGCAACAGGCTGAATACATATCCCTCCACCAGGCCCTCCTCACCAATATAGGCACCGTTCAAGGCAATAGAGAGTTTTAGCATAGCGTGCTCCGTCCGCTAACACTACGGCTGCGGGTAGCGGGGCGCGACTGGGGAGAGCAAATTCGTCACGGTGGGGTGGATAGTTCCCCGCGGCCTGCCTTCGCCATGCCCGCTCTTTCCCTCCGCTGAGGGGCAACCTCCTCGCACTCCCCGCGCGCGCATGCGCAGTCCGTTCCCGCTAACCTTAGCGTAGCGGTCCCGCTACCCGCTAACCTTAGCGTAGCGTACGGGAGCCGCTATGCTAAAACTCTCTAAAGTTTTAGCATAGCGGCTAAAGTTTACGCTACGCTAAGGTTAGCGGGTAGCGGGAACGGACTGCGCATGCGCGCGCGGGGAGTGCGAGGAGGTTGCCCCTCAGCGGAGGGAAAGAGCGGGCATGGCTAGGCAGGCCGCGCGGAACTAATCCACCCCACCGTGACGAATTTGCTCTCCCCAGTCGCGCCCCGCTACCCGCAGCCGTAGCGTTAGCGGACGGAGCACGCTATGCTAAAACTCTCTATTCAGTCCTAACGTGCGGAAATGCAATCGAACATCCGCGAACTATTCGCAGCAGTAAACGCTCTTACTCCCTCCCGCAAACCTCTTCCGCATTCCCATGAACTCACCGACAAAATGTAAAGGGTCTGCAGTGGTACTCTCCGGGTCTGCAGTGGAACTGTAGGGGGTATCGTAACAAGCGATGCGCTTTACAGACCTTCGTACAGGCCCAAGAAACTCCCCCCATTGTAATCACTCTTCAAGAAGCAGGTACAAAGTGTCGCTTGCCGGCTACAAGGCCTATCAAGGAACACGCGATTTAACCACCGCCGTTTTGGTGCATCGCAACGTTTCGGCAGAGCGTATACAATTTGACAGCATCACGATTCCTCACGATTTAGTGGTGGTATACCCTCCGCAACGCGGAAACACCAAAATTCATGTACTAAACCTTTATAGCTCTCCCAGATCAGTCAATCACTCGTTCGACCAGTTACTCTCCTGTCCCCACGCACTTCTTGTCACGGGGGATTTCAATGCGCCACATACCGCCTGGGGGTATCGCCACAGTAACCGCAAAGGACAGCGCCTCTGGGATCACATACAGGCGCTCCACTTTGTGAATAAATCGGACCCACAGACCCCCACCCGAGTGGTCAACAGCGTTCAAAGGGACTCCTCCCCGGACCTCACGCTTACGTTGAACGCCCCTCAAACAGCCTGGTCCAACCTGACACACACACTAGGCAGCGATCATTTCATTATCCAAACCACGCTCCCCTTAAGCAACCACTGCCATACTCATCCCAGCAGGGCCCACTTACCCAACTGGGACAAATTCCGAGAAGCGCGGCGTGATCATGACGACCCCGAAATCTCACAGCTAGGTCTCGAGCGCTGGTTCCAGCAAATGGTAGTTGATGTCCGGCAAACCAGTACACCCCTTGATCCATGCATTTCAGCGGAAACAGTAGACCCACACCTACAACATTTTTGGGCAGCGTACTGCGGCATACAGCGCCGATGGCGGAATCAAAAGCATAACAGAAAACGTCGTCTCAGGGTAGCTCATCTCAAAGCAGAAATTCTTAAATACTCAGCTGAGGTTACCCGCAACCGATGGATTGAGATCTGTGACGGCATTAAAGGCACCCTGAGTATGTCCCTCCTAAGGCACCTCCTATGATCAGACGGGCTGTAAGACGGAACAACGCAACCGCCTCATCCCAGTAATGGTAGAAAGCGAAGCTTCGTCGCCTCGAGACAACCGAGACTGCCTTCGCATACGTCCCCTGCCGCGCAACATGCACCCAGTACATCACGCAGAGCGCAGGTGCCTGCGCGCCCGTGCGCTTACAGATAAATACCCCATCTCCCATACCACCAAGTATGTAGACGCCGCGGAGTACCGACACGCGGACGGCTTCACTCTGGGAGTAGTTACCCACCCCAACTCTCCCCCAGTCACCTCCCTCACCGTACGGACATCTTACCCTGCAACGGCGGAGGAGGCGGCAATAGCCCTGGTTCTTATCACCACGCCGCAACACATTATAATCACTGATTCGAAGACGGCCGTTCAAAACTTCATTCGCGGTAGCATTTCGGCTACCGAACTCAAAATTCTTCTCCAAAATCCCCCTACCCAACCAGTCGACATCGCCTGGACCCCGGCCCACACTGGAGTGGGAGGCAACGAGGCGGCCCACAATGCAGCACGAGAACTCACCAGCCGTGCTGGGCTCGTTCCTGCTCCCTACCTCGGTGATCGGTCGGCCAGCGATCGACGGCTCTCGTACCAAGAAATCACGGTGCATTACCGCCTCTCCCGCCTCCGCTATCCCTCCGCCCACACATTCCTCACCAACGCTCAGGAGCGCCTGTGGCGACTCCTTCAGACCAATTACCTCGCCAGTCGATCCCTCCTCCACAAGATCTATCCCTCTGAGTTCCCATCACCCAACTGTCCCCTCTGTGACTCCCTGGACACACTAACCCACGCCATGTGAGCCTGTCCTCTTAACCCGCCCCCCCTCATCTCCAGCGTCGAGCAGTGGGAGGCTGGGCAGCTCGCAAGCGGGGGAGCAACTACTCCACTTTGACCGAGCCGCCACCGTCGCTGCCAGCCTTCGGCGCAACATGCTTGTAAATAAAGTGATTTCTCTGTCTCTTACGTATACTGCTCAAGTCCTGTGGATGTCCATTCTCGCGATGTACTCGGGCTTTTTACAGATTTTTATTCTCAGTTCCTTCAGTTCAGTCCGCCATTTCGTGTCCTCTAGAGATTGCAAAAATATAGTTGATTTAACATTAATTCCAAGTCGCGGTTGACTAGTGTAATATTGCACGAAGACATCTTTTCGTGTTATAACGCTGTCCCAGTTTTTAAAAATTGGACCTTGGTGTCACTCCTTTTTTATTCGCAGAGAGCTTGTGTGAATCCTGCGCTTTACATATACGCACCGAAGGCTTCACGTACTTTGACCAACGCTTTATATTACTGATGTGGAATTTTCCAGCAACATGACAATTAAAAATTAAAATGTACCATAAACTATCGCATGCCATTTATGCATCTTAAATGATAATTAAAATAATTAACTTTACTATGAGTGATATATAGCTAAGAAGTTTTGAGTTCATTGTACAGGCTGACCAATAAAGGGGCCCTGAGATGGATTTCAAAGTGTTTTTTGTTTGTGTCAGAAATCTACTTATAGTTCTTGTAGAAGCAACTCCAAAAATAGTATACATATTCGCTCACGCTAACAAAAGTTATTACCACGACGACACAGAACTATTTGTTGGCTCGGCGGCTTACGATGAAGTAGTAGTCCGACCTCGTCCGAGGCGAAGCACTCATTTCATGGTTGGCCGCCGGAATGTCCGCGATTTTTGACGGCGGCGGTTCTACTCGCGTTTGTTTACAGCGTCGTCGTTACCATGGTTACTTCAGCGAGTGGCCGCACATGAGACGATGCAACACCACCTAGACTATGACGCCCATTTCTTA
The DNA here is from genome assembly GCA_013339765.2 of Haemaphysalis longicornis. Lineage (NCBI taxonomy): Eukaryota > Metazoa > Arthropoda > Arachnida > Ixodida > Ixodidae > Haemaphysalis > Haemaphysalis longicornis. The sequence continues at coordinate 75,725,519 of CM023448.1, read as the reverse complement.
GCCTCGCCTGTTCCTGCGTCGGACGGTGTCAACAGTTCCGCGTCCGCAGCAGATGCGCCTCTCCTTCCCTCCTCTCTCTCAACAGCAGCTGGCGCGCGCATGCGTCGTAGTCAGCCCGTTTGGTCCGTCGCGGTCTCGGCCTAACAGGTGCGTGATAGCAGCGCGGTGGGGCGTTGGAAGGGCGCGCGGCTGCTTGCGCATCGCGCGCTCTCCCCCCCCCGTACTGCTCTCCATCTACTGCGCGCGCTGCAAATATAGCGGCTAGCGGTCGCTCGTGTTTCAGTCACTGCGTTGCTCCTTCCTTCCTTGGTTGACGCTCGTGCCCACGTTTACTCGTGTCTGCTACTCCAGCATCACGGAAGAAGCGATGGAAGCAACACTGCCTTCAATCAGTACTTGAGGCCCCAATGCTCTGCATTTACTCGTGTTCCCCTCGCGGGAAGGCGCGGGAATTTTTTTTTTTTAACGCTACCTTTTCAGTCCTTACGGACTTTGAGCAGGAGATACTGGTGATTGCAGAAGTCGACCTTGCATGCGCGGGAGTTTCCGAGCGGTAACTTACTTTTACCGTCGCTACATAGCGATACAGAGGATATATAATTTCTAGCGACTGTAGTAGCGAGCCCCCTGCGCCAGCGAAATGTACCCTCGCGTCTTTATTAGATTACCGTAAAGTTCCCAGAGAACGCCCTCCCCCGAAACATCGCCCACCTCCTTTTACGGGTGAAATATTCAATTTACTGAAAGACGCGCCCACGCCGTAAAATAAATAACAATAACAATAACAATAAACCCGAATCATCTCTTCATGTGTAGATGCGGTCACTTATTCGTCCTTTGCGCGCTTGACCCGAAAGTTCGCCCGTCTCAAATTTTTTCAATTACAAGCGTCAATTACAAAGCTAATTTTACGAATTTTTTAAAAACTAATCTGGTAGGAGAGAGGAAGTCCGTCTTTAGTGATTGTAATCACTTTGTTTCTAGAAAATACAATACAGTAGAGCCCCGTTGATACGTTTCCGGTTTATACGATTTCGCGGTTACTACGCTCTCAGTTGTGAACACTAAAAATGCCCCATAGCGTTACGGTGTTTTTCCCCCGTTACTACGTTTCTGGATAACACGATTTCTCGGTAAGTACATTCAAAATTTAGTTTTTTTCATCCAACTACGACCGGATGATACATTTTACGGTGAACAAAAAACGTGCTGACGTGCGTGCGGACCGAGCCTCAGCGCGCGCGGCGCAATAAGCAGGCGCCGAGTGGTGGTCGTGCCGCCTGCCACCATGGCAGCTTTCCCGCAGTGCTGGGCTTGCCGGAGTCACTGGGTAACGCGGCTGAGACAAAATTCAAGTTGGGTTTATTGGAAAGACTGCTTAGTCCCGATAACAATGATACCAATATCATCGCAATCTTCGAACAAATAACGGAGATATTGAAGAAAACGTGTGAAGCAGTCGCGACCACCTAGCCAATTTCCCGCAACTTTTCTATGACGTCACGGAACCTTGTTTGTGCGATTGGCGGCCGCCTAACTGACCTGTCGCGACGACACATAACTGGACGTCTGTAATGGGGCCTCTAGTTCCATTTGACCGCATCACTTGAATGCTAACGTGCAGTTAACGCACTGAAAATTGTGTTTTATTGTTGGCCCGTATGACGTCATTCTTGCTCATAACACGTCACTGTGGCGCAAAATTTGAAATTTTTAAAGACTTCTTGCTTTTTTTCGTTAAAAAAAGATATTTTGTGGCTGTAATGGAGCTGAGTAAGATACTCAATTCTAGTTTTTTCAAATTAAACAAAGTTGTATTTTCTCTTCATGGCCACATATGCTCAGACCGTACTCGGTTTAGAAGCGGTGCGTAGTTTCTTCCACGCGAAGGACAATCCCAGTGTGGTCAAAAGTCTGCTATGTTTAGAAAAGGAGTTCTTGCTCTCAAAGGGCCGCAGCATGAGCAGCAGTCGTTGGTAGACATTTACATGTGAAAAATTGGCCGCGTATCTGCTCCTTGCGTTGCAAATGTCGACGCAAGGCGATAGTCGACTGGCGCCTCTGGCAAGTGAATGCATCCCTTCTCTTTCCCGCTCACCTCTCATGTGGTTCCTCTCCAGTCTCGTTCCTTCCAAGATAGCACGCTGCAGGTTTGCTCAAGTCAATTTAAATTTACTGCGTTCCACTGCTCCAAGTCGGGTGCCACGATGCCAGCGCTGCCGTACGGCGGAGACGCGCCTGCATCGAGGCACCCGACTACAACTTTTATAGAACCACGTTGCGCTACTCCACGAGCGTTCCAAGCGGAACGCGAAATCTATCTAATGGAACCTTTCGTTGCTGTTGCCATTTGATTTTTTTTTGAATTACGCCAGGTAGAGCGGGCAACAGCAGGCGAAAGTTTCTGCAGTTGGTGTAGTATTTTATTTGCTATCGCAAAAAGCAGTTTATCCGTAATTTTTTAAAATAAAGGAACACTGCAAATATCATGTCATGTATTGATTTTCTGCCTTATATTTGCGTAATGTCTTGTTCTTGTTCTTCTTGTTCAACAGTGTTGACAAGTATGAACTGAACATTAACACCGTACTTAGACGTTTAGATTTGGCTGTGAGTATATAAAACTATTGTGCAGCACCTGTGTTGGTTCGGGCCGGCTGGCTGAATCGGGTTACAGACAGACAGACATACAGGCACACCAAAATTTTCCCGTTCAAGTAGCCCAAGAAAGACTAATAATATTAATAATAATTATTATTATTAACAAATAATAGTAATACATATAATTAGTAGCTTTTAAAATAAATTAATTGATAGCCTTTTTTACTGCTGCGGATCATAATGTTTTCCCGGATAATACGTGTGATCTCTTTCGCGTTTTTTAGAACCGTATCAACGAGGTTCTACTGTATTTCTAGCTTTCCTTTTTCTTCTAAGTTTCACGAGATGCCTGGCATGTTGTACCTACACATGCACATATGTATGGAATGTTGAAGCTTAGAAGGTAGGGAGCAAACAAATCTGGCAGAGCAGCCTCAACCCGGGCAACAATCTTTGGCGTGCTATAAGACGGTTGGCGAGAGAGAAGCCGCGTGTGAGCTAGAGGAGAGTTGATTCGACAGGAGCCAGTTAGCAAAAGAGAAACTAAAGTGTTGCTGCAGGCAGTGGCACTTTTCAGAGGAGCCAGTTAGGGAAAGGGAAGCCATGTGTCGATATTGCTCTTTGCTGTTCGTAAAGGGGTTGGCGGGGTTAGACGGTGCTTGGTTTGTGACGCTGAACGACCTCCAGTGATGCTTTGGGAGACATCATTGAAAGGGCAAGCGGTGCAGGAAGTCCAGTGCACTTATCGCTACATGTCGCTACATGCGATACATAAAAAAAACCGAACACGTCCAAGAACAGCGCTTGCAACAATAAATGCTGTTCGGGAAGTGGCCATCTGCAGGGTGAAGAACTTTAGGTGTATATTTTTGCAATTGATGCTCTTGGACGTGGTTCTTTATATATCGCACTGCCTATGCATGTCATAGTCATGCTGTACTGCTGCTGCACTCCCAAAGCTTCACCAAAGTCCTGTAGTGTCACTATCCACTGCCTTCCACAACCCAACCCCCTGCCTCACTGAAAAGAACCACTGACTTTTATTGACTACGCCACTAAAACAGAAATTAAACGAGACAAAAGCACAAAAGTAAAAGTGCGTCCCAATCGAAACCGAAACCTACGAGCATAAATTAGATAATATCCAAAAGCTGAAAATGTCAAAATATCAGTAAATTATAAATAATTTTCCCTAAAAGTTTAAGAAATGCACGTTTTAAAAATGTGGTACAACAAAAAACCATACTGTTTTACCTTTGACAATTAGTGAAATTTAGTCTGGCCACAACGTTTCGCGCCAAAAGTTTCTTTCGCGGGCAGACACAGGCAGAAGAAACGCGCGCAAACGTAGCGCCAGGAAGTGCGAGTCGCAGTGATAAGTGTGTGCCGCCCGTGGAAATCGAACTGTCATCACGCACTATGGACACTATGGAGTTCAACATGAGTATGTACCCACTGTTTGAATGGTTGTTTACGTTGTGCGTTAACAAATTCTTTGATAACTCCGTTTATGTTCGCTCGCCGCTATCCCTGAAGTTCATAACTCGACTTTAGTCGCCTCTGTTTTGGCGCTTTCCTTGCCTCGCGTTAATGTTTCTATCAGCAGCACTCCGTTTTGGTAACTGTCGGGCCCCATTGCAGAGTGACTGTCGAACTGCTGCACGGTTGCTTTCGAGCGCCGGAGACCACTTCGTTCCCGCTCTCACAAAGGACAGAATCACCCTCCCCGAAGCTGCACATTTACGCCCGAACGAGTGCGTCTACTGCTAAGGTTTAGATTTCAGAACTATATCGTTACACGGCTGGTGAGCCGCTGCTGGTGAAGTTTGACGAAACCGCTGGCTTGGTTACTTTAACCATCAGCCTTATTGCTCGATATTTGTTAGCTGCCGCCCTATTTTATGGTACGATTTGAGAACTGCGAGTTGTCACAACAGGGCTTGTCTGCACGTGGCCTCGCAGGCGTCGTAAAATCACCCCCCCCCCCCCCCCCCCCCCCCCCCCCCCCCTGTGCTTCACTAGTAAAAAAAAAAAAAAAAAAAACGCTCTGTCTAAAGGTACGTCGAGCGTAATCCGACCCCAGCGGCTAAAGATACGCCTGACGTACGCCGATCCCAGAATCTAAAGGTACGTCGCACGTACGCCGACCCCGCAGATCCTACGGTACGTCGGACTAAAGTCTCTTCTCCGATGAAGGGACTTTACGCAGGACGTACCTGATGCTCAGAGGCCAAAGAAAGGCACGGCGGCCTTCGCTGGTGGGCGACAGTGGAGGCCCGTCGGACGCACCCGTCCGCAGATGTATTCTAAGGCTGTACTGTGTGGTTCCCTCGAGAAATGCAAATCCGGTGCCACGGAGGAAGAGCCTCCCGTGTGATCTCATGCGATTCACACCGGAAGAGATTAGCATAATTCAGGGGTGCCTAATGCAGAAAATTTGCCACGTGGTTATTGGTCGTCTTGTTGGGGGTCTGTCATAAGCATGTAATCCTGTCTGGCTTCGTGGCACCTCGAGCTTGAGAGCAGTAGTCCTAGGTTCAAAGCCCCCTGCCCTCACTTCTCTCCTTTTTTTTTTTGTTTTTGAGACAGCCAACATTGCTGCGCATTTTTGCATCATTTTTAGAAGACTGACAGCAGTGTTATGTATTACGCTGTTTTCATTACATGAAGCACTGCAACAATCACGTGATTTTTGGAGTCTTATGGGGAGTGGTACCATTTAGCTTACAGTCCACACAGCCTGAATGAAACACGGTTTAAATTTTTGGGTTTCAGCCAGCCATTCAGCTGGGGAGTATTTCTCAGTGAATTTTTCAGTTGTGGGTTGTGCCACTGCAACACACTGTTTTGGCTGGTCAAGGAAGCACAGATTTGATGAAAGAAGCACAGACGTAGCTCGCAAGCTACAGATGGGTGGTCTTTTTTTCGCGCCGCTTGCGGGGAAAAATGATGCAGAAAGGCGTAGCAATGTTGGTCGTCTTCAAAAAAAAACAGGCCAGGGAGATTTATACCTAGCACTTCTGTTATCAAGCTCGAGTCTAGGCCACGAAGCCAGACAGGTTACATGCTTACGACAAACGACCTATAACCCAGTGGTACATTTTCTACATTAGGCACCCCTGCATTATGCTGATCTCGTCCGGTGTAAATAGCATGAGTTCACACAGGACGCTTTTCCTCCGTGGCACTGGGTTTGCATTTCTCGAGGAGCCACATAGCACAATCTCAGAATACACCTGCGGACGGGTGTGTCGATGGGCCTCTACTGTCATCCACCGGCAAAGTCCGCCATACCTTCCTTTGGCCTCTGGACATCGGGCACGTCTGACGTAAAGTCCTTTCATCACAGAAGAGACTTTCGTCTGACGTACCGTAAGATTTTTTAAGGTCGGGGTGCGTCCAGTGTACCTCTAGACCAGTCTTGGGCAGTAACTAGTTACTAGTAACGTGTTACCGGTAACTAGTTACTTTTTTCAGTAACTTGTAGCGGTAACTAGTTACTTTTAAGTTAGAGGAACTTGTAACTGTAACACTGTTACTTTTTTGTTGAGTAACTGTAACGAGAAATATCGTTACAGTTACTTTTTTCTATAAAAAATTATCCAACGGCAACACTCATTAACGACCGGTGTACAGTTTGCGCGTTTCCATTTTTCGGCCTTTCTTCCGCAGAACCTTCTTCTACAACTATGTCAGCTCACTCCCTTCTCATGGGTGAAAAACATCTGGACTAGAAATGTTTAGGCGTGCACGTGGGCGTCGTGTCCCACGCGGTCTACTAAGGGCTCGAAGTTTCTAAGTCTAAGCTGCAGTATTTTCCTCAGCAGCGCGACATCGCTCTCACCCAGGCCATAAATAGCGCTGCGACACGCGCCTAAGCGCACGTGGATGCATTTTCGCCACATCTGAAGGGCAGTAAAAGTGTTTGACACAAAGGCGAACAGGAAAACAAACACCCACAAACACCGCACAACGCACTGAAACCTTTTCACTTTCGCGGAAGCCTGGAAAACTCCGGTCAGGCGTCGCTTTACTCATTAGCGACGTGCAGCCCCGTTTGCAGGGTCATAAAACGCCGCGGGGAGTCTCTCTCGGCGGCCTCACGCTCGTCCAGGCCCTGTGCGCATTCTAGAGTGTCCGATTGACAAGTCGCAGTTGCTTGCGACCATTGTTCGCTTTAGAGACCCCTGGCCGTATTGGGACCACACGTTTGGGACCCCTGGTCCAGAGCTCCATCGAGCTGTACCAAGTGCTCGACGAGGTTCTAGTAAGTAATAAATTTCATGCCCCTCCACACATACGACGACCCCAACGATGGTGGCCCCCGAGTGCCCTCACACCAGCCAGCATCTTGGCCGGCAGACGTCTGACCACACTGCCACTGCACGAAGAAAATGTTTTGGGAAGCCTCGCGACTTCGTTTCGAGGGCTGTGGCCGAAACGAAAACAGTAGCTACATCTGCTTTCGACTTTTGGGTGCAAGGAATACTTGGGTGAGCTTCGTTCGGACTACGCCTCAAAGCAAACGAAGGGAGGGGTTCCTGGGATCGGAGCGTAGTGCTGTGGAAGGCTGGGATTGTGAGAGCAGTTTTTTTCCGGTCGAGACGCAAAATCCGCCTTTGTGAGGACGGGGGGGGGGGGGGGGGGGGGGGAAGAAGGGGAGGGTGGAGGGAGGAAGGGGAGGGACGAAAACAGTAAAGCGTTCGTTTCAGTTTCTATTCCCTTTGGAAATATCTTGTCTCATTCCAGGGATGGGGGTGGCTGCGGGTTGGGGCGGGAGAACGACTCCGAGGGCTCTCGGACAAACGTCGCTTCGGCAATGGCTCAAATTGGTCTCCGTCTACGACCACAAGTACGAAATAAAAAGTCAACGAAGCGCTTTTTTTTAGTATCCTTCAAAAACACCTCGAGAACCGATGTACTCCCACGTCCGTTTCCCCTTTCCTACGAGGGCCTTCCGTCGATCCGCCACCTCCGCCCCCTTTTTTCCATTCTCTCTCAGTGCGCAGGGCGGTCAAGAGACGGCATTGTAGGCGAAAATAAATTAAGTTGACATTGAACGATTGTTTCGGCTGTGTTGTCCTCCAGTTCGGCCTCTCTTATTCCAACTTTGAAAAACAACTAATTCTATGCTACAATGATGTTTGCAAATAAATTTCTTGCAGTGAGAGTGCAGCAACAAAAAATAAAGTTCCTTATGATGGATAGCAAAACTTCCGTAATAAAAAAGTGAGGCGTAAACAACGATTGTTTGGGCATGAGAGTGCATCATTTTAGGTTCCCCTCGTGTATAGCTTTACTACGTTTAATTTTTACTACCTGCATGCCTTCGTACGTTTCTATAAAATAAGCCAAATCTTTTTAGCTATTACTTAGTTTTATACAGTAACGGAAAAGTAACGACGTTACTTTTTTGCAGTGACTGTAACTGTAACTAGTTACTTTTGGAAAATTCGTAACTGTAACTGTAACAGAGTTACTTTTTTGGGTTAGGTAACTGTAACTGTAACACTGTTACTTTTTTTCGGTAACGTGCCCATGACTGCTCTAGACGCAGTGTAAAAAAAAATGTTGGGGGGGGGGGGGTGTTTGCAAGAGAAACGCTGTATGAGATATATACGTCAATAGCGTCAATTGTGCTCCTCATGTGGAATGTCACATGGTTTTCTGAGCACAGTAGAGTGATGTTCAATTGTCGAGATTGGTATGTCCATTAATACCCGTGCCACACGTACACGAAAAATGACATTAAGTGCCTAATGCCTTAACTTTTAATGCCATTAATTCGCTGCTACACGCAAAAGTCTAATGCCATTCGCTCTAATGTCATTTTGGTTTAAGGAGTTCCGCACAACTCATTTACCTTCACGAACACCTTAAATCTGCCTACCCTCGAACGCGATGAGCACCAAATGAAACCAGTGAAACTCTCAGCACCAGAGTGTTGACGCGGAAATGTAGCTGAACTTCGAAATAAGGCGATTTTTTGTGCACCCTTTGTGCCGAAGTTTTGGAGAAGACTAAGTTCACTAAAACAGCGGCAAAAAACAAAACATCGTGTCACTTGTGCTAAATTTTTCGGATTTGGCTACCACTGGCAGGTGATGGCAGCTGATGAAGCCACTTTTAGACATGGCTCACACCATTTTTAAGAAAACACGGTTTCTCATAACGTTTTCTTTCACACACACAAAAAAAAAACATTTCTAACCCTTGTAAGATGTTTTTCTCTATGTTAAAGACTTCTAAAATATGAGTGAATTTCTCTTTTTTGGTCATTTGGAATTTTGGTCATGATCACCATCATACCTAACACATTGCGGTTTCGCGTGTAGCACGGCTTGACCAGTTAATGTCATTTGGCATCTTAAGGCCTTCAGCACTTAATGCCATTTTCTGTGTACGTGTGGCACGGGTATTAGGACGATGCTATGTGGATGCAGGTTTGATTCCCGGGTGTGGCGGCCGCTTTTCTGATGGAGGTGTAAAGCAAAAACGCCCGTGTGTACGAGGTTTTGGCGCGCGTTTAAGATCCCCAAGTTGTCACAATTAATCCGTAGCCCTCCACTACGGGGCGCCTCATCGTCTGCGTTGCGTCGGTGCGTTAAATCGTACAATCAATCACTCATTCAATCAAGGGCAATGCTATATGTACTATGTAGTGAAGTCCCACCGGAAATTGGTGCACACACTCCTGATACATACCTGCCAACTCTTCCGAATTTTCCGTAAAATGTACAAATTTTGCCGCGTCTTGCGTTTTTACGAATCGTGCCTGAAATTTTACGAATTTTCGAAAAAAATTGGACCATCTTTAAATGACACACACTGTGGTACGTTTGCCGCCACGAGAAAGCAATACGTAGTATTGTTATCAGCAACTGCGAAGCAGCGATTTCTGTCTTCTTCTCGGGGTGGGCTACGCATCCATATCCAGAACTCAATGCATCTAAGGCAAGTCTGCTTATAGCGTGTTGTTCACGGGCCGGTTACGACTTCTGTGTTCATGGCGCTTTTTGTGTGACTGCCACGTCCTGTGCAGTAAGACCCGTGGTATGACCGCGGTAGTTCCTTCGCATTGCAACAGCGGGCTCGAAGCCGCGAGACTACTACCAAGCGTTCTTGAAATCGTACATGTAAGAATTTGCTTCCCTGCCCAATGGAGTTGCTGCTCATTACTGTACAACACTGACGGTTTGCACGTATGGTTCTGAAAACGTAAAAATTAAAGTGTGCTGCCCCCCACTTCCCCCAGTCCCGCGGTTATTACGAATTTCCATGTCACCAGGTTGGCAGGTATGCTGATATGTAGGGTTTCTGTTTTTGGGTTTTATATTTTTTGAAAGGGGGGTGGGGGATTAAAAATCGGGGGCTTTTTTTTCGAACTGATAATCGGTGTCAGAATTGCGTTTTTGTAAAACCATTCCGAAAGTCAGGTTTTTTGCGGGTTAAATTTACAGGTGTACCAAGTAAATACACTGTTTTATCAGTAGGTATCCTGAGCTTCTAAAATGTAATGCGTCAAAATTGGTGTTTGTTTCAAGCTGGTGATGGGGGAATATCAGGATTATTCTGGCAAATATTTGCCATTTCTTTGGAAAAATAGATCAGCAATGATGACAGTAAAGAGCCTTGATAACTTCTAATAAATTAAGCATTTTATTCACAAAAAGCTGGTCATCGTTTTTTTTTTTTACACATCCTTGTTCATTACGTACATTATTATCTGCATGCGCAACATGTCAATCTCATTCGAGACCAATCTGATCGTTGAACGTATTTCAGCTGGGGGAAAGTTCTCTAGACACACAGCTTTCATTAGCCAGGCGCAATGTCAGTGCTGCATTCGGGCCAGCCTCGAGCGGTAGAGTCATGTCGACACTCGATGGGTTCAACAGCTGTGTTTGCGGGGCTTGCTTCCAGCAACTTCTCGTTGAGAACGGCGGACATGATTGTCCATTCGGGGAGAAATTCTCCTGAAATGTGTTCGGGATGTAGAAATAGGGTAAAATGAGGTTTTGCCCGAAAACGAACAACCCTACTGATATTAGACCCGAGATCGAACAGAGTCAGCGGAGTGATGAACCACTCCTAGTGTGGATGCCGCTGTCACATCAGCCGCCTATTCACGTTGTGCTCGGCGCAAAATGCGCTGTTCACGAAAAAAAAAAAAGAAAGACTGCTTGTCTGGCAGTAAACAGTAATAATGAATGGCTGTTGCGGGATATACGCTCCTTCAGTTCCATGAAACATAGTTGCCGTGGTCATCGCTTGCCACAGGAACACGAGTGAATAACTTTGTTTCGACCCTTTGCACTTTTCTTATTGATGAGTGCGGTAGTCTACTGCCTTGGGAATGGTCCAGGGTGTTTTGTTGAAGGTTGCGTGATTGTTATTGAGGGGCCAAAGTATGATGAAGAGTTGCAGGAGAGACGATGGCACTCATACGCATAAATTTGCCTTAAACATTGCAAAAATTAGCGTGTGTGCTGCAGCAAATATGAAACAAACAAAAATATTTACGAAGTAAAGTGGAAGTCTTGGCCTGTTGGTTCATGATGTTCAGGGAAAAACCAGTGGAAACGCTACACAAGAGGAGAGCAAGGACTGTCACTGGACTGACAACTGTTGAGGACAGGTACACCATTAAACGTTTCCACGCTAACACCAGAACTGTTCTGAAAGGTCACCCGTTTTCTCTAAAGAGCTCCTTAGGCCTTGTGGAAATTTTGAACCAAGGACTTGCAATGCGGCATTTTCAGCGGACATGAAGATTTCTCCTACTCCATTCCCCACTGAACTTTTTGTGGCTGTACGAGAACTGTTAGACAGTGGTGGAACGGTGGCCTTTCAGAACAGTTCTGGTGTTAGCGTGTAAACGTTTCTGGAACTTTTAACGGTGTACCTTCTTCAACAGATGTCAGTCCAGTGACTGTCCTTGTCTTGCCTCTCCTCTTGTGTAGCATGTTTCCACTGGTTTTTCCCTGAAAGATATTTATTCTGCTATGCAGGCTTGCACTGCCCATAAACTTGCCGAAGCGTATTTATTTTACTCATGCCATGGAGCCTCTGTTCAGGGTAGTTTCCGTGTTACTTTACAAAAATAAATATTGTTTTGGGACAGTCGCCCATGTTGCTGTGCGAGAGCAATCTCTGTTGTTATGTATACGTTTATGTGTATTTACGGACAAGACTGTTTCAGCTGAATCTTTAGATGAAATGAAGCAGTTAGTTTGCACCTGTACTGTTGCTTTTCTTGCTTCGTCGTCATGTAGCCCATTTTTAAATCAAGATACAAACGAATCAGCTCCCCAGGAACTTACATTGCTCCGCATAGCCGTATGCTTAAAATTAGCCAGGTGCACCTGATGGTTACAAAAAGAATTAAAGACCGGATAACTCAACATTATTCCATCCATCTGGACAAAAGACGAGTGTTTTGTGCAACATGCTTGGCGTCCCACGTCTCGCTGGATTTTTTATTTCTCCCCCACTCCAAAGAACTATTTAAAGCCGGCCCCGTACTGCTGGCTTTAAGTAGTACTTAAAACACGAGCCATATTTTCTGAACAATCTCGTACCCCAATGCGGCTGAGAAGTTTTGAAAATACCGATGCTTATTATATCTGCTTTACTTTTCTTCGCCCCTACTTTTTTCACCGTTACGCAACACCGCCCTGAGGGTTCTTTAGGTCCCCACCTTTTCATTCTTTGCGTTTCACGCGTTTTTTTCGCGCTGCAATTCAAACTTCGGATGGAAATAAATAAAAGAAAATGCACGCTTAAGTTTTATTCAGGCCGTTTCGAGTCAACCTCAAAGATGGAAGGTAAGTACAAACAGTACGTTTAGTCGACAACATGGCGCAGTCAATCGGGGAATCGTTGCGTTATTATTTAGAGAAAAATTGGGGAGGAAGTCGCACCACACCTGTAACTGAGCAGGTTAATTTGCTATCTTCATGATTTTGTGGCTGGGTGTTCTTTACCTGGGTTTGTAAGCGATATTCTCTATGGTTTCAAACATGTCGCTGCTCAAGGTGCTGCTGTGAGGTATGCGAGGCAACCAAAATAACCAACAGTGCAGCCGTAATAGAAAATTTGGGCTCACTGTAAGGAAAGCATCCAACATAGTTGGCCGACAACCCTGTAACCCCGCTAGTCACATTGCACAATCTAACTAGACGTGAGGTGTTAACTGCAGTGAGCATGTTGAGAATTCCATTCATTAAATAACTGATATTGTTATATCAGTTATTTAACCTTATTTAGCGACACCTGCCTTCGGTGTCGCTAAAATTTGACTTAAAGGGACCCTACAGCACTTGCCATCGACTACTAGTAATGTATTTTGGGATAAAGTCTATTGTCCCAGAAATCTCCTCCCGCAAGAATTATGAAAATCCTTTCACAATTAACGAAACTACGCGCGATGAGAAATCGCGCATAATCATTCCCTCTCAACTCGACCGCGGACAACGCGACGAAAGTTGCGCGCTCTCTCCCGGGGAGGGGGGCGGCTCGCGGCGTTCTCTTCGGTGGCCTTCGATATATCACATGCCGGGTAGTTTTCTCCTTTTCTCCGCAACGCGGAGGGGCCTATTTCCGGTCTGGTGCCACAAAAAAGCAGGCATGGGTGCCTGCTCGCAAGTGCGCGCTCGGGCTGGTAGGGCGTTTTTGAAGCAATAAACGTTTGTAGTCGAGTGGTCCCGTTGAAAGGGAAGTATTGAGCTCATCACTCAATCTCCGTGCGCACTCAAAACACAAAAGAAACGCCAAAACTGTGTCTACAGGTTCAGGCATAGAAGAGGTTCATACACAGCGATGATGACGACGGAAATGGGAGAATCTAGCCGCGAAGTTGACCAGTGACAGCCGATCGGGCAGCCATGGCCTATGTGATGTCCCTTAGGCCATGCCAGGGGTTGCATAATGACGACAACTGAAGAGAGAGCGTTTGGTTTTTCCGCGTCTTTCACATCGATTTGCGCGCTCACCGCTTCACGTGCACGTGCAATATTTGGCTCAGGTATTCCTGGCAGTATAATCTAAATGTCGTGCAGGTTTACTTGCACTGCTCAAAGAGTGTTGCAGGGTCCCTTTAACTACGCTGCATGCAAGAGACGTCCGTATGAACACTTGTATTTATATCTGTGCGCTCATAAAAATTGGTAAATTTTACACTGTCTTCCGAATGAAACGAAATATTTTAAACCCTTGTAAACAATGTGGGAGTAGTGAAGTGATGTTTGCTTTTTAAGGCATCCCCCAAATGCAGCTATGCATCGTGTTAGCAAAGAAAGCCACTGAAACTGCTTTTATCAACTTAATTTCCTTAGATTGGTACTTCCTGATTTGTCCCTATCTGTTTTTCTTCGTTGTTCGAGCTCATTCATGGAAAAGTGCTTGCAAACTTGCAAATGTCTTCGACTACTCAAAGGTGTGGGCTTTAAATGTGGGCAAGACTTCTGCACTGCGGGGGCCACCACGTGTGCCATGAGCGTTGCAGGCCAAAACTGAGGGGCAGTACCGTTCCTGCTTTCCCTTCAAATGGTACGGGGACTATCTGGGCCGGTGCTAGCCCCTTACTCCATACCACAGGACCGACTAATCACCCATTGCCATGCATTACCATCTGACCCGCTACCGCTATGCCAACCAATACCGCGATTTGCCGGGCCTATGCCTTTGCCTGTGTAATGTAACCTGTCGGGTCATTTGCTTCACTTTCCAACGGGTGCAGTGGGACGTGGTGTGGTGCACGAAAGTGCCCCCCCCCCCCCCCTTCCCGTACATCACTGCTACAACTTGACAGGCGGACGCCAGGAAAACCTGGATGCGTAGGAGCGGCAAATTGTTTGTTTTCGTAAAGCGGGGCTGCCAACTGGGACACTGCATGAGCTGAGGGCAAAGGCCCCCCGTGGGAAAGAGCAACGGGAAAGTAAGTGGCTGCTTGGCCATTCTCGGCTGACTCGAAAGGCAGCAGTATGCAGGCGGCGTTATCCGGGCAATGCTTCACCACATCTGTCCCTCTCGGTATGCCACACCACATTGCCTGCACTGTGGCAACCCAGCCACACTGTATAGGCATGCCCTCAGGATCTGTTCCCGTTTGAAGATAGTAACGAGCAGTCGGAGGGTGTGCCTGCAGCTCAGACTTGTAGGGGCCACAGGACTCAGTGCGTGTTTCTCCCCCTCCCCCATCGCCAGCCGAGGTGCAGTCCGTGACCGTGGTGTCCTCGGTGAATGGGAGCCTTCCTGTGTCAATGCCTAGCGGTGCCAACCCCTTGGAGCCTCTGCAGGAGCAGTCACCAGCCAGGCCGGTGGTGTCGCCAGCGAGGCCCGTGCAGCCGCAGGTGTTTGCGACCTTGCAGCCGCACATGTTTGCCAATCTGCTGCCACATCACGTGCTGGCGCCCATGCAGCCTGCACAGGTGAGATGAGCCCCGAGAAGGGATGCCAAGTGTTGCCAAGTCTTTGCTTTGGAAGCACAAAAACCAAGTGCACGACCTGAGGATATTTGATACTGCCTCCTCTGGGTTTGGTTAATCAGCATGAAGATGGGGCGCCTCTCTGAGGCTTCAGCTGAGGACAAGCTCTTTTGCTGGCTTTTTGCTTTGCGTTGCTGGCAGTTCATCCGAGCCGTTTTTTAAAGGCTTTTGTGCGGCGCTTGCGAAGTTGCGTGCTGAAGAGCCTTTGCCCCAGTGAAGCCCCTGGGCTTACAGCAGAGTGCAGCAGGTTTGCCCATTAGAAGGATTATTTATTTTTTTGCCTGCATCTCTATCTGCACCAACTGCTGGCCTACTGTAGTGTTAGATGTGCCGCTTGGGAAGTGCTGACGCCAAAACATGGGGAATACCCTTGGCACCAGTCGCAGGCCGGGATAGCTAACTGTGCGAATAATGCACATAGAAACATACTCGAAAACATTCACCTGTGAAGCTGCAATGCTTTGGAATTCCTACACATAAGCTGTCTCAAGTCTATCTGCTGTATATCAAAGAATTTTTGTGCCACAGGGGAGGCTCATTATGAATTACGGAAGCAAGTGGGTGTGGAAACAGCAAACTTCTGGTGACCTGAATTAATTCGAATCTATCTTCACTGCGTTGCTAAGTCCGAGACAAAGTGTTTCTTTAGCATATTAAAGCCAGCATTTCTAATGGAGAAGCAAAAAAAAAAAAAATCAGGAAAGCTTTCACTCATGCACAAGACTTGAATGGCGAAGCTATTGTAGGTGAGCATTGCCAGACACGTAGTCAGGTTTCATTATCATTGGTTATTTGCGTAGTTGCTGTGCTAGTAACCATCGTCATATGCATAGAGAAGAGGTCGTCGTTTTCTTCGCGGCGAGTGGCGGATGCAAAGTCGATCACAGTATTGTAGACTTCCACCATCTCTTCGTCATCGACTCAAGGTAGCGGTTGCGGGATCTGCAAGTTGTCTCAGGAAGCATTGACTCACTTGATGCCATGTCTCCAATTATCTGTAGTGGGTTCTATCTAAAGAATGCGGCGGCCGTGATGACCTCTCCCAAGCAGGGTGTCTTTTTCAGCTTTTGCATTAGTGCTGGAGCCTGTGGTTTTTACATGCGCAAGAGCGCTTGACAACAGCGGTGATTTTTTTGTTTTCTCAAGCCACTGTGCGAACCAAGGCTCGCACAGTGGCTAAGTCCTTCGTATACGTCCTTCGCATAAGTCCTTCATATACACATTCTTTATGCATCTCTCATAAAGTGTTCAGGCCATCTTTTTTAAGATAAACTTTTGAAGAGTTTGATTTTCACAGCCTATTCTACTTTGCCTTGAAGGGGCACCGAATTCTGTTAATCTAAGTCTTGTTTTGGCTGCATTGTGCAGTTATATTCATGTAAATCATTAATAGATAATTTATGGGAAGCCTTAGTTTATCTGTAGTAAGTGGCAGAAGCGAAGACACCATGTGTTCGTGCTGCCGCATCAACTAGCATAATGAACTGCTAGTTCGTTATGGTAGCGCACGTGTCTCGTTATGAAATGCACGGGAAATGGCAGGAACAGTGCGGAACGTGGCTCAAGTGTTGTGTACTTTTTTCTGGGGAAGTAATTAAGCAATGTTAATGGGTATCTGCTTTCCCAGCTTTTCATGCCCATTCTAGCTGAGGGCAACTCTCTCTCTCTCACAAAACAATTGCTCACTTCCAGCACTTGTCTCAGACCTTTACTGTGACCGTTCTGAAAGCCGCTGCGCTACAATGAGTTGTGGTTTGCTTGACCTTTTGGTTGCTGGCCCTGACCTACATAATATTCGATGTGGAATTGCAGGCCGGTGGAGAGGTTTCTTTTTTTTCCCCTCGCAGAATTTTTGACACTGAGCATCGCTTATGATTGAAAAGCTCTAATAATAGGTTGTTTAACTCAGACAAAAAGATTGAGGTGTACGACCTCAGCGGAGTGGTGCATTTTTAATTTTTTTCCTGAAATTGGGTCTCTGATCTCTGATTTGGAGGTGTATTAATCCATCTGCTCTCAGTCATGAATTGGCCCAAAAGCCCTTGTGTGGCTCCTCCATTTCGGCCATTTTGGAGTCTGGGCTGGGCTTGGGTCAACAGCTATATTTTACTGGTTGAACTGGGCTGGCACCAAATCCCAACTGGGACACCAGATTCTTGAGGTCTACTACAGTAGAGTGCAATGAACTGACATTTAATGTACTGAAAGTGTACCAGTCCTGCTGTCAAAAGAGTACCTTAAACTGCATGCAGGCCATATCTGGCAGCTGCCTGACAAGTGATTACTTTTCCGACTTGTCTAGCTGTGGTGAGAGTGCAGCCGCAAGCCTTAGTTTGCTGGGCAGGGGCCGGTCAGCGTCACACGTGTGCATCAAGTAGAGGTCGTTTCCCTCCTTGACTGTCCCCAGCTGCAGCAGCAAGTCTACGAGGCGAGCAGCCGTGCGGCGCCCCAGGCGAGCCTGTCGCCGGCGCTCAGCCAGCCGGTCAAGACGCTGGTCTTCTTTGACCTGGAGACGACTGGCCTCCCCGGTGCTCACCAGCCGGTCAGCATCACCGAGCTTGCCATGGTCGCCGTGAACAGGTGAGGGCCTGCGTGGGCGTCAAGGCTGGTGCTGCTTGGAAATAAATACAGAAGTGGGGGCTGCCAGATCACTTGCGAATTGGCATGCACATTCTTGTTTATTTCACCACAACCAGTGTCTTCAATTGTAACGGAAAACATTGGCCCCTGTTACTTATTCAACCCACTTTTTAAATAAAACGCAATGTGGGTTGGTTTGCAGACCTGGCCCCGTGCTGTGTCTCGCATTAACAAAGTGTAGCATGACCTGGAAGTGTGTTGCCTGTTTCACGGCCAACGTGTCGGTAATCCTTCAGTCGTGCGCACAGTGCAGCTAGCGCGAAAGCCGACAAAGCTTAGAAACAAGAGGTAAATGGGGGACATAAACTCCTTTCATTATTACTGCAGAAGGAGTTCAGTGTCCTGCTGTTCTGCTAATTGTACCACAAAACTGGAAAATGAGAGATGGGGATGATGGGGAGCTATTGCAAAAAGGAGGGGCGTAATGGAATTTTATTTATTTTTTATTTATCAATCCTGTAACCTTGGTCAGGCTCATGCAGGAAGTGGGCACATAATGCACATTACACACATAAGTACAAAAAGCAAACTCTGGACGATAAAGAGAACACAACAATCAACTGCGCCTTTGCCAAAGCACATAAAAAGAAAAGAAAACGCAGGAATGCTCTCCGCTGTGTTTTTAGTTTGACAGACAATACTAAGTGAACCGACAGCAAAAACGGTGTACATAAATAAATTTCTTCTAACACAAAATGCAGTAAAACACTTGCAAACCGATGCAATACGGGATAGGGTAAAATAAGGCGGAAAAGGGTAAAATAAGGCGGAAAAGAGTAAACTCAAACATGCGCAAAGGAGAGGTAACAACTCGCTTGCAATGTAATTTTGTTTTGGTTTGGTACAAAATCAAGATGTAGAAAAATTTATTTGCCGAACACCTTCACTGTTCCAGAGATGAAGTGAACCACAATTCCGCGTTCCTAGCAAAGCCATCAACCGATGTGGCGTTGATAACATCGGACGGTAATCCATTCCAAGTTTCAATGGCCGACGGAAAAAAAGAATACTTGAATGTATTTGTACGGCTGCTAAATGGTCTGAAAGGTTTGTCATGATTCGTCCTTGTTGAGTGTCAGTGAGGAGGTTTAAGGTAATCATTGTTGTTTATGTTTACAGCTTCCCGATACAAAAGATACACATGAACTTCATAGCGGCAACACTACGACGTGACGACAAACATGACACTGACAGCAGCATGCAGTCATCCCTTCGGTTTGTACGCTTCTCGGACAGTAGCAAACTATCTGAAAAGCTGCGAAGAGGTGGGTTATGTAACCGGGTGTGGTTGTGGGAGTGCTGGAAAGATAAAAATGAGGTTGGTTCCTGTGGTTTTGTTGGAGGGAGTGCTTAAAGCATTATGCAAGGACAGATACTAGGTTCAAGGGTTTTTATTTTACACTGTCATTGCATGCAAAGGAGCCTGTTCTTGTGACTGGAACAGGTGTGGAGCCTGGTGTCACCTGAGGGCACCAGGATTAATCGTGGCTTAATCCTTAATTAATTAAGGCTCAATCCTGGTGTCACCAGGATTAAGCCTTTCTATAGGCCTGCTATGGGGTGTGTAGAAAAACAGGCTGATTAGACTTTGCAGTTGCTGACCAACAACATTGCTGTGTGCACTCTCGCTTGATCAAATATGCTGCCCTTTCCTGTCTCCTCAGTGAACTCGCTTACTGTTCTGCTTTTATTGACAATGATCTCAACACGATTTTGATGTGCCTCTGAAGGATGGGGCTTCAAGATAAAATGCATGCAAACCAAACATGGGGCTTTTGATATGCCAACTCTCCACTGTGCACGTCACTCTAATTGCTTCTTTGACTTTTTTCTTTTTTTGTTAGTGAATGGTGGGGCACATGTTTGCTCGTTTTAGCTTTCATAAGTATGAGAAGCACATATCATTCCTGTGACATGTACAGTTGAGACTCCTGCTTCCCTTTGGCCACCTCCTATGCACATTCTAACCCTCTGTCTTTAACTCTTTCGCTACCGCCGGAAAATTGACTAATTTTAGGGGTCCAAGAAAACATTTTTTTTCCTGCTAAAAATTGGTTAGGCACTAATTGCAGGAGCACAAAATGCAGATTATTTAACGGCATTTCCAATAATACCAGTTTTTTAAAGGTTTTTATATATCATAGTTGTAAAAAAAAATATCAAAACCAAAATTTTTGTCAAGTTGTTGAAAAAAAAATGATAAAAAAGGAGTTGTGTATATCAAACCACTGGTAGTAGAAAAAAATTAGAATATACATTTTGTAGGAAAACATTTCAAAAACACGCCCTAGAAAAAATGTCCACTTGCGCTGAACAGTTTGTCAGATATAAAAAAAAATGTTAGCATGCGCGGTGCTCGTGTCATGCGGTGAAGCCCAACCTCCAATTCAAATTGTGCAATTTCGGGTGGTTTCCTGGAATAAATCTGGCGGTTTGTCATTATCAGAGGCACCAATTTGCCCCCACATAACGTAAAAACATCTTGTCAATGGCTGACTTTGCATTTACAGCGAGCACAATATTTGGGACAAGCACGCGATGCGGAAAAAAACATGCATGAAGTTGAAACGGAACGCCGTGGCTGACACTTGTTGTCGTTCACGGTCAGTTATCTCTCAAAACATAAAGCTGAGCTTTATTATCATCTTCTTACTCGCAATTGTAGCCTTGCTCGCAAAAATGAGGTACGATGAGCTAGAATCGTGCCCTGCGATCTTTGGCCGAGTAGCAGTTGCGCGCTGAAAAAGATCAGCACAACGAGCCTCCTCTATTGCAGCGCCACCTAACATTTTTCAAATGAAACAGTACAAAAACTTATCAGAGACTCCGTCCGAATAGACAGTTCAACTAAGACACCCGGATATACCCTCGCATGGAAACGAAACTGGAAGGCGAACATAAACCGGCAGTGTAAGGCCGGTTTGAAGTGCTGTGCTCGGCGGAACAGATATCTGGCGACTGGGTGTGACCTTTTGACTTGCATCTGGAGTTCTTATTGCAGAAATCGGGTTAGGGTGGGGGGAAATCAGGAGCGGCGTGCTTTGTTCGAGGATCAGTCGCGGACGCTTCAGGCGCCATGGCAGGTAGCCTTGAAGTTGGGTAACTGCGTAGTAACGCTAAATATGAATTTCGCGTTGCAGAAACAATACCGAAACTGTTGTAAACTGTTTGCGAATGGTCCTGGGGTAAGTAGAACTAGCACAGTACTTAGAACAACGTGCGCAAAGGCAATAAAACTGCCTAAAATCATAAAGTAGCTTTGCAACCAGGCACTGCTTGACATTTTCAGCCGATTTTTGGGATTATTACTGTCAGAGCGCGAACCTGACGATTGAAAATCGTGCTAGTTCCCCATTCACGCCCTGATAGCAAAAAACAAGCGCTGGTGCAGAGTAATTACGAGTTGCAAGCATTCTTCGTTGGTAGCCGTGACGCGCGATGACCACGCCCCTTTTCCACACCCAGGTGATTCAAAAGCGTGTCAAAAATCACGTTTCCGTTACAAAAATGAAAACAAAACTGATTTTGAAAGGCCATTTTCTGATCTAACTCCGAACAGCTTTACTTGTTCGAGAAACGCCTGGAACGCTATGAAAAGGCGCTCCCAAAAGTATCGATCAAATTGATCGATTTTGATAGGCGCGGTAGCGAAAGAGTTAACCTCAGTCAAGTAAAGGCATTATTTACCTTTGGGCCGTCTGTGGATTGGTTGGATTGTTGGAAATTCCACCCCAGTGACCATGAAGCTTAGACGGTAAAACAGCCTTGGTATATACTACCAGGATTTTTTATTTTTTCTAACTTTTACGGGTACAATCTAGGCTTTGTATTATGTGAGGGTCCAAACAGTTTTCTGTCCATTCTGTTGGTGCTGAGCATGATTTCTGGCTTAGTTGCTACTCGCTGCCACGGTTCAGAGATTGGCCAGGGACGCCAGTTTGGGGCCTATGAGTTGCCTCAGGAGTACTAATGCATGCCAGACTGTTGTTCTTGTGCAAATGTAAAAGGCAGCTTGTGTTGGCTGATGTCCCAGCTCTTCCTTGCTTGTATGAGAGCGGCATGCCTCTTTACCCCGGTGGCCTTTGCACCGACCAGACACACTCTTAAAAATAACGAGTGTCTGCTGAGCAATGACCGAGTGGCACCATAGATGTTTCTTCTGTGAAACCGTGGTACTTTGTGAACCCTGTGGGATTGCTGCAGTAGAGTACCGTAGACTAACAAGTTATTGCTGCTCTCGTACAGCACTGACTGCAGGAAAGTTGCCCACCATGGGTTGGAGTGAGCCAAACCATGGGGCAGGGTTAGCTCTCGCCGCATGTACATCAACCGCTCCAAGGGGGAGTGATTACCTAGCAGCATGGGGGTTTTTACATTGGGCAGAGGGGGGGGGGGGGGGGGGGGGGGGTGCAGTTGTAAAGCACCCACGCAGCGGCGAGGATCGAGCAGGCGGCAGTGCCACCCGTCTGCTGGCCTTTTGGCCTTTAACCCTGTCAGGGTCGATGACGTGTGTCCCCTGCAAACACTTTCAAAATGGTCGATGACGTACATGTACGTCATCGCTTGTATGTTTAAAAAGCGCGCCTTTTTATACCTGTTCTTTGTGGCACTAGTGTAACATGTTTTTCTTTGAATGCAAATGGTGGAAGCACCAAGGAAGTTGTGTAGGTCGGGTAACAGTTCAGCAAAATGTTGTCGCGACGCGTTGCAGGCCATTGCACAATGGGCCCAAGTCGCAACTTGTTTATACCAAGGGCGTCGGCAAAGAGCACGCGGTTGCTTTAAAGAAACGCGAGACTGCCCTTGTCGCATCCGCCAGGGCCGTACCCAGAGGGGGGGTTTGGGGCTTCGAACCCCTCCCGAAATCTTTTCTAGGCAGCACGTAAACAATACTTACTGTTGCTTTCAGCAAAACTACCCCCTTCCCAAAATTCATAACCCCCCCGAAAAAAATTTCTGGGTACGGCCCTGGCATCCGCGTTGCAGAAACAAACAGCCATCACGCACTTTTTAGTGAAAAAGTAAATTTTGTGTTTTGACTTTTTTTTCCCCGTGGTTTATTTAAAATACTGTGAACTTCGGGATACAACGAATGGGGGCCGTGTGGCTTTAAGGTTCGTTATAAACAGGCTCAACTGTAGGTCAGTGATGTGATAGCTGCGCCGATTGCGCCCAACTGTGCCCAGAGGTAAATCCTGCTACATCCTGCTAGAAAGACTGATTTCAAGCAATCTGCGCCAATCTTGCGCCAAAGCTTCGTTTCGCCGGGCTTCCTCGATGTGGCGTGCCCTTTACGCCACGACCGTTGAAGAGGAGGGAATATTGGAGTGTTTTCCGCTCACGAAAACACGCCGCGCACGCCACAGGCGCTCTTAAGCTGCTGCAGAATACCCGCACGCTGCGTGCGGCGCGGCCGGCGGCGGCAACAAGGCGGCGGCTTCGGCCGCAAAGTAATGTGGGGATTTCGAGTGACTGCGTCTAACAGCTCTCTAAAATGCTGCTCAAGGCACGCACGAAGTTGCTTGTGCGGTAAAGGAGCTTATAATGGGGGCGAATACGGTACTATAAACCATCAACCGCACAGCTAGTGAAAGCGCCTATGCAATATCTGCCGAGGTAGTAAGCCAAACATCTCTGTCTGAGCCAGTTGGCTGTCTCAAGCGCTTCTAAACTTCCTCCATAAGGTGGGCGCCTCCCCATTGGGCATGTCGGTAATCTCCTCCCACTGTAGCGCGCGTCGCGCGTCAGTTTCTGACCAAGGTAGATGGTGCCGCGGGCGCGATATCGTCGATGCAGGCGTGAAAATATCTTGCTCGCAACGCCGACGCGCATGAATCGCGTCTAAGAACGCGCCATGCGGTTCACGCTTTACTATCTACTTTGCAATAAAGCGTGGCGAGTTAGCACAGGACCGGGATAATTGAAGATTAATGGAAGAAGCCTTTGCTCTGCAGTGGGCATAGATAGGCTGGTGGTGGTGATGATGATGATGAAAGCTTGGCAGGAGTTCACATGACTGACTCCGAGGGGTCGAGATGGAGAAGGCATTGCAAGGGTAGATAGCGGGAAAATGGAAGAGGACGAAAGTTCAAGAAGGCTTAATTTTGGACCGGCTGTAAGCCGGTTCATTGAACAGTTTTGAGCTTCAAAGAAAGTGATCTTGCCTGTTTCAACATGTCGTTCAGGAGGAACTCTACAAGAGCGCTTCAGGAAAGCATTTTATGATAAACTTTCTTTGCAAAGCTACTGTTTGTGAAAGATGTGGTCGACGTTTTCACTGATTTTTTTTTTGTTTTCGTTTCAAATAAGTTAGCCATTAGTCCACCTACCCAATGATCATCATAGGTGACCCTCTTTCACAAGCTGGGTGGGCACTTCATGAAGACAGTCTTACCACTCAAAAAAGCCAGAGAGTTGCCGTTGTTGGAAACCTAGTCCACTGCAAATTGGAAAGCGAGTGTAGAAGTCTGAGAGGACATGTAGCATGCGATTTTGTCTTGGGAACCCGGAGAGAAACAGACATTTAGGCTGTGCGCTAGAAGCTCTTACATAAAATGCACTCAGTGCATTCTGTCGTGCGTCACTGTGTTCCGTTCATTATGGTTTTACGAAATGTTCTGTAGCCTACCGATTGGAATGCTACCCTGATAGTCATTTTTTAAATCAAGCTTCAAGTTCTTTTATGATCTCTTGGCTCATGCAGTGAATGCGTGTACACACTCGCACAAACTCTTTTGGTGCTTGTCTTGAGGCATTTCATATTCACTGCTAAAAGACATCTGTGCGGCAGAAACTTATTTGTTACTTATTTACTTGTTTAAACATTTCTGTGTGCCCAGGATGCTGCTTTTGGGGCTCCTCTCGGTTGTTCTGCTCCCCTTCTAGCAATTTTTCTATTTTTCAATTTTTCAATTTTTCTAGCAATTTATATAATGCTCATTCTGGCTGCTCCAAAAGCCGATTTTGCTGCTCTAACACCTACTTTTGGCTGCTCCAAATGCTGCTCCAAAATGACTAGACCCAATCACATCACTGGTAGGCACGTGCTGCACTCCCACACCAAAAGCCCTGAAATGGCAACCATGCGTGGATACCTGAGTGTTGTCCACCAGTCTGCCTTCACGCAGGTCCTCATGTCCCCGGAAGAGGAGGGAGGCACGTGAAGGGGTGTCACTAAAACTTCACGTCCCCACAACCCGTATGTGTACAGTCGAATCCTGCTACAACGAAATTGACGGGACGTACGAAAAATTTCGTTGAAGCGAAAATTCGTTGAGGTGAATCTACCCCAACACAGCACGGAAAGGCCAGAAAAATAGCTCCGCATGTTTCCGCATCATTGGCAGCATAATACAATGTTTAGAAAAAGGAGTGATGCGCAATAACGTCGTGTTTATTCAGATAACAAACATACCAATGGTTACGGAGGGGGGTGAAGAAATGCAGGCGCAAAACATATTGCTGTACAACAAGGCATGTCCACTGAGCTGATTACTTGCAGATAGCTGCTGGGGGAAGCCCCCCTCTCCCTTGTGGCAGGAGCAGTGCCGCTATCTTATCCTCTGACAGGGGAAGGCAACTACTGACCTTGGCAGGCAAGACGCGCGCGCGCTTGCATTTAAAATGACCGCGCGCTCGCGACTAAGATAGGATGACTTGGCTTCAGGACCAAACACGCAAACACGATTTTTGCTCTTGGCTATGAAGAATGGTAGAAGAAAACTGCAAGGACAGCTGCTTATAATGCATACATGACGGCGGCACGCGAGCAGCGGAGCACATACGTGCGATTTCAACTGGATATGGATTGGCTGTAGCTCCGGCTTGGCGAACCGGGCCTGCGCCTCATGTAAAGATGGCCAGCCACATCGTTATCACTATCAAACAATGGCGCCCGCCTACGAGTTCTTTTTTTTGTTTTGGGTGGCGGTGTGGGCGCATTGCGCATATTTTCGATGAAACTAAGCGTCCTGAATGTATGAAAAGTTAGATAGCTAGTACTATGCTTATTTTATTGTAAAATAATTGTTCAAACCCAGCCCAAATCATCGAAAATTTCGTTTAAGCGAAAGCAAGCCTGACAAATGGTTCGTTGTGGCGAGGACTTTGTTACATTGACGTCTATGCCTAGTTGATAGGGAATTGGAAATATTTCGTTAAGCGGAGGAGTTCGTTGTAGCGGGGTTCGACTGTACATCAATACAAGCATTCCACTACAAGTATATATATTGTTATAAAGCAGCCAATGGCGTTACAGGAATTGGTGTAATACGGTTAAGCTCTTCTCGTCATGACTGCCATGTCTTTTTTTAAGGGGGGGTGGCAGTGGAGTTTGTCTGCTGCCGCGGGATTTTAGAAGCTTGTCTTTTTCTGTTTGTTACAGTTTAGCTCGTCTTGGCCTACCCACTCTGCCAAATGGTAACTGAGTGATTCAGCGTGAAACTGCACGCGTCAGTGCAGCTTTGATGTTTCGGCATTGCTCACTAGGCTGCGCCACTCTCCTTTTCCAAGACTGTGCATGGTCTCTGATGCTGCTTTTGCGTTTGTGCTCCTGCAGGGCCCACTTTCTGAAGCAGGACAAGCCCGACTTCAGGGTCACCAACAAGCTGACGCTGTGTCTCAAGCCCCAGAACTACATGCACCCCATGGCCATCAAGAAGTCGGGTGAGCCCCTAGCTCGGTTCTGCTGTGCAGACGCTGACTATGAAGTTAGAGGGATTTCAGAATCGAGAGATCAAAACAGAGGGAGAGAATGTAATTGGGAAGGTACCATTGGTCTGAGAAAGGAAATTAATGGTGTAATATGCCACTCAATACGCTTAACTCTATCATGACTGTGGGAAAATGTTCGATTTTGAGTGCTTCCAGAAAACTTTTTTTTTTTACTCTTGAGCTACTGGACGCATTTAGCATTGCTAGTACATGAAATTGTTGCAGGGATGGAACAGCTGCGCCATTTGCGCTGTTGAACGCCAAACTCGTTCATCAGCGCCGCCCTACTCTGCAGCGCCAGAATTAAGCCGCGAGATACGACCGCCATGATGCCCAGCACCCGAAAACTTGGCTGAAACATTGTGTTTTGGGTTTCATCAACTATGGCTATGGGCTATGAGCGGGTATGAAACAGTGCTTTGGCTTAACCATAAGGCCACAGGCACTACGTGCCGTTTGAATGTCCGTGTGTCGCATTTGCATGGTTGTGTTTGCCGGTGTCGGCCACTGCGCCACAGGCAATAGAAAATGACCAAAAGTAAAATGTTTTTGTGTCTCATTGCAAATAGAATAATATCCGCATGAAAGGTTGTAGTTTATTGGAGGTGAACATCAATTTAGTCGCCCATTTTCGGCGATCCTAACTGTGCTGCCTGCAACTTTCCGTAGCTGCATGTATTGAACAAACAGGGTCTTGGACGCTTTGCCCTCGCTTGTCAATTCGGTTCGCTTTTGTTTTGAGGAAGTTACTCACTTTCGCCTGTGAGCTTGAAACTGAAATGAATCTTCTGTGAAACAAACGGAGGGAAGGCTGGTTGCCTTTTTTCCAATTTTTTCTTACTGGCATCCCCCTTCTTTCTCTCTCACAAGCGGGGACTCGGTCACTAAATGCAATCTAAAATGAAGTCGAGTGTGCCCACCATTGGTACAGTCAGGCATAGTGTAAAATCCCATGAACAGAAAGCCAGAAACAGAAACCATCTATTCGAGGCACTACACTTTACTTTTTTTTATGGCTGAAGGTTTGTTGTACGGCCCATTCTTATCTCCTCGCGAGCTCCTGGTTCTGAGGTCAGTTTCAGAAGGGAGCATCGAAGGCATTAGAGAGTGATAGCAAAGTGAACTGGTCCCTGCATGGTACCCTGTGCACGACGGTTCTGGGCCTTCACGTGTATGCAGTTGCTCTGGTTGACTACTGTGCATTGCACTCTGTACAGTTTTCCACTGTGTTATAATGCTCTGCCAACAGGCATGGCGGGCAGGGTGGGTGCGGCAACTGACGGTCACGGAAACGGATTTTATGACTTTATAGCTTCCTATGAGTAGCCTTAGAACATGTTAGCTACAGTTTTCTGGTTGGGAAGGGTGATGCACTTGTGCAGAGGGAAAAAAACATACAATTTTGACGACGATTCATGGGTTGTATATTTTACGCAGAGTTTCCTGGTTTGCAAGTATTTTTCTCCTTTCCTGGCTGCGTAGGGAAAATGGTGTACAGTCGAACCCCGCTACAACGAATTCCGCTTCAACGAAATACAGTAGAATCTCGATGATACGATTCTGGGTGATACGAATTTCGGGATGATACGAATTTCTGAAAAGTCCCGGCAAAATTGCATTGTTTGCAATGGGAAAAATTTCGGCTGTTACGAACGGACCTGCGCGGCCCGGCGGATGATACGAACGAACCGGCGAGGCGCCCGACTTCCGAACAAGCAAGTGACGGCTCTCTCTCCCCATCTGTCACTCTTCTTTCTCCAGAAACGGCCGGGCTGTTGTTTTCTGCTCGCGAAAACGCGCCCCGCACGCCCAATGCGCGCCGCGAAACCTCTCGCACGCTGCGCGCGCCGCGGCCGGCGGCGGCAACATGGCGGCGGCTTCGGCCGCGAAGTGGCACGGCCGCTTGAGCGACTGCTTCTAGCCGCTCTTTAAAATGCCACTCAAGGCAGACACGAAGTTTCTTGTGCAGTAAAGGAGCTGATAACGTTGGCGAAAACGGCACTATAAAACACCATCCGCGCCGCTAGTGAAAGCGCCCATAAAATATCTGCCGGAGTGCTAAGCCTAAACATCTCGGGGCGGAGCCAGCGGGCTGTATTGAGCGTTTCGCAAGTCGTCAGCGTCTTTTTCTGACCGAGGTAGGAGATACCGCGGGCGCGAAATCGTCAATGCGGCCGTGAAAATACAGCACGCGCAAAGCCGAGGCGTGTGAATCGCGTGCAAAAACGCACCATGCGGTTCACGCTTGACTCTTGCGGCGTGTAGCGAGCTTGGACACCGGGAGTGAGGAGACAAGCGCGAAGCTAGGCGAAGCACTACGCGCTCCAGAAAGGACTGCTTTGTGACATGGGGGTTTAAAAAAAGCAGAAAAATTACGGATTTGTTCACGCGAAAGTCAGAAAAGAAATAAACGAAAATTTTTTTCAGCGCTCAATTTTTTGGTCTGTGTTGGTTCATACGAATTTCGGATGATACGAATATTTTTCGCGGTCCCGCGAGATTCGTATCATCGAGATTCTACTGTATTTCCAATTCCCCATCAGCTAGCCATAGAATTCAATGCAACAAAGTCCTCACCACAATGAACCATGTCTGGCTTGTTTTTGCTTCAACTAAATTTTCGCTCAGTGGAACTGGGTTTGAACATTTATTTTTTGATAAAATAAGCATAACGCCAGCCATCTGTAGCTTTTTATAAATTTAGGGCGCTCAGTTTCACTGAACACGTGCGCCGACACCACCACCCGTAAACAGAAAGAAATTCATAGATGAACACCATTGTTCGCTGGTGATAACGACGTGGCTGGCCGTCTTTACACAAGGCGCAGGCCCGGTTTGCCAAGCCGGAGCTACAGCCAATCCGTATCCAGTTGAAATCGTGTGAATGTGCCTGCTTGTGCTGTGCCATCATATGTGTGTTGTGAGAAGCTGTCATTGCAGTTTACCGTCTACCAATCTTCAACTTCAAAAGCAAAAATAATGTTTTCATGTTCAGTCTTAAACCCACGTCATCCTATGCTAATCGCGAGCGAGTGGCTCCCATTATCTCAGATGATGAGATAATGGGAGCCACTCCTGCCACAAAGCGAGAAGGGGTCTTGTGACAGGCCTAGCAGCTGTCCGCAAGTAATCAGCTTGGTTGATATGCCTTGTTGTACAGCAGTATGTTTTCTGACTGCATTTCTTCCCCCCCCCCCCCCCCCCCCCCCCCCTCACCCCCAACCCCGCTCTCTTTACATGCGGAAAAAAAACACGTGACCACTGGTACGTTTGTTATCCGATTAAACACGGCCTAACTGTGCCTCACTCCTTTTTCTAAACATTGCATTATGCTGTCAATGATGCGGATAATATATGGGGCTATTTTTCTTGCCCTTCCATGGTGTGGAGGGGCAGATTTCACGCCAGATAATTTCCACTTTTTTCGCACGTCCTGTCAATTTCGTTGTAGTGAGATTTGACTGTATACAGCGCTTTGTTGCAGAGGAACTAATAGTTGGCAACTTGCGTCATCACCTGAAGACATGGGTTCTCAAAGTAACAAAACAAACTCGTTTAATCACTGCCTTACTTATACATGATTAGCATGGTGTGGACAAGGAGAGCTTTCTAGCGGGAAGACGTTGCAGGTGACAGATGTTGTGTACACTTGAAAATGCTGACTTTAGCCAACATAAGCATTCCCCTGTTTTCTTTTTCTATTTTTGTTTTTTAACTCAGCAAAAGCATGCAGAGGGTCGTAATAAAAGTTGCTATGCACACAAGGGTCACACAGTTATCTGACAAAGGAGTGCACTGGGCATTGAACCGAAACCCAAACGAACTTGTTGGTGTTAGGGGTTGCTGTGTAATCTATTGGCTGAGCTCCCATGTTGTTTCTAGCTTTCTTTTTCACAGCGGAGCTGTTGTACAAGACATAACTTCACTGTTACAGAAAAAAATACCGTGAAAATGCCGAGCCCTCATGATTGTGTGCCCCGTGGCGACCACCAAGTGTCCTGGGCACATGCAGTGGCTTTAGCAAAAAAAAAAAAAATAAATAATAAAACTGGCCCAAACCCTGAGGAGCGAGAAAATGCCCAGCGCTCATGAGTGCGTGCCTCACAGCAACCGCCAAGTCTATGGCTCGTGCAGTAGCTTTAGCAAAAAAAAAAAAACGCTGTCGTCAAGCGCTGCCGTGCATGAAAAGCTACTGTGCATGCAAGTTACTGTGCATGTAAAAGAAAGGAAAAAAAAAACACTGCAGCGCTAATGCTAAAGATGAAAAGATACCCTGGTTGGGAGAGATCACTGCAGCCACAGCATTCTCTAGGAGCCATTATGGACACTTGGAGACATGGCTGCGAGTGTGCCGATCCTTCCAGAGACGACTTGCAGATCCCGCCACTGCTGCCTCGAGTAGATGACGAGTTGCTGGTGGAAGTCTACGATGCTGAGGATGACAATTTGCATCCACCACTCGCCGCGAAGAAGACGACGACCTCTTCGATGCATGTGGCAACGATTACTAGCCCCGCAACTATGCAAATAACCAATGATACTGAAATTGAACTATGTGTCCGGCAATGCTCACCTACAACACCTTCGCCACTCAAGTCTTGCGCGGGAGTGAAAGCTTCCCTCAATTTTTTCTTTCCAAATGGAGACCTTCTGTTCGCAGTGACGTACTTGTGGCAGGGTTAAACAGCTCCGCTGTTAAAAATAGGATGCTAAAAGTTTGCAATCAGCAGCTCCGGCTAGATGAGGGGTATTCGTTTGTCGACATTCAAACAACTTCCAGTTAAGTCTCTATAAACTTGTGAAGGCATATTGTTAAATTTTAACACAATTTTAACCACTTCCGGTGTAAGTTGAGTGGAATAGCCAGTAATGGCACCACCTTTCTTCACGTTTTCGTTATTCTCTACCTTATTTTAGAAAGCCTCCCGTTAGAGTGGCATGTTCAAGCTTTAGGTGGGCTAATCTATCGATCTAGAGTAACTTGTATTTTGCCTTCAGTATTCCTTTAATGGCGACATGCTTTCCCGCAATGCACCGGTGATGTGCCAGTAAGAGGAGGAGGGAGGTGCTAAAAGAAAAGAGCGCTAAATCATTCAGAGATCTCCTGCACCTGCCCAACAAAACCCAGAAAATTAGCAACGAAAAAAAAATATTCACCAAAGGCAGTTGTTCCTTGGTGGAACGCAGGCTGCTTTCTTGCCTCCTGCCACTTCGCATTAGTGGCATTGCAGACATGAACTTTGTGTGTGCAAGAGTGAAGGCCACAGATGAGCAGCCCTACGTGCTTCCGGTGACTTTGCACTTTGCGCTGACTGTAGGTTTGAAACTTTCGGTTTTGTTCAGTGAAATGGCTTCTTGTCTAAGCGAAAGTGCCTTCTTTGGCCATTATAGGTCATTCAGGTGAACCTGAAGAGACTGTGAAGAGATTTGTTCATGTTATCAGAAATTTGTCTTAAAGGGACACTGAAGTGAATTTGTCAAGCTCCCGGTTTTGCTTGCACTGCGTAGACTGGCTCAAATAAACACACTTTTCATTGTTTATCCCGTCGATAAGGCGGTATTTCTTTTATAAAACCTGAAAGAAGAAAAACTATCATGCACTGTCTGCTGCGGCCGCACCAACTAAAGGCTGTGACGTCGGGAGGAGGTGGCACCGTGATTGGACGATGTCCAAGGTTAGCATTCAAACAAGTTTAGGTTTCGGTTCTGGAAAACAACATGCTTGACATCCGACGTTATCGTTGGATGGGCATTCTCGATATCTCAGTAGTTGAACCCCTTTATAAGAGACACGTACCGGGGAGCAGTTTCTGTCTCTTATACGAGATGTCGCTTATAAGCAGGGAACCATGTTTTCACTTACTAATCAGACCCTAGTTCAATGTGGGCACCGTATGACTAAAATAAGCTTGAAGGAACGCTACAGCATGCTGCAAAAGGCTCATTCTAATTTATGTTTGGCCCCCAGAATTTATGAAACAGTTCTGAATCTTTGTTTGCTTCATGACTGTATTTACACTGTTTTTTACAACCGATTCTGCAAGCTTTTTTTTCCTTTCACTGTTAGTGGAAGATGAATCGTAGGTGTTGAGTTCACAAGCCTGATGAATAGCCAGAGCGCACAGCTTCTTCCGCTGTGTGCTCAGGCTATTCATTACGCTTGCAAGACTCAACATCTGCGATGCTGCTTGATTGGAAGCTACGCGAGTGGGAGAGCCCGCACGTGCAGTCGCGCTCCAATGGATGGCAGTAAGCTTCAACCACTTCTGTAAGTTGCATTTCCATTGGCAGGGCTTCTCATCGTCATTTCATAGCTGACTGAACCACTGTGTGTTTGCTGAAGTTATAATAAATAGCGACTGCAGGCGTCTGTCGTCCACCTGTGTTTCCACAATGGAAGCAACTGCAATTAGTGACTGGTGGCACTGCATCTGAAGTTAAAATGTCTGTTACAAGCGAGATTATTGATTAAAGTTCAAGGATGACTTGTCCCTTGTAGCCAACTGTCTTCTACATCCGGTATCTGTTGTAAAAGAGGTCAATCTAATGGGAAAGATAGGGCAGCCCGCCATGTGGGTGAATAGTGTCTCTTATACCCATTTGTCTCTTACATCCATGTTTCTTATAACGAAGTTCAACTGTAATCATCGTACCGCGCTTCTGCCATGTTGTCTGCTGTAATATGCCTAAGATAAGCCTCCCAGGACGGCTTGGAATCGTAGTAATCACTAGCCGAGGCCTACGCAGTGGATGAACGCCCTCCGCGTCACCGCAGAGGCTTAAATGCCATGCGCTTTTCCCCCATATTTGGAGCTTGCCTCACTCGTGCCTTTATCGTAAAAAGCTTGTTCGCACCAGGCCAACGGTTTGCTGATTTTGGCCTGTGCCCACTGCCCGAAAGCCGTCGGTGCTTATGGCAACAGCACGCCAACGTGAATTCACGTGTTCTGCGAACTCGTTCGTGGAGCAGTGAACGTTACGGCCCAAAAATAATGAACTCAGTATAGAAAACATCTGCCGAAAGCGAAAAAATCAACTTACGAAAAAAAAAACAACTGAATGTACTCTCGGGGATTCGAACTTGCGACGTGCAAAACAAAAATCCTAGCGCTTCAGACCACTCGGCCACGAGCCAGCACTGCCGAGAATGTATATATAAGGTATATAATGTACAACTAGTTTACACTTTTATTTAGTTCTAGCATTTCAAGTACCTTAGGTGACTATTTGTTGTATAGCGCTCGTGCAGTAAGCGTCCCCCAAACTTCCACAATATCTCACGTCTAGCAATTGCATTTCTTTGATGGAAAAGCGTCCGCAGATGTGTGGTCGTGCTGCTGACTGCTGTGCTTGTTCACCCAGTGCAAAAAAGTGCTCCCGGCTCTCTAGTTTTGCGCTGTACGGTAAAAGTTTCAGTTGATTTTATTTCCTTAGTACCTATATTGACTTCGCTGACTCTTCTCCCGCCTTCAAGTGGCATTAGATTTTCCTATTAGCGTAAAGTCTGCGAAGTGTCGCATGTGCACTTGTGCAGCGTTTGCGTGGAGCGACCCGGACTCGGAGCTTGATACAGTGTACAAACTAACAAAGTAAAGAAAGGCACATTCTTCATTCACAAACGTGTTGTGGCTTAGTTTCAACTGAGAGCGAATTGCGACCACCCGTCGGTGGCCGGCGGACTAAACGCTGGGCCGACTGACTCGGTCGGAAGGTCGGCGAGCCGTGCAGTAGCGCAGCCAATTGCCAGCTCATCTCCTCCTGACGTCACACGAAAACGCCACAGAAAACAGGCGAGGGTGCAGAAAAAAGGACAGCATTTTTGAATTGATTTTTCTACTAAATAAATTCGCGTAAACGCGCTCAGAGTGGTCGAAACATGGCCTATGGACTCCGGACTACAATTTGCGCTAGTAATCCCGCCATGTTTACAAATCACTTCAGTGTCCCTTTAATGAAGTGGACATTTTTTGCATTGTGCCGGTCACTAGAGGGCAATGGTGGCTTTCAACTTCGCCGTGAAATTTGTTTGAAAACTGAGTTTGTCTTCGTCAGGGTCGCAGAGCTGCGGCGTCAGATATAGTGCGTTGTAATCAGTTTTGTTATGGATAATATACGTGCCCTACGAATGCAATAGCAGATGGGCAACTACTCCATGGCTTGGGGGTAAGAAGCTAAAGCGTTCACTTGCTCCCACCTGAAATGGAGTTGGTCATTTACTCTCTATCTCGAGGGTGCATTGAGCTTTGGTACTGGGCAGAGTGCCAGTCTGAGTCGCCAACCTATTGAGCTTCTGACTGTGAGTCCACACGCTCAACCCCTTGACTGCCATGGTAGTGTGTTTTGGTGAGGTTGCAAAACGGACGTCCTTGTATAGAATGGTGCGTGACCCGCTGCGGTGGCTTCGTGGCTAAGGTGTTGTGCTGCTGAGCACAAGGACGCGGGTTCGATTCCTGGCCGGGGGGGCCGCTTTTCTGATGGAGGCAAAAAGCAAAAACGCCCGTATGATTTCGGCGCACGTTAGAGATCCCCAAGTGGTCAAAATTAATCCGGGGCCCTCCACTACGGCGCGTTAAACCCTACAATCAGTCATCAATAGAATGGTGCGTGTCGAATGAGCTCAGGTAGTCAGCTCACCGGTCTGAACTATAACATTGGTGCATTCAACATCCCCTCTTTGCCTAATCGTTGCGCAGTGGCGTTCTGGAGGATGGGACAGCAGGGGGGAACTCACTGACCGCGGCCACCCCTTGTGGGTGCGTGTGTGCAGGTCTGGACCCTGTTCTTCTGGAGAACCAGTGCCTGTTCCGGGATGCGTTGCCAGCCATCCGTGCTTTCCTGGCGGCGCTGCCACCACCCATCTGCCTCCTGGCCCACAATGGGGACAGGTTTGACTTCCCCATACTTGTGGTGAGTACGGAGTTGCCCCGGCTGTGACTACTGTCAGCGACTCCTTATCCTGCCCCCTGGCTATTTGAAATTGATTACTGGGCGACGATGCCAGTGCCCAGTTTCATGCTTGAGGCATACCATAGGGAAATCTGCCATTAGCGTCTAGGCGGGCTGCGCTTCAATATGCAGGCCGTCGGGTGTCACAGGCAGACTTGCACGTCATCATCATCAGCTTGTCTACACCCACTGCAGGGCAATTCCTCCTCCTCCTCCTCCTCCTCCTCATCTTCATGTTATTTTATTTATTATTATTATTATTTTTTTTTTTTTGAAAAAGGGGCTAGATATCTCTGAGTCGTTCAGCTCAGCCAGTTCTTCTCGTTGTTCTTGCCCCTGGCTTCCCTGTGCACACGCGTGTGTTACTATCCAATGGCCGTGACCTTTGAGTGGTGAGGGCAACCTTGTGATGCAGATAGTGCAACTCTGGATATTACAAACCCTCAGATGCATTTGTAGTCCTGCAGCAAGCAGCACTGGAAGCTAGCTCGCTGTCAGAACGGGTCTCCATGTGTGATAAGCTGGGTGTGTCAGTGTTTGCGGAACTGCATTTATTGTGTGGCTATCAAGATAAGTTAGTCCCACCTTGTCCATCTTGGGTGTGGGCATTTTACTCACTTTGAAGTCCACAGATTGGCAGGTGTGCTTGCGCATCGGTCTTTGGGCCGGTCTGAAATGGCAAAAGACTGAGGATAAGCAGCTCTTGTCCTAGCACCAGAGGAGCTCAGCTGAGGCAATGCTGTCTGTTGGCTGCCTGCTTTGTGCAAGGGCCACAATATGGTGGCACCCGAGGCTGTGGGTAAATGCTTACTGAGAGCTTGTGTTAGCCTGCATACCAGGAAGTTGGCCTGTTCAAAAGCTACAGTGGAATCTTGGTCATACGAATCTCAAGGGGCGGCGAAAAAATTTGTATCGTCAGAAAACGGAAAAAATGGAAACGTGCCACGCATGTGACAGGCGGCGGCAACATGGCGTTGGCTCTTGCCTTGAAGAGGTGCAAGTAGCTTCAGCGACCGCTTCTAACCTTTTGTGAAATCGCAGCTCAAGGTGTAAACTAAATTGCTTATGCGGGGAAGGAGCTGACAGTGTGGGAAAAAACTGCACTATAAAATGTCATCCGCGCTAAATATCCGCTGCGGGGGTGGCCCAGCCAGCTGCTGCGAGCGCTTCGAAATTGCCGCCATGAGACACACGTCTCCCCATTGGCGCAAGTCGTGAGGCTCCCCCCACTGCCGTTTGCGGCAACCGAGGCAGAGGCTGGCGACGGGGTGCAAGGCTGAATCGTCAGCGCCGTAGGGTTTCTCACTAGCTCACCTAGAGTGGAATCTGGCGCTAGCGTCAACGTGATTCGGCGAAGGCGCGCTACGCCTCCATGAGTGCCGCCATAGTGTGTAGTTCGGCCGGAAGTTCGGCGTGGCATGGCCGGCAACGACTTTGTGGTACTCCAAACTGGATGAGGTTTTCTTTGGTTTCTTGTAATATTAGGCTGATAAAAAATATTTAGGTTGTCCTAAACTGTGTTTTTGCTTCCTCTCAATACAGTATCATTATTGTATGCTACGCGTTTTGGCAGGCGAAGCAGGTGCAACATAGAGATGCAAGAATGATGCAATCGTGTCGTATTTATTTGCTTTGTCCAGGCAGATATAAATAAACTTAGAGGCGGAGCCTATTACCGCAAGTAAGTCTTCAAGCACGTGCGAAAGCATTATGAAATTTCATGAATGCATTAAATGGCAAATAAATACTGGCTTGTCGAGTAGCTATGTATGTTGCATCATTGCGCCTGGCCAAGGCAGTGCATGCTTCAAGGAGTAAGTAAATGCAGCGGCGGCGACGAGCGATGCGAAAATCGTAACTGAATGTGTGCAGAAAACGGATAGTGTGGCTTAGACGTGTATACGTAGGCGTAGCTTATTTTGTGGCTGTAGTGTGGGCGGCGGCGGCAAGCGGTATGATGCGGTATATAACAGGCCGCTGGAACCCTCGCTCGCTTTTGCTGGCCAGAAGCAGCCCACAAGCGAGCGGCAGCGGCGATACAGTGAACTGCAGCGATGAGCGACGACGACACAGGACATTGGCAGCAGTGTATTAATTTTTTTTCGCTTGTCGCTGTCACCCAGTGCACTCTGCTGTTGTACCTTTTGAGTTACGTTTTCGGCGTCGCTTGTCGCCGTCACTGCATGTGGTCACCCCTTCGTCTTAAGAAACTCGCCGCTAACGCGAGCACATGCGTTAAGTGCTAATCACGCTGTTATTTAGTCATATCTGTGATAGCCATTGAATGCCAGAAAGTGGCATCCCGAAAACGGACAAGCACACCGAAAACAGAACTAACAAGCACTTCAAGCCGAGAAGCCTAATCCACAGCCCTTTGTACTAGCCACTTGCTGCCTATCCGATTCGCACACTACCCACAATTCCCATGTCGGCGTGCGATCGCAGCGCCACTTTCCGCTCTAGGTGATATTGAGAAACTCTATGGTCAGCGCGGGCGTCAAACGAATGCGTGCTCATCGCCGACGCGATGCGCGCACACGAACTCAAGCGTGAACCGCATGCGATTCGTGCGCGTCGAAGATTTCGCCCCCGCACCAGATTCTGCATTCTACCTCGCTCGGAAAATGACGCGCGACGTGCGCTGCAGTGGGAGGAGCCTGCCGACTTTCGCCAATGGGGAGGCGCGCTTTTCATGGCGGCAGTTCGAAAGCGCTCCGGACAGCCCGCTGGCCTGCCGGAGATGTTTAGGCTTACCATGGTGGCGGATATTTGATTGGCGCTTTCCCTATCCGCGCGGACAATGCTTTACAGTGTCGTTTGCGCCCACATTATCAGCTCCTTTACTGTACAAGCAATTTCATTTGTTCGTTAAGCGGCATCTTAAAGACCGGTCAGAAGTGGTCGGTCGAGCTACATGCACCGCTTCACGGCTGGTGACGCGGCCATGTTGCCGCCGCGCTGCGCGCAGCATGCGGGTCATATTCGCAACGGCATCAGTGCGCCTGTGGCGTGTGCGACGCGTTTTCGTACGCTCCATGCGGTTCACGCGTCAACATAATCGACGCGTAAGTGGCGCAGGCAACACGGCAAGGCAACAACAGGGTAGCTAGATTGTGGGGCATAGGAATGTGGAGGAATGCGAGGAAAGCAAAATGGCAACGCTTGATTCCCGTTGTTCATTCAAAAAGTATAATACAAAAAAGGAAGCTAGAGGCACCCGTGCAGCGAGCGGAAACAAAAGGTACAGAGAGAAGAGATCGTAGCGGGAGATAAAAGAAGGGAGGGAGAGAGAACAGGCGTCGAGAGGGCGACATGTTCGGTTCGTCCGGGGCAGCACCTCTCGTGCTGCTATTGTGAACATCCCACGAGGAGGATTACCGTCAGCGTGTGCCCGCACGCAACCAAGGCCGCACGGTTGCACCAATACTCCCGCCTCCCGTCCACGCCGCAGTCATCTGCTCGCGGCTCGCGTGTTCGTATCACCCGCACCGGAGGGATAAATGCGTACGGATCATCCGAATTTTTTTACATTGTATACAATGTATTTTGGCCGGGGAATTTTGAAAATTCGTATCACAACGAAAGTCACTCTTTCCTAATCTAGCAGGGTAGGGTTGCACACGTGTTTTAGGCCAGTGTCAACATTCGAAGTTCCAGATTGTGATTACATCCGGATATTGTAAGTTCTAACTTCGAATTGAATTACTCAAGCTGTAGGGATGGGCGAATATAGATTTGAGGTTCGAAGCGAATTCGAAGCGAATAGTGATTTGGTCGAATAATTTCGAATCGAATAGTTCGAATAGTACACATTGCAAATCACAAAGACAAATGAGCAACTTGTGACCTGACTAATGTACACATTTTTTTCTAATAATTAGAACTCACGTAGGCACAGCATTGTGTAAAACTATTACCAGTTGAACATTTATTGCAAAATCTTACACACAGCTTTCCTTTGCTGTATTCACAAGTTTTCATGAAGAAATGCCTGTTGCGCCACATGCTCTAGGTGCAGCAGTTTAAGCGCCGCCTAGAAACTCGCAGAGTTAAGCGCCGCCTAGAAGCTTCGCTAAAAAAAGAAGTATTGTAGCCACTAGTATCCTCGGCCGTAGCCAGCAAAGTGCAAGTGGCTGGCCGCCATTTTGAATAGGTTAGTGCGGCGTACTGCCACGCTGTGCGAGCCTATTCAAAATGCGGCCTGTACAAGTCTGCTGGCTTGGTGCCGCTATGTTCGGAGCGGTGTCGTTTCAGTGGCCGCCTTTTTTTTTTAACTTAAGGTTGCTGGCGGCCAAGAGCTTCGTCGAACCTCTAGGCAAGGACTCGGCAGTGCTGGCACTGATAATAGAAATGTCCGTGTCGGTGGGTCTTGAGCCAAGCCTGGGGTAAATCTCGGAAAGCTTGACCGAAAAGCTTGGCTTTTAGCTGCCTATTCGGGAGCATCGAATAATTCGAAAATATCGAATACCTGCATTCGGATCGAAGCGAATAACGAATAGAGAGCTATTCGATCGAATATTCGACAATACCGAATATTCGCCCATCCTATCAAGCTGTTATTAGATTTGAATGCTCGCACATGCCCACTGAAGAGCCAACATTTTTTCGGCTTGTTTCAGTGTAGGGGTTGCAATTTTTTTACCGTTACAATTGCTAGTATGGTGTTGGACACCCTTGAAACACCAGCACTTTGAGTCGTGCGTAAGTTAATGCTGATTGCACTCAATCCGCATCAGGTCCTGCTATGCTGCAGTTGCAATCATGATTGAGCTTGATTGCACTGGGCTCAGTCATGGTTTCTTAAGAGCGATTGAGTTCTTCAAGCGTGGTTGGAGAGAAGCCACGATAATCTCGTCCCCACTGAGCAAGGCCATGGGAGGTGACAACTTGAAATAATGCCACCAATTGTATCAAATAACTTCACTAAAACAAGTGTCTGATAATTAATGTAGTTAAGTATACAGTCTAATCCTGCTACAACGAAGTCCGCTTCAACGAATAGTCCGCTTTCAACGAAATATTTCAAATTCTCCCTCATCGCCACAATGAGCCATTTGTCTGGCTTGCTTTCGCTTCAACGAAATTTGCGATGATTTGGGCTGGGTTTGAACAATTATTTTACAATAAAATAAGCATAGCGCCAGCTATTTGTAACTTTTTATATATTCAGGACGCTTAGTTTCACCGAAAACATGTGCGGTGCGCCCACAACCTACCCAAAACAAAAACAAACTCTTGAGTGGACGCCATTGTTTGATGGTGCTAACGATGTGGCTAACGATGTGGTCTTTACATGAGGTGCAAGCCAGGTTCGCCAAGCCGGAGCTATAGCCAATCCGTATCCAGTTGAAATCGCGCAAATGTGCTCTGCTGTTGGCGCAGCGCCGTCATGTATGTGTTGTGAGCGGCTGTGCTTGCAGTTTTCCTTCTAGAATTCTTCAAAGTCAAAAGCAAAAATAATGTTTTTGTGTTTAGTTTTGAACCCGCGTCATCCTACCTCAGTCGCAAGCGCGCGGTCACTTTAAATGTAAGCGCTGGCCTGCCAAGGTCAGTTGCTGGCGTGCCTAGTCAGAGGATAAGATAATGGTGCTGTTCCTGCCACAAGCGAGAGGGGGGCTTCCAACCGCCTAGCAGCTATCTGCAGGTAATCAGCTCAGTGGAAACGCCTTGTTGTACAGCAAAACGCTTTGCGCCTGCATTTCTTCATTTCTTCACCTCTCCTCTCCTCCTCAGTATCGCGCTCTTTGCGTGCTGGTAAAAAAAAACAGATAACCTTTGGTATGTTTGTTATCCGAATAAACACTACGTTACCGC
Source organism: Haemaphysalis longicornis (assembly GCA_013339765.2). Lineage (NCBI taxonomy): Eukaryota > Metazoa > Arthropoda > Arachnida > Ixodida > Ixodidae > Haemaphysalis > Haemaphysalis longicornis. Next base: position 75,684,318 of record CM023448.1, on the reverse strand, counting down.
ACGTCACTCCTTTTTCTAAACATTTTATTGTGCTGCCAATGATGCGGAAATATCCGGGGCTATTTTTCTTGCTCTTCCGTGCTGTGTTGGGGCAGATTTCGCCCCAACGCATTTTCGCTTCAACGAAATTTTTTTGCACGTCCCGTCAATTTTGCTGTAGCGGGATTCGACTGTACCTGCTTTTAGAAAATTGTATTTGTGCAGTCTCAACACTGCGGTCGACACTACGTGAAAAGTAAAACTGCATCACCACACCTTCCAGCAGGTGTATCGAGTGCAGTGGTTATTCTTAGTCCAGTTTTCATTGCTGTCCGGTTGGGAGGAAGATGAATAAGCAGCACGGTAAAAACCAGCTGTTGCTGCAAAAGGGCTCGCTCACCACAATAAAACATGTCGCACTGGTTGCTACAACCACGCCATAACTACAGTGTACTAGGTGTCACGTGGGGGAAAAAAAACCAATGGAGAGCGCGGGTCCCTTTTGCAATGAAACGATTGTATGGGGCGCAGGCGTTCCCCAGAAAACTCCTGTTGCAGCCAGCGCCACCTAGAAGTTTTTTAAGCAAACTAAACTGTTATTTGACGGGTTTTATAAAACTTTATATAATGAAATAAAGAAATAGACTATTTAGGAGGATTAATTTAACAAACAATACTTCTGAAACCAACTGGTAAGCAGCGGCCGCCAGGGGCGCTGCTTACAACAGGGCTTCCTCACCAGAAATCTTCATCGCAAAAGGGACCCTTTTAATGGCCCCGAATGACACACCTCTCTCTTCTAGTACACTTTACCATAGCGAACACTTTTGGGGTAGCTGCGTATTTGGCTAATAATGGCTCAGGCTGCGCAGGATTGCCGGACGCGGGCTGCAAAAGGCTGTTTTTGGCGCCATCTAGCACACCAGAGTGGAATTTCTCAATCACTGAGCTGCGCGTGATGGGGCGAAACCTCTGCCATGTGATGAACATGCCCTCCGTTTTGCAGGGCGAGCTGAAGTCTGCTGGCAGCGGGGAGGATCCGGTCTCCGCGCTGGGCGTGACGGGGCTCACGTGCTGCGATACGCTCAAGGCCGGCCACGCGGTGTGGCCTGTGCTGCCGCCAGCGCCCAAGAAGGGGCGCGGCTCGGTGGCCGCCAGCAAGCAGAACTCGTACGCCCTAGACCAGCTGTACAAGCGCTTCTGCGGACGCCGCTCCAATGCACACCGCGCCGAGCAGGACTGCATCGACCTCCTCAAGGTCTGCCACTCGGTCAAGGCCGCCTTCATCAGCTACGTTGACGGCAATGCCACTCTTCTGGCCGATGCCCGCTCACCGTGGTGACTCTCGGGGGCGACAACTCTTTCCCGCAAGGTCTGCACATCTTGGGGAATTTTTGAAAAAGGACCACATCCTTGCATCGTAAGAAAAAAAAAAAGAAGCGACAGGTTACAACACTGTGGTTTTCTGGCATTGTGAACTGGGGCAAGTGCTGAGCACATTTGTGGTGATGCGATCTGAATTGAGTTTGCAGTGACTGTTGAGGGCTGCAACTTCGTTGACGTAAAACTGACAAGTTGTACAGTTGCTAGCATCAATGATGGGAGCAGCAGACAACAAAATGATGCTAGCGGAAAGGCAAGCATTGTGCTATCATCAGAAGGGGGGAGGGGGGGGGGGAGAGAGAAAAAAGACAAAGGGTTGTGCAAGTGTTGGCATTGTAAGTGCGGTCCATCCTTTCTGTTTCATATCGTTCGAATCAATTTTGCAGTTGACAAAGCAGCTGATCTCTCTCCCTCTCCCCCCCCCCCCCCCCCTTGATTTTCCATCTTCATTTTCTTGTATACAGCTTGAATGATAGCTTTATGCCTTCAAATAATCTATCTTGGGTGTAGTTCTGACAGCCGCACACGTGGTACATGAAATCAGCGTTGCAGTCGACAAGAGGCACCGACATCAATTGGCCAGCTTCTCTGGTCAGGGCGTAGCAGACCTGCATATCCCACATGGTTGTTAATTCCTAGCAGCGGTGGAACATTCAGTTGAATGTGTGGCTAGCAAGTAACTGTAGCTTTTGCTTGCTTTTGATTTAAATGTCCTGCATTTCTTTTGTGTGTCAGTTTCACTGTGTCGAGGCAGTTTGCTGTAGATGCAACATGATTATTTTTTCCTCTGTCTGCTACACTAGACTTTTTTTTCACCAGCCACTGTACTTGTGAATTCTTTGCTGACCAAAGAGTCCTGTTCAGGCGACAATAGTGGTCGTTTCTCACACCGCGCTCAGAAATGAAAAGGTTCTACATTTCGTGGCTACAGCACGGAAGAAGCAGAAATAGTAGCGGACTAGACTAATGTGACGAAAAACAGCGCTTACACGAGGACAACGTTGCGCTGCTGAGCATGAGGTCGCGGGTTCGATTCCCGGCCGCGGCGGCCGCTTTTCTGATGGAGGCGAAAAGCAAAAATGCCCGTGTGTACGAGATTTCGGCGCACGTTAAGATCCCCAGGTGGTCAAAATTAATCCGGAGCCCTCCACTACGGCGCGCATCGCCTGTGCTGCGTTGGCGCATTAAAACCCTACAATCAATCAATACACGAGGACAAAGAAAGGAGTTGACAAACACGAGTGCTCGTGTTTGTCAGCTCCTTTCTTTGACCTTGTGTAAGCGCTGTTTTTTGCCATATTATGCAGAATCAACTAGCCTGAGTTCCCAAGTTCAAACCTACATAGGTACTGGTTTGAAACCAATTGGATAGTTGCCACAGGATTCAGGGTTGCCACAGGATGTTGTACAGGATGGGCTTTCTTCTCATGCTTGCTGGTGCTATCTTGCTTACTGCCTAGTCCTCCCCCCAACCTTTTCTGGTGTGTTGTTGAGTGGTTGGGATTACGACTGTTATTCATTCCTTTCACTGCTCTACTTGAGTGTTCTAGTGGAAGGCAGGCTCTTGATCGAACGACTGGCCGTTTTCCTCTTGCTTGCAGAGTGTTCTCGTACTTGTGTCATGTCGGCATGTGGCATTGCCAGAGCTGGCAGTCATGGTTTATGTTTACAGCTTCAAAGTGCTGGCATTCGTTGGAGGCACTTTTATGCATGTGCTGCGTAGTGCATGTTTATTCCCTGTGACTGCTGTCAGGTTGGGGAGCGAACCGGTTAAAATGTTGGCATTGGGGGGTTCTCTTAAGGGCCTCTCGTCAATTGCTTGTTTATATTTTTGTGTGTCTGTGTTTGTTACTTGAGTTGATTCTCAAGTTGGTAGTTTTCTAGATTTTATCGTCTTCCCTTTTTTATTTGTGTGTGTATGGCATTGTTCATTTTTGTTCTTATGCCTTAGCGCTCTCTCATTTGTGGCAGTCGTAAAGTCCTCTTGTCTACTGTTTTGCATTTGCGTGTGTGTGCACTACATTGTATATGTTCATTTCCTGGGGCTCTGCTCCGGTGGCTTATTCAGAAACGATGAAAAGTGTTGGCATACGTGGCTTCCTTTTCATGGCCCCCTTGTCAACTGTTTGTCTTTTTGTATGTGAGAACGTGACATTCTGTGTTCTTGTTGGAATGCAAGATTAGGTATTCTAGTTCATGGCATTTCTTAATTCGATCAAACAGTTGCTTCTTTTTTTATTTATGTGTGTGCTACATGTACACTTCTATTCTTTGGAAAAAATTCATGCTTTAATTGTGTCATTTGCGGAGGTTTGTCTGTCCGTGTGAGTGGTGCATTGCATGTTTCTTAAAGTATTGTGTTGGTAGCCAAAGCCATTGAAAATGTTGGCATGGGTGGACATTTTAGTAGCTGGTTGTCAAAGGGTTTTGGCTGTCTTTGTAGTATTTGTTTGTGTGGGCTACTTTTCCGTTGATCTTGCTAGACAGAGATGCATCTGGCACAATTCTGTTCCTTCTTACTGCCGTCCTCTTGTAATTGTTTTTTTCTCTTTCGGGGATTGTGTTTTGTTGATGTTCTCTTCCGTTAGTTGTGTTGGTAAGCAGACAAAGTTGGTTCTCAGAATGGGCTAGCAACACGTCAGACCACATGCAAGTGTACACCTAGGACACTTGTTAGAAAACCTTTTTTTTTTTTTTTTTTACAAGTGGGTATGGCATGTGAGTTAGAAAGCCAGTTGGAACTGGTTTAATATCCCATTGTCATTTTGAGGTCTCAAAAACGTGGATTAAATTTGAAAACTTGGGTACACATGCTTTTGAATCGTTTTTGAGGTGTCCGATTGGGCTGAAAAAGTTTCGTGGACACTAGATCTATGTAGTGAAAGCTTTTAAGTATAGCAGCAGGTCGGCTGTTGTGTGACTTTAGTCTCGTAAATGCGTTCTCTTTTTGCTTGGGGCGACTCCTTCAGACACTTTTTGCCGTCGACTCACCATTAAGCTTGTCTTTTTTCCTAGTGAGTTGCGGTCATGCTGTTCAGTTTTGAGTTTCGCTGCAGGGAAGCGTTGTTGGCTCGGACGGCTGAGAAGTGTTTTCCCACACAAGTTTCGCGGAACATTGGATGTCTAATTTCTGAACTGTTTGTTTGCAGCGTTTGTAACCCAGCCCGAGGCTCAGTATTCATATGTACATTTTTGTGTTTTATACAGTGACTTGTTTCTTCAACAGTGCCCAATGTTTGTTGCACTGAGTGGCTTGTGTTGTACACACTCGTTCCTTTATCGTTCTGTAACTTAACTCCCCCATTGCACTATGCTTCTGTTTTCATAAATGCAGTTCGCATGCATCCTGAAGTGCTGAATGTAAATAAAGGTGTACCATATCAAATCATGGATACCGAAGCATTCACATCGGTGTTTTGCCACCCTGTTACGCCATTCTGCCTGGCACGTGTTTCACTTACCGGGATTTAGTTCTGGGGCTGTGTCATATCCAACGTTTTTTGTGATGCCTTTAACTTGTGCCTTCATAAGCTAATCCCAGCTTTATCAACCTGACAAGCTGGCCTTTTACATCATATAAGCAAAGTTGTGCATTTTGATGTTTATTATTATTATTATTATTATTTTTTGCTACACGTCCCAAGCTTTTGGTGTGCCATAATTCAGTGTGGATTTTTCATGCCATTGGTTTCGAGCATTGCAAGGAATCGTGCTTCAAGACGGACAGACAAAGTGTGCAACTTCAAAAGGGGTGCACCAGTGGATGAGCTTGGCATGTTACACTCTAAGACTGAGCAACTTTCCAGTGGTGCACCTAAAGGTACAATGTGAAAATGGGGATGGTGGCGACTAGCTGCAAAGGGGCCATAGAAAAGTGGGCCTTGGCACTGTATGAGGTCGGTACCGTACTTTGGTACGGTACCGTATGGTACCAAAGCTTTGGTACCGTACAGGGCCGGAGCCGGGACTTGCCTCGTCGGGCTGAGTGGCACCGGGGCCCTGCAAATGCGCTTGTGCTGACAAACATGCTGTTGACCTTTCAAATTTACCTTTTAACAGAAAGTGCAGCCCCTGCAGTGTTTGATCAAACATTTTTGAAATGCTACAGAAGGCTGCTGTCAGCTCGAGCAAAACGCAGTTTACTCCTTACTGCTGCCGACAAGTGGGCTGTTATATAAAACGCTTTACTTGCTGATGCTTCTCTACCGCAGTTTTGCTTGGCTCCAAGCAAAACTCAGCCCTGTACCCCCTAGTACGTACTTATCATCATCATTGTCATAGTGACGAGCCATAAGGAATGCCTCTCGAGAATGGTCAGTGCTGGAGGCGAGGGGGTCTCTGGGCTGTCTGCCATATTTCAGCCTTGGAAGTTGCTTAGCTGTGAAGTGAACGCTCGTGTACCATATGCTTTGTGAGCGAGGTTTGCAGCATATGTGTCATTTGAAAATATAGACGAACAAAGCTCTCGGATCCTTAATACGCCAACATTTTTTAACCTTCAAGACGACACAAATGCATCCAAAACAAACTGCTGTATCCTGTGCTGCTTTGCGGACCCCATATCTCTGCCTCTAAAACACTCCGCCCTAACACCAGTACATTCACAGGTGAAGCCCATGGTACGGCAATGGCTGCAAAACACGGAATACAAAACAAAATACGCCATTCAGTCGTATATACAGACTGAGCGTAGTGACAGCCCTGTATTTTGCAACGCCTCACAAAAATGCAGTGCTGAACTCGCTCTTCAACACCATCATATCAGCATACACTAGGGGGCTTGAAATTGTAATCTGCTGGGTGCCTGGTCATTGTGGAATAGCTGGAAATGGGACTGCTGACAGGGAAGCAGCGGCTGCAGCTCTCAGTAGTAAGGTGGACATCACATCTCTGCTGTACTTGGACCTCAAGCCACTCGTCAAAAGAAAAATCCATGAAATCTGGCAAAAACATTGGAATCCACAAACAGAAAATGAGCTTCATATAATTAAACCAAGTATAGACAGGAACACAATAGGAAAACAACACAGATCTGCAGAAGTTGTACTTGGTTGTTTAAGAATAGGGCACATATGGCACACATGGACATCTTTTAAATGGTATACCACGGCCAATGTGTGATAGATGCAGAAGGGCTCTTTCTGTAGCTAACTGAATGTAGAGAACTCGAAACAAAGACTCAAACATTTCGCCGACCTATAAACAAAGCTCATACCACAACCTGAACACTCTTTTCTTGGATGAAACAATAGTCAATTTCAGAAGAGTATTAGCTTACCTTGTAGACATTGATTTTTTAAAGAAAAAAATTTCATATTGTCTGTAGCCACAGCCTGCTCCTCAGTGATGAAGACAGTGCTGAGGGTTTTCTCTCCGATGCTCAGGGGCCTTGCTTTTTAGGGGCAAAGCGCCTTAGGGGCTGGGGCTGTTGGCATCTTCTTTCGTCGTCGTCGTTGTAATCATCGTTCGTCTCATGTAGTCACGGTACTAAAACACCGAGAAACTCGTTTACACCTCGCACTCGAACAAAACTCGTACTAAAAATCCACCGGGACACTCGTTTATGCCTCGCGCTAAAGCGCTTCGTAATGCGTACTAAAAAAACACCGGGACATTCGTTTATGCCTCGCGCTAGAACGCTTCGTGCTTTTAAAGACTTCTACCGCAAAGCTGTATACCTGTACCCCCTAACGGTTTCATCTCCGAGGGCAAAAAAGCCAAGGCGCCAAGAATATACCTATACACTGCATGCTTCGCCCCTCACCAGGTTTCACGTTAGTGGAGATGGCCTGGGATTTTTTGCCTTAGCGAAGAGTTCTCCTTGAGGCACCCTATTTTGAAGGCCCTACATATTTATGTGCCCCAAACTGTATTTATGTCCACTTTTAATCACTAACCATTGGCCCTACACACCAATTTTTAGACAAGCACCTCTAACCCAAACACACTGCACTCCTCTTGGTGCTCTTTGGCCTAGTAGCCCTTCTGCCATTAAAAGCCACCATCATAGTCAGGTGTGTGGGGTACACCGCTAGCTGTGCGAACGAGTGTTTTAACAGTGTGTACTGATGTCATTCAGTAAATGTGCCCCTTGGGCTATGGGTGATGGCCTGTTCCTCCTTTTTTCTCACAAACGTGCCCACAACCAGTAGCGCACCTCACTCCATCTCTGTTGCGCGTTAGTGGTCTCTTTTCGTCTGTCCAGAACAGTTCCTTGGCAGTCCAAAACTGCTTTCGCAGTGAAAATTGTATGTGCACATAAAATAAAGAGCTTCTCTGCAGCTGCTCTGAACTGTCCGAAGTGACGAGTAGAAGAGAGCTGCTTTTGGGAACTCTGCCTAGTGGTTGCGTACAAAACGCACGCATCTAACAAGATGGAAATTACGGGAGGATGTGTTGTGTGCTCACTCACCCATTTTCGAAAATATGGCTCTGCATATTTGCACACTTCAACCGTTGATTCTTAAAGGTGTTGAACGGCGCATTGCCAAGAGGGCAGACATTGACATAAGTCATCCCCCTGTAACGGCTAATGCAGTCAGAAATCTTAATTTCTTGACAGCTCACGAGCAGCCATGTTTTTTTTAATGGCTTCCTTATCGTGTTTTCTTACCTTATGACACTGTAGGGTGAGTGCCAGCCTTCGTACTACTGTATTTATATGGTTTTCGATGGAGGAGGAGGGATAAATTTGATTTCGACAAAACATTGGGTAATTTCTTGACCCAATGTGATGGAAAGTCTTTTCTGGCATCGGGGGTGATGGGAAGTCTGCTTAGTTGAGAATTACGTGCGCCAATTGCTGCCTGGTGGGGCCTTTTGACCAGCTGAAGCCGACTGCCGGGATTGGGGATGCCTGGGAGAGGGGATGGGGATAAGGGAAGGAGTGTGGTGGCACTCCCAGGTAATGTGGTAAAGTGTGGAGGATTTGGGGCAGAATTTGCAGGTTGTGAAGTAATAGGTGGGCTGAATGGCTTGGAAGAAAGGTGCGATGTTTGCCTGAAGGTGACAGGAGGTAGTGGATTCTTTGGTCAACTTGTTGTGATGGGAGAGTGCGGTGTTTGAGGCAGTAGTGTTGTATGTCTTTATGTACGCGGTGTGGTGTTCTTCCGACGGTGAGGTGCTGGGATGGGGGGGTGGCGGGGGGTATACTAATTAAATAACCGCCCAAGCAACGGTGTGAGCTTCATTTCCTCCAGAGACGCCTGCCTCGGGGTTCAGACAATTTAGAGGTCAGGGAGGTTGGTGATGGATTGTAGGATGCGGATTGGACGTAATGCCAACACACAGTTAGGGAGTCTGCAACAAAGGTGTCAAAGTCTTGAGCATTAGTGGCTGCAAGGGTGGTGGCGATTTCTTCTGCGGTTGTGGAATCTTAGATGATGATGGTTCCAGATGTCAGTTCGTTTCCCTGATGGTCTTAGCCTGTTTAATGTGGTGCTTGGCTGCGTGGCAACGTAGCAGACTTCTTGGGGGCGACTTGAAGCATCTTGCGAAATGCTTGGATGTAGACTTATCGATGACCTTGGTTATGAATGGGGTGCATATTCTTGGTGATTGGGGCTGTTGTATGCGTTGGTGGGGGTTGGCGGTGTTTGGAAGTGTGTAGCAGCCCAATGCGACGGAGGAGATTGCAGCCAGTCTGTGTGAGCTATAGTCGTCGTCCACTTCGGTTAACATGATGGGCCTCGCAAAGTTTGTCCCAGGTGGTACAAATTTCAATCTGAAAAATTTGCAGTGGAAGTTGTCAGGGGGAGCCTTAGTGCTAATTTATAGGCTTGGCAGATGATGTCAAGTTTTTGGATTTTACTTTTTTTGAAAGCTAAGTATGGGGTTCCATACATGATGTGTCTAACTACTAGATTCGGGTGCGTCACCAAGACCACAGACACTGAGGGGTCAGTGGGGGCTTCTTGGCACCACATTACCTTGCCATTACCTTGGCACCAAAGTAATGGCTTCTTGGAGGGCGCCTTGTTTCTCACCGATAAAACCTCCAAATGGTGACATCGCCTGCGTTAAATGCGTGTTGTATGTGTGGAATTTGTTGTGAAATTGGCAGAAGTTGTAGAATGACCAAACTAAAAAGGAATGGGGAAATGAATGAACCCTGCAAGGTACGACGTGATCAGGCACAAAAGGAGATGCATCGGATGGGGCTGAAACTGAGGGTGGCAGCGTCTTCAGTAAGTAAGGTTTGTATGTTATGATAAGTACATAAGCTGCAGTTGATTGAAGAATACGTTGTCAAAGGCTCCTTTAATGCCCACAGCTAGGATAGTGCATTTGGAGTGTGAGCTCAGTGATTTGAGGACTTGTCTTGTGAAGATAAGTGTGTGCAGAAGCCAAACCTGGCATTGGATAGTAGGTTGTAGTCTCTGAAGCACACTGTACATGAGGCAATTGTGAACTAGGTGTCTGTATAACTTGCTGACACACGGTGTTCGAGAGATGGGAAGAAGATTTTCGAGGGTGCATGGCTTACTGGGCTTGGGAATGAGTGTGATTTTGGCATGATTTTCCTCAGAGGGAACATAGTTGTTGAGCAATGGCATAAGTAATCGAGCATTGTAGCCATGCTTTTGGTGTCAAGGTTACAGAGCGGTTTTTTTACGTATCCGGTCTTTGCCTGGTGTAGTGTTGCGGGTGAGGTAGCTGAGGCAAGGTTGGGTTCGGTGAGGGTGAAGGGGACATCAAGTTTGGGGCTTTTCTATTCTTTGGTAGGGGTGAGGCGGAGTGTGGGGTGGTTGTGTCGGGGGGTTGTGAGTTGCGTGAGTAGTTGTTCAAGGACCTGGGCCTCATTGAGGGGGTGATTGTTGATTGATTGATTGCAACGCAGGCGATGAGGCGCACCGTAGTGGAGGGCTACAGAATAATTTCGACCACCTGGGGATCTTTAACGTGTGCCGAAATCTCGTACACATGGGCATTTTTTTCTTTTCACCTCCATCAGAAATGCAGCTGCTGCGACCGGGAATAGAACCCGTATCCTCGTGCTCAGCAGCACAACGCCTTAGCCACTCAGCCACCGCGGCGCGCGTGAGGAGGTGATTGTAAATTTGGTGACAGATTTGTAGGTGCTGTCTGCCAGAAAGCGGAGGATGTTCTAAGTAGATAGATTTATAGCCGAGAATGCCTTAAAGGCGGTTATAGAATTGTGTACAGTTTCACTTTCGTGAGGTGCAGGTGTGTTGGGTGTAGTGTTTTGAGTTTTTGTTTTCTTACCTTTTCCATCAGTGTATAAGCCGTCGGTGTGCCTCCCATAGATGCAAGAGGTACATGCCCACCGACGGGATATCCACAGTCAGGGGAGAGTGCAGGGGGGGGGGGGGGAGGAGTCACAAAAAGCTTTCCAGCCAGTGCGCTTAGCTTGGTCAGTTTTTGAGGAATAAAGGTGTGAGTGATGGTGAATTTGATATGATGATTGCTGCCTAATGTTTTGTTGAGGCATGTGCAAGTGGTCTGGCACATTGTAGGTGCATGTCAGGTAAGGCACGGAATCTCATGCCACGCTGTTGCCAATGCAGGTGGGGTATATGTGGAGTCGCTTCAGAGTGTGGAATGAGCTTATGAATTTAGCTTCTTGAAGGTGGGGAGTGGTGTAGAGCTCAATGAAGGCATACTTCCAATTAATGGGAAGGGTGTGCCCTCGGGTGGTGTGGGATTTGTGGACAAGAATGCGGTGCGAGGCTGGTGTGAATGGGTGTATGCGATGCGATTGTGGAGTGAGATCGGAGATTACTGTTTCCTGTAGGGCAGTTATCATTGGGGGAGTGTAGTTGAATTCTAAATCTGGGACAAGTCCAGTGCCAAATGGTAATTCATGACGAAGATGGGGCGACAATGGAGGCGTGCTTGTCATGTGGAAGAAGGGCATGTTCAGTAAATAAGGAGTGTTGGGGTGTGGTATCCTGGGATTTATTGTGTGGAGCGGGCATGGGTTCTTCAAAGTGGACGATGCACTGGGCCTGCTCCTGGGTGTCTGGGGTTAGTTGGCAGTAATGTGTTTGAGGGTGGGGCTGCAGCAGCCAGGGGTTCAACAAGGCGGGTCATGGTTTGGGCAACGACCATTACGATGGTTGACCGAATGGTGGTCGCAAGTGAGGCTTGTGCTTGAATCAGTTTTTTAACGGGGTGGTATTTTTGTCGCAGTCTTGGTGCGAAGGGGTGGGTGTGGACGGTAGTGGTTCTGGCCCTGGGATGATGGTAGACGTGATGGAGTGAAGGTGAGGTGGTTAAGTAAAGATTGTGTGAGGGTGCACATTCTGTTCCAACAGTTCGGGGGCATTTTTTGCGAGTGACAGGGTATGTTCTTTGTTTTTGTCATTTTGTTTGTCAACGGTGAGTTCGGCAGGGGTGGAGGAGGGGACATCTCGAGCAGTGGGAGTTTGTTTTGCAATGCTAGCCCAGCTCATCCAAATCTTGAGTAGTGAAGTGGCAGTGTTATATGTCCCAGGACGTTTGCAGGCTGATGGGCGATGGTGGGCGCGTCTGGTGGGTGCGAGCTTGACTTGGCACTGGTGCTGGGTGGATTCAATGACCACAGCCTTTGCTGGTTATAAGGTGGGGAAGCTCGCACATTTTGCAGCTTGCAGGCGTGGTTGATGGTGGCATTCTTTATGGGGTTTGTGGGTCAGATACTAACAAATTTCTTTTTAATCCCGTATGTCCCATGTCTTTCCCGTCAGCATCGAACTACACATTTTTAATATGAACCGTTATGTGGACTTGCAAAGTTCTTAATTGTTGCCCGGCTAAAGCCAATCACAGTTACAGTCTATGATGGACTCGCATTCTGTATGGGTTTATACTTTGAAATAATAAAGCCCTGAAATAACATGACAGGTTTTTGTAAAAACCTGCCGTTCAAGTGGAGGCAGTACCTTTTGAAACTATTGGTGGGTAGCCTGAAACTCCACTAATAATTTTCAATCAATCAGTACTTATGATGATGGATTTCCAATAAAGTTTCAGCGATACCCCACAACTGTTTCGATCCCACCCCTCAGGAACCAGTACATGTGTTTTTGGTGGCTCATTTGTGCATATGGAGATTTCTTTTGAACAAGTCTCTACAAAAAGGCCCTTCACTGTGATGTTAGTGCCACTTCAACAGTCAAGGCGTTGATCTAACAAATAATTGTTAATTTCTTGGCGTTGTCAGTTTGAAATTTTATATCTCCGGATACCAACCACGAGGCAGCGAGATAATTAGAAGGATAAGAATGGGGTTAAGTGCATTCGGCAGGCATTCCGGGATAATGAATGGCAGCCTACCGTTGTCCCTGAAGTGTATGACAAGCTGACAGCTGCATCTTACCGGTACTCACCTACGGGGCAGAAGCTTGCAGGCTCACTAAAAGGGTTCAACTTAAATTGAGAACGACTCAGCGAGCAACGGAACGGAAGATGATAGGTGTAACAGTAAGGGACAAGAAGAGAGCGGAGTGGGTAAGGGAACAAACGCGTGTGAAGGACATACTAGAAGAAATTAAGAAGAAATGGGCCTGGGCAGGGCATGTAATGCGAAGGCAATATACCAGTTGGTCATTAAGGGTAATATAGTGGATCCCTAGAGAAGGCAAGCAGGGGTGGCAGGAAGTTAGATAGGGCAGATGAAACCAAGAAGTTTGCGGGGATAAATTGGTCGCAGTTAGCACACGGCCGGTATAATTGGAGATCCATGGAAGAGGCCTTTGCCCTGCGTGGGCGTAGATAGGCTGGTGATGATGATGATCATGATGATGATCGTACCCAAGTCGTCGCGAACTGCCGTAGTCGCGCCGATTCTGCCACGAAGGCAGGCGCCGAGAAAAGCACCACAATTTCGTGACGCCTGATCGTGGCAGGGTCGACGCGACGTAAAGACACGATGCGATACGCTGTCAGCGCGCGGGCAAGACAGGCAGTCTGGGCGGCACACTCCACGGAATTTCTTGGCGCCAAACCACTGCACCAACAAATAGATAAAACGTAGCCGCAACCAGAAAAAAGCGGGCCTCCAAATAATAAATAACAACGCAAAGAAGCAGATACATTTTGCGGAGTGTGCGAAAAAAGCAGGCAGCAGCACTCAGTTGCGGTAAAGGGGGAAAATCACGACGCAAGCCAGGCCACTGCCGACTTTCTGTCAGCAACATATGTAGCACCCCGCGTCACAAACTTTTCGCCTTCTGCAGGGCAGTATGGTTCCTAGGGACCATAAGGGCAGCGTTTCCTTTCATCCGTCATATTGGCGTTAGTCGTGCGTGAACCGGTGGCACACCACTCTGTGCACACTTAGCATACAGCGCATACGCTCCGTTCAGCCATAGCCTGGCTAGAGTGAACTAGAATACTCATGGAGGAAAGAAAAGGTTCTTTCCTCCATGTAGAATACTATATAACCTGGCTATGGTTAGAGCGTGCTCTGTACTATGGTTCAGCTATAGTTCAGCCTTATAATCCGTGGTTATAATCTCTCGAACGGCCATATTGGATTTCTCGTGGCGCCACTGAAAGTTGCGAAAGTGCGTGATAAAAAGATTGAGGACCTGAAGAGAGAGGGACGCGTACGCCGGCGCTAGTCTCAACTGACCTGGCTGCGCGCGGACTCGGTTGCGATGGCGCCGTCATAATACAGAGCGTACGGTGGAGTTGTGGCGCTTAAAAATTTTTCATTTCATCAAGCAATCACAGCCACCTCAATGCTTTTTGTTCCAAATAACTTCCAATTAACCGATATGATTGGTTTCATTTTGAATTATCGAGCAATTCCTTTCATTGAATTGCACGTATAACCGCCGGGGCCAGAACGTCACCTCTAATTAACCAGAAATTCCAATTAAGCGACTTTAATGATTGAGAGTCAATTTCACCCTGTTTACGAATGCATTGGCCATGACCGGGCGCAGTCCGAACAAGCGCAAGGAACAAAACACGATTGTTTTAAAGACGATAGTCTTTCTTGGGCTACTTAAACGCAGAAATTTTGGTCTGTCTGTCTGCCTGTCTGTGACTCGATTCAGCCACCCGGTCAAAGTGAAACAGAAGCTGCGCAATAGTCTTGTATATCCACAGCCAAATGTAAACGTCTAAGCTCGGTGCCAATGTTCATATTTGTCAACACTGTTGAACAAGAACAGGACATTGCGCAAATATAAGGCAGAAAATCAATACATAAGTGATATATGAAGTGTTCCTTTATTAAAAATTTATGGATGCTTGGTTTTTTGCGATAGCAAATGAAATACTACATCAACTGCAGAAAACCGTCGTCTGCTGCTGCCCGCGCTGCTCAAACGGCAACAGCAACGAAAGGTTCCACTAGATAGGTTCCACGTTTCGCTTGAAACAGTACTTGTGGAGTAGGACAATGAGGTTCTATAAACGCTGTAGTAGGGTGCCTAGATTCATGCACGTCTCCGCTGTACGGCAGCGCTGGCATCGAGGCACCCGACTTGGAGCAGTAAAACGCGGTAAATTTAAATGGACTTGAGCAAACCTCTGGCGTGTTATTTTGGGAGGAACGATCGAGACAGGAGAGCAACAGCATGAGAGGAGCAGAAAGAGAAGGGAGGTATTTACTTTGCAGGGGCACCAGTCGATTATCGTCTTTCGTCGACACTTGCAACGAAAGGAGCAGATACGCGACTTTACGTTTTAGCCCATTTTTCAGTTCACTATAGTAATGAAACTTGAAGAAAGGGCTGCAGTTTTATCCTGACAGACAAAGATGGGGCCCCCTGTTTCACGTTGTCTTTGGGACGCTAATGGAGTGTCCCAGGAGCAGCGGCTTCATGTTATTTGTATTAAAACTGCGACTGGTAATTACCCGTGATATTGCCTGAGATAAAACTCCCCACGATTATGTAGCCGCCTCAGCGGTCAAACGTCATTTATACGTTTCCGGGTCTTTTCAGAAAAAACAAGAGTCGCAGCCGTTTTCTGTAACCATTCTCTTCCCGTAGACGGCTGTATGTCGAGAACAGACGGGAATTCCTCAACGTTTGCCACTTCACTCTTGCCTACCCAATTACGACAAGTAAATGAACTCGCCGGAAGGAAAGGTCAATTTGACCACTCCATAATGTTTCCCGAGATGTCTACGCAGCAGTTTCCTCGATATGTTGGCTTTGTCGCAAAGCGCGTATTCTGTGGAACGATCCTGCTGACAGAACACAGGAAGAAAAAAATGCAGACGAGCGAGCGACATACAGCTTCGCTGTAAAATATAACTTTATTTCCACCTATTTGTAAAAAAAAAAAAAAAATCGGAGATAACAATAGTTGAGGAATTAAAGCAAGAGCAGGTGCAGCCTTCCGGCTTACCGCAGTTCTCCCAGAACGTGCTTATATACTATGCAGTTATTGAGCGCAGTGCAGTTAACTTTTGCGCAGCTAATGTTGGGGGCAAATCTTACTATGTGCATAGTTTCAAGTTTATAACATCCTTCTGCCGGGCTTCAGGGCCATTGCAACTATCTCTTCGGGATGTATGGGCAGTAACTTTTAACAATTAATTACATAAAATAATCGGAGTTTAGTATCCAAGTCGACTCCTTTGTCAGCGCGAAATACCACTTTTCTCTTACCAATTCACTAGGCTCCTTAACAGTCATTATTTTGAGCGGGAAAGTTGGGAATGAATCAATAATAACACAGTGATTGTTTGTTGATCTTCCGCCTTGCACGCCAACTGGAGGTTGGGGTGGCTTTGCGCTTTTCCCGGTACGGGACTTAATTTTCAGGTGCTTGCCACTGCTTCCTTTGCAGAAGCTTATTCGACCTTGGAGGATTCCTCTCAAATGTTAGTGAGTTAGGGAGTTTTTTTTTTCTGCTTTGGTCCCTACCGTCTTATGTGCCATATGTCTGAAATATGCACTGATTAGCCCTCTCTTGTTCTCTGGTGTTTTCTTCGATTGTTCATTGCTTATTTCTCCGTGCTTGCAATTTATATTTCTTTTTTCTTCCTCTTTCTTTATCTTGTTTAAAACTGGTTTTCATCATTGATGTATAAACAAACCACTCCTGCTTGGGCCGCCCAAGGCCTGCAGTATTGTATTAATATAAATATAAATATAAATATAAATATAAATATAAATATAAATATAAATATAAATATAAATATAAATATTGTTACGTGGCGGCAGGACACAGATGAGACGAACGATGCGATGGAGTGAAGCGATCTATTCACATTATGTACAGTGCGGCCATGACAGAGCTCGCGCGAGGCACTTCGCCGTCGTCGTCGTCATCGTCGTTAGTTCAAGGAGCTGTCAGGCATTGTCCACCTTAGTCCCGTAACATCACCCCCCGGTTCGAGGACGACCGACCCGGTCGTGGCCGAGGCAACGCGAGGATTGCGATGAGGATGAGCGATGCGATGACAAGGTACAGTAAAGAGGTGCCTGCCGCCACCGATGACGATGATGCACGTGATGCCTGGCCCCCGCAAAGCGATGTCTTGAAGACAGAAGCGGACCGTCGGAGACAACTCGAACCACGTCGGACGAGAGGGCTGGGGACGCGGCTTCTGTTCTTTTGGTCTCTGGCATGTAGCGGCTCGTCTTCATCGGCTGGTCACGGGCTGGGTCACGGGGCGGGGGGACGTGGTTCGAATGCTCGTCGCAGTGGGCTGGGGCTGCCCGACACGGCCGACGTTTCCTCGACGATTCCGCCCGGGCCGAGACGATGCGATGTGGAGGCCAGGATGGGGATGACACCGCACACTCCACCAAAATGTTACGTGGCGGCAGGACACAGATGAGACGAACGATGCGATGGAGTGAAGCGATCTATTCACATTATGTACAGTGCGGCCATGACAGAGCTCGCGCGAGGCACTTCGCCGTCGTCGTCGTCATCGTCGTTAGTTCAAGGAGCTGTCAGGCATTGTCCACCTTAGTCCCGTAACAATATAAATATAAATATAAATAAATATAAATATAAATATAAATATAAATATAAATATAAATATAAATATAAATAAATAAATGACTTTTTTTCCAATTCCCCAACTTGTGATTTTCCTTGACCACGTAAGGTAAATTTTGTTGACCAGAATACTAATGCATTTTTAAATAGGTAGAACCTATTCCAGGGAAAACTCAGGCTATTGAAGTTCCCCGACAGCACAAGCATACATACTACAAGAAAAATGTATTTTTGGTGGTGGAGAGAGTCTAGATTTTTTCAGAGCCTTGTGCTATGCTTTATTAAGTAATTTTAACTGTCTTTATCAAAATTAATTAAGGAAGACTGGATACTACTACTATTTCTTTTCTTTATGGGATACTAACAGTCTGTTTTTTTGTTTACTTTCTCCGAAGTTTCAACCCTCAGTTAAAGCACAAGGTGCCTGCTACTGGGGATGACTAATGATGTTATCAAAGCTTGAGACAGTAATGATGGAAAGGAACCTAGGCTACTGAGGGCATCGCTGCGTTCTTTTTGTTTGTGTTGCGTTGTAAAATAAGTGATGTTCCAAAATAATAAATTAACTACCATGACATAAGTTGAAGTAGTGGGTGCAGTTTATTCCAGTATCGTGTGAATGAGTTCAAACAATGTGTTTTTTATTGTACCACTCATACGAGGCTTCTTTGCACGTTGTTTTTGCTATGCAAGAAAGCCAACATGAAGGCAGCTCTCCGAAAGCGCCAAACTTGGCGCTACCAAGTGACGTCACCAAGGACTGTCACGTGACATTATGACGTCAGAGTTTCAAACGATGCCGAAAATGCTCTCCCGCTGCGGGAATCGGGGAAACAGGTTGGCAACGCTGGTAACACTGCTTCGCGACAGTGTTGCCAACGGTAGGGTTTTCGCCCGACATGTAGGGCGTTTTGGGAATTTTTTTCTTGCCGTAGGGCCGAGCGTAGGGCGACTTTAAAGTTTTCTGTTGAACTTCCCATTTTAACTCACATGAAGCCGCGACAATCTGGACTTATGTCCTCATCTAACGAGGCATCTCGAACAGCCCTTTGAAATCGAAATCGTAGCACACGGAAACGACAGTCCCGTAGTAATTCCGGGTGCACGATGTCATGTCGTTTCTTAACAAGGCGCAGGCCGCCATTATGCAGGCGACGGTAGAACTCATCATCACTATTCGGGTACAGTAGTTCCACAACCGCATGGAGGAAAGCACACCGCCTGAATTTAGAGTGCCATCGTGCCATTACAGATCACACTTTCTTCAGACGGCTTGCGTCGCACGCATGGAAGAATGAGCACAACATGCCACCACCGCGTACTTTGCAGACGATACCGACGATATCGCACCCATAGAGTTCCTCCCCCAGTGAGCTAGTGAGACACTCTATGTCCGCATCTCCTTGCTCTTTTCTCTTCGTTAGACGCGACAAAAGTGCGCGTGAACTGCTTGAACTGCCGCTGCATGCTCGCGGCACCAGTGCGGAACTCATGCAGAGAGTGGAGCCATCTCGAATGGGATATCTGTAACAACCGCGAAGGCGCATTTCATCGTTACTTGGCGCAGCTCGCCAACAAGCTCAGATGTCTGCAGATGAAAAAAATCAACAGAATAATATTGTGGAAAGTTTGTTTACTTTTTCTATTAATGTTTCTTAGTTGGCAGAGATTTTTAGAAGCTTATCGCAAGACGAACGAGAATGTAAATGTTACTTTTTTGCAATGCCTCCTTTTAGGAGGCGTTGCTTTTTAGTTAGTTTATGTGGCAAGCAAAGCCAAGTATCTCGAATGCTGCCAGTTTATATATATATATATATATATATATATATATATATATATATATATATACATATGGCATTGCAAAAAGTAACACTTACATGTATATATATGTATACATATAAGCTTTGATTCGGTAGCCGAAGCTAAATAACTAAAAATAGTACAAACAAAAATTTAAAATAAAAAGCAAAACAAATAAAATCGCTTAAAATAAAGACATTGCAATTTTTTTTTTGGCGTAGGGCGGAGCGTAGGGCGATCAGCGTCATCAAGCGTCCGCGGAATTACATCATCGCTGGCACCCGGAAGTTACAGCAAGAAAAGGGCTCGCCCCTCGCATCTCGCTGGAATCAGTTGAAATACGGCAAAGCGGTAACTTTAGTCTGGAAAAGACGAAAACGACACCACGGCAGAGAAGAAAGCAACGACACGCATTTTCAGCGGTTGCCATGTCTGCGCAGTGTAGTTCGTCCTACGCACATTCGGCCGTAGCATGCTCGGCAGACACAGTCGCCAGCCGTGCCGGACACTGGTGTCATTTTCACCGAAGCGCCTCTCCACCGCAAGGTATAAAAAATTAAATTTTCGGTAATTCACGTGCCGAAGCAACAGCTGCGACATAAGGCGCGCAGTAATGTAGGGATCCGGATAAATGTCGACAACACGGGGATCTTTAACCTGCGCTGAAACCACGACACAGACGTTTTCGTTCCCTGCATCCATCGGGAAAATGCCGCCGCTGCCGGGAATCGAACGGCGTCCTTGGGCTCAGCTACGCAACGCCTCACCCACTCAGCCACCACGGCGTGTTTTCCACCGGAACTGATGCCGACGCCTGCATTGGGTCAGCAAACTAGAACACGGTGCAAAAAAAAAAAAAAAAAAAAAAACCGCCAGTTTCGCAAAAATCGAAGAAGGCATTTATTATGGGCAGAAACGAAACGAAATAAAACGTCGTATTTTGCGTCTAATTACACAAATTTTCGACCTACTGTTCACTATTGCCGCGGTTTTGTTTGCGCCGCAAGCTGGGTGTGGGAAACGATGGATGGCGCATGCGGCCAAGTTGAAAGTCGCCCTCGAAATAGGTACGCACGTCCTCCCTGAGAACAGTCACGTAAGAATGGTCGGCGTGCTCTAGAGTAAAACGGCTGTGTCGATCTCCCAATCGCCAAAAAAAAAAAAAGACAAAACCGTTAAACAATTTCCACAATATTACACGTCTTGTCAAAAGAAGAGCAGAAATGAGAGAAGGAACGGTAAGGCTCATGTAGTCACTATCATGAGCCGAATATTTTAAGAGCCTGCCGTTCTAGAAACTTACACGTATTCAAGAAACGCAAATGAAGGCCGTCATCAGGACAGCATACAAGGCAGCCCTCCTCGTTGCAGTTTTTACCGTGAGGTGCACTAACAATCTGTAGGTTACCAGGGTAGCAGAATGGACACCCACAGATGGGTCGTGAAGAAGGGGAGGCATCTAACGCTATGGAGGGAGAAAATAAAAAAAATTCGGAGGTAAAGTATAGACTTAGGAGAGAGAGAGAGAGAGAGAGAGAGAGAGAGAGAGAGAGAGAGAGAGAGAGAGAGAGAGAGAGAGAGAGAGAGAGACAACATTTTAATGTGCTCAGAGTGAAACCGGGAATCCGGGAAAATGGGAAACCGGGAACCCATGCGTTTCCCTCGCCGTCTTGGTCTGTGTCACCAGGAGAGTCTGGTCCTCCGATTGACAGCTTGTCAACAGTCCCTCCCACAGCTAAGGAAGCCAACGGGTGGAGAGGGGTGGTAGGGCTGGGTTGCGAGCGCATCCCAGAATTATATGCTGGAGGGTACCTAGCTGTCGACAAAATTTGCCTAGAGCATGTACTGTGTAGGAAACAATAGATTCATTCGAACCGGGTGTACGTACGTCCCTGCTTGCAATTGTCGGAGTGTTATTTCCTGAGTTTTGCTGAGGGATGGGTGAGGGCACGGGAATTTTGGTCTGGTGGTCCGGTAAAATTGAGTAATTTCCTGATAGGTGAGAAGTGGCGTCGGAGCTGCTGTGACCTCGGGGGATCAGTGGGCCAGTTCGCGAGCCTGTTGGTGGGCAACGTTGTTGCCCGTTACTATCCAAACGATCGCCACTCGGTGAGGTGGACGGTAGTGTTCAAGTTCCCGTAGGGTAGTTGGTGCCACCCGTCCTGAAAGAAAACTGCGGCAGGCTGCTTGAGAGTCAGTGATGATGACTTAGCTGGAGCTTTGGAGGAGGGCTAAGGCGATGGCGAGTTCTTCGGCGTCTCGCGGGGAGGATGCGCATGCAAATAAATGGTTTTTGGATGCTGTCACTGCAACCATGGTTTTGTTGTCAGCGTAGCTCACCGCATCGGTGTAGGACACATCACAGCGATTGCCATATAAGCGGTCGTGAGCTTGGCTGCGGGCGGTCCTGCGCTCGGGATGGAGGTCGGGGTTCTTATTATTTGGTAGGGGTCGTACCGAAATATGCTTACGCCCCTCAATTGACCAATGGGCCAGGCGGGTTGGTTCTGCACAGGGCCAGTTGATGCATTGCAGAACAAAGCGGCCTGCTGGAGTGTGTGTCATACGGAGGCGCTGGCTTGCGAGATGACCTTCAATGAGTTTCTCGATGGTGTTATGAAGTCGCATTTGAAGAAACTTGGTTGTCGATGTACTCATGGGGAGCCAGAGGCCTTGTTTAAATGCTTTCCGAATGACCCTGTTATGTTTTTCAATGCCAGATTTGGTTAGGGCCATGTTGGGGCGATATAGGTGAGGAGAGATATGACAAAAGCTTGAATTAGTCTCACTGTGTCCTTTTCTTTCATTCCTCGATGCCGGTTAGTTACCCGCCAAATCATATGCACGACTTGATCAGACATATTATGTAGTTTTAACAAGGCAAAGTCGTTTCCGGTATTGGCTTGTATGGCAAGGCCTTATATCTTGAGTGACTGGCTAGGTTTTGTCGAATGGCCATCAAAACATATTTGGATGGGCTCGGCGTGATGTCTTGGGGATCTTTCCGGATGATGACAAGTTCTGATTTCTGCAGTAAACAATCTAAGCAACAAGCCTGGGCGTAATGATTGACTTTACTGGAGCGGGTGAAGTCCTGCAGCGGACCTAACTTGGTTGTTGATGAAGATGACCATGAATAGGCCCCCAATGGTGTTTTTTAAAACACTTTGGAAGTATTCAGAGAAGCCGCTCTCCTAGCTCCAAGAGTGTGGCTCGGAGAACAAAATCGGGATGGGTCATCGTATGGAAGCCAGGCAACCCCCCCCCCCCCCCCCTTCTGGAAAAATATCGATTGCACGCCATCACAGACATGTCACCGATCCAGCGACTCCGCATGAAAAGTGTACCAAATACATGGATCCAAACCTACACACGGACAGGCGATATGGCAGTATCAACTTCATTCCAGGAAAGTTCCAGTATCATGAGAACACAGTATACACTGACTCCGGGGCGTACAAAGCAGGAGCAGAAATTGTCGTAGATGACCACTCCGATCATCTTTGTGACTGCATGACCCTCCTACGTATACAGAAAAAAAGTGGAAGTTCGAGTCACCCAGTTGGTGAACCGACAAGCGGATGTATCGAATAGAAGTGTAAACACCATTAAAGACTCTCAAAGGGCTTTAGACTCTTGGATGCAGGGAGAGTACTTAAACGCATCGGTAAGATATTCCCATCCACAATAAAGAAAGTTAACGACGCAACATGGACAATGCGGCACGATGATCTCGAAGAGAACGAGGCACCGACCAAGAGGCACGCGAACACACGTGCCGTGCACATTGCGTTACGACTACGTACCGCACTCGTTTCCCAAAAAACGTTAAGAACGTCGCCTCATCCTAGGCCTAACTGCACGATATTTTCCTGTACTACAAGGGGGTCTAAATGCCGTAAAATTGCAAACTCTGTGGAAGATAAGCCAACAGATGTATCTGCGAATAAATGTGGGCCAAGATGGTCGGTGGGAACATCATACATCATCATATGTCTACTCTCTTCCACGCAACCGACCCATGTTCGAGGCTATGCTTAGGGGATAGCAATTCAAATGTTACATTTTCACATCTATAGAGATATGGGAGGGGTCTTTGACCAGCTCATTACCTCAGGATCAGCGCGAGCGGATTGAGAGGGCAAGGAGAGAAGTTGCTGCATTTGTGGCCTACCATCTGTTTACCGCCCTTTCCTACACCCCAATTCACTCTCTGTCTCAGCGGAAAAGCAGAAACAGTCAGTCCGGCATAGACATTAGAGATTGAACACTTTAAAACACTTCCACTATCACCTTCACTCTCAAGCTGACCAACACCCCATAGCCGCAACCTTTCGCGTTCACATCTTACGCCACAGAAGCACAGAGGGCCTCTGTCTCTCCTGGCCCACGGCGATTAAACACCTTAGCTGCCAGACTTTCTCTCCTCGCTTACCTTCAGTGCTCTAAAGTATCGTGAATGCAGCAATTCCATCCGACAACGTACGCTCCCTGAGAGTCGATGTAACGCTATCGCATCGTACATCTTAAGACCCAAACTTAGATGTCCTCTACAACTTTTTTTATTTATGGAAGAGAGTCCACAGGTGGACGTTGCAGAGTCAACTACGTGTATATGCTTGAAGAGGATGTGAAAAAGAGACCGCTTGGCCAAAACTGGCCAAGCGGTCCCTTTTGGGCAGCTTCCTATTTTTGCTTGTTCACTAAAAGTAGTAGAAGCCAAGCAAAGCTGTTCATTGACGGCCTGAAACCCCTTCACATACACAGAAATCATGAAAAAATTCCAATTACAATTCATTGACCATGCAGAAAGAAAAGAAATGCAGGGGAAATGCACCTTAAATAACTTGTGGATGAAAGCGTCGCTTACTTGTAGCACGAAAAAAACAAAGTTGATCTCTTTCACACAACTTATGTACCCTTCCTTTTGCTCCCGAGAAGAAAATAAAGATTTTGTATATGTTTTGACTAGAGAGACATTCAGCACGGAGTGTCCTTCTCACAATAAATCTGCAATACGTCCTGCAGCCTCAGTACATTTAGAAGCAAACATCTACTTTCAGTACTGTTTCCTTGCGTGAAATACCGTCGAATGTCGAGACATAACTTCCCAGGGGTTCGGTATCACTTAAGGCTCCCTTACTAGTTATTCCCAAGAATGACTGGACTACTCTTAATGTGCCGCAGAAGGATGGACTAGGAACCGCAGTGTGGGTGGCTTCCTGATTAAGACCTACAAGCATTACTTGGAAGAATACATCGCCGGTCTCCTTGTTCCGTACGGCGTTACGGCACCGCCTGTACAGGCATCGACATGAGCAACAGAAAGGATGTCCGTGGAGTCCCTTGCACGCCCTGACTTTAACGTCAGAGCGAATGATGTTTCGTGTGCTCGGATGCTCCTTCAATAACCGCCAAAGGGCGGTCGTTAGTTGATCCCCCCGAGACATTGTGCACAGCAGCAAAAGTATTTGAGTGGCAGTCGAAAGGAGCTTGAAGGGTTAAGTGGGGAAACTGCAGCCGACCGGATGTTCGCAGAAAAGAGGCTTGCAAAAATGTAATTGGTTGTTATTCCAGTGTCCACCTTCGTAGATTGCAGAAATTCCCTCTTTAACCCTGTTCTTGCCAAACTCTACTACTACAGAAGTCGTACAAATACAGTCTCCCATCTTGGGAGACTGTATTTGAATAGTAAAGAGAGGAACCATGGTCACTTGAGTACTTTTTGAAAATACGTTTATTGAGATTTCAAAAAGGAAGTTCGGCGCAGTCCCTCCATCCCATGTTACTGTGCACAAGACTGCACGAGGCGTGGTTAGGGAAAAGGATAAGGAAGGGCCAAGGTAAATATAAATGGTAGCGAAGCTTCGGGCAAAAAGCTGTTCAGAACCTATTGCCAGCGACATCAGCATGGGGGCTCATGGGAGTGGCGATTGAAGCGGGACTAGGTGAGGAGGAAACAAACACTAGTAACAAAAAACCAAGTTTTGTTTAACAATAAAACAGCATTGATATTTTACGAACGATATGTATTTCTGAATCACATTTATTTAGGCACAGTGTGCAAATAATTTATGAAAATGTTGTTCATTCTCAAAAACCTTTTTTGTAGCGCCCTCTGAAGAATGGCACATGTCATTTTTCTGTGATGCAGACCTTGTAGTGCTCGGAAAGGCGCTCCTAAAGTTCGTCTGCTAGGAAGCGCCCCTCGCTTGTTTTGGCGGTGCGCATTTGCATTCGTTTTTCCTTGTTAATTTGGTGTGCACTTAAGTTTTGCTGTGCGAGTTGCGAGGTTCGTTGTATCGTCGGTGAACACGTTTAGTACCGTGCCCGGCGGGCACGGTAAACTACGGGACGATGCTGCCAACGGTTGGAGCGGAGCGCTTTCCTCGGTACCTACGGAAACGATGTGCTGTACAAGGTTGCAACAGCAACTCCCGTACGCCTGGCGTTTTACTGCACCATTTTCCTCTCATTTCCACAGCTAACGCGAAACTATAGAACTGTTAATACGTGCACGGGGGTTGTGTAAGGAGACGTGGTGGTGCTTCGAAAAAAAATGGGTCTAAAGCTTTGTTATATCACAGTTATCTCTTGATTTCACCTTAGGCTGTCTCGGAGCAAGTGGTGTCAATTACTCTAGGACTTCTCAGCGTAGTACCACTCGAATTTAAACGAGTCGCTTTAATTGTCTATATCAGTGCCTCCTCTATTGCATTACAACGCTTGTAGTGATCGTTGCTTCCCGCACTTGTATGCGAAATCATTATTTCCATCGCAGTACTGTGTTGTGCTGCTCCGTGCTGCGCTGCTGCAAGATCTTTCCTGCTATGTGATTTTACATACTGCCGTCGCTTTCTTTTGCATTGATCCATTTTTCCTCTTTTTACTTATCTGTTGCGACACTTGCCTAACAATGCAACCAGGAAATTGCAGGCGTGAATGCTGAGTGAACTTACTGTAGAAACCCATGTCTACTTAATAAGACGCCGGGACAGCTGCTGTGTGCTCGCTGCATTTTCGTGAATCGGCATTCCTTCGGCCCGGTTTTCTGCGTCAAGATGCAGTGCCTAGTTCTTTTCTCTTGTTTCGAAGTAGTTCTGCTGTTGACGCTTTCATTGCTCATAATGCTATGTGCTACGGGTAAAGTCAATTTTTCGGCGCGTAAGGAAAATCATAATGCATGTAGTGCCCACGAACATTTTGTACTTATTGTACACGTGCTGATTTTGTGCAGTGTGGTAAAGTTGTTTTATGTTTATCCTGGAATAAAATTCAAATGTCTTGATTGTAGCTTGACTATGCGTTATTTCTTCTCTTAGAACAGAAGTACACAAACTGAGCAAGCATTATATAACCTTGACCTATACTTAAGGCACACACGCAACCTGCGTATGAGTGACGCAATTAAACCCAGCAGTGGCGTTGGTAGAAATTTGTATCGGGGTAAGGAGTGGGCACGTTTTTGATATGAAAGGGGGGCCGGGGAGAGTGGTCAAGTGTCATTTTGCGCTCTGTATCCAAGGCAGAAAAAACAATTCCGGTCGGGAGGGGGGGGGGGGGGGGGTACGTGCCCGGTTCCCGGTTTGCCACCCACTGCAATCAAAATAAACAACTGATTGCTTTTATACAGCAGTGGAAGGCATGAATACAGAATAAAGGTTCAGAGAAAATGCGAGATGTTTTTATAAACACCGAGGCGAATCATACGACAGTATGCTTAAGTACGTTTCTCTAGTCACGAGTCTGTACTAGTTAAGCTGGCGTTGACTTGAAGCACGCACACCAAGGGCTCGCCAACTTGCGTCAGATGGCAATGACATGAGCCCTCAGCGATTAGAGGCCTGCTAAAGCTATTTTGAACTCAAATTTTCGCGCTAATGCCACCGAAATGACGTCACTTTCTGACCGGATCTTGCGTCACATCCTGTTTATTTTTTGTTCCGCCGGAAGTGTTCCCTCCTCACACAGATGGCGCTAAGCCCAATGAGCAGCTTAAGAGCCGCCATTTTCTGAACGTATGGGCTTCTATGGAAGCTTCGCTACCAGTTACATTTACCTTGGAAGGGCCTCAAACACAGAACTATAGGTCATTTAACAGGGTAATGCGTGGTGTAAAAGTGAATAGCATGAGGTCAGATCCATAGATAGTTTTTCAAATCAAATCAAATCAAATTTTATTTTCAACAATACAATGTTGAAGGTCACCCTGGAATAAAAGCTGCCAGACGCAGCTTGACGGGGCCAGGGGGCCCAATATAATCTTCAATGACACGCATGCATACAGTGATAATTAAAAACAACAAAATTTGTACAATCATGTGATATACCAAGTCTATTAAAAAAAAACATCTGTGTAAAAGCAGCATTGAATTTGCAATAGAAGGGGAGCAGGCAATCGCAGACAAAACGTTTCCCGTACTTCACACTTACTAAAAGCATTCAGCAAACAGACCGACAAAATATGCAAATAAAACTCTGCACACAACATTTACCTGTTGACATAAGCATCACGAAGGGCATGTCGCGTAAACCGCCGCCCTGAAAATTCGACGCTGTTTCTGTTTAATATGGATGGAATGTTATGTGCCAATGCTTGGAAAAAGTAATTAGTTCGGGGAAATGGTACTAGCAACATATCAGGTTTGCGAGTTGAGCAATTCTGGGTCCGGATCGTTAGGCAAGATAATCGTTTCAGGAACCGCTGATTGAGAGCATCAGAAAAGTGGAATTGGAAAAGTAGGCGGTAATCGTATAGATTATCGATCCTTATTAATTTATGCTGTGAAAAAAGTGCTCGAGTAGGATGAAGGTAGTGTACGTTGTCAATGCAGCGAACTTCCTTCTTCTCTAACAACATTAGGGTGGTAATATTATTTTTTGGTTGTAGTGCCCCAAACCAACGTGCAATAGTTTAAACGTGATCTAAATATACAGTGGTGAATTTGAAGTTTAATATTGAGTGGGAAGAAGTCCCGGCACCGATACAGTACACCCACAGCAGAAGATAATTGTTTGGTCAACATTTGAATGTGTGCATCCCAGCTCATGTGACGTGAAAGCACCACCCCCAAAACTTTGTGTTGCTCTACTAGATCGATCTTAGAATTACCTAGATAAAGCTCTTCCGTAACGGATACACGTTTATTTTTTGGTGTGAACAAGATAGCTTTTGACTTTTTTGTGTTGATTTTTAAGCAGTTTGCTTCGGACCACTCGCGCAGTTTATCTTATAACAGCATTTGCAGCAGAGAACAAGTCGGTAACGCTATCTGAGTACAGAAACAGGCTCGTGTCGTCAGCATATAAGACAAACTGTGAACGGTTATCGATACAAATGAGATCATTCACGTATACATTAAATAAAAAAGGGCCTAAAACACTTCCTTGTGTACACCGCACCGTATTTGTTGAAATGACGACTGATACCCATTTATCGCCACGCATTGTTCACGTCCGTTGATATAAGATTGCATAAGTGAATGCGGCACCCCACGAATTCCATACTGATTTAATTTATGAAGTAATATATTGTGATTTAGTGCATCAAAAGCTTTGCTGTAGTCAACAAATATTCTCAGAGTTAGTCTACTAGCTTCAATGTTTTTTTATTTCTAATTCCTATTGTACTAAGAAGGCGGACTCGGTCGAACAGCCTTTCCGGAAGCCATGCTGGCATTCAGACAAAATTTGGTGTTTTAGAAAGAAAGCATTCAAGCGGGACAGAATAATTTTTATAGAGCCTTTGAAAAAATTGGAAGGACCGATATAGGCCTGTAGTTGGCGGCATCATTCTTGTCCCCTCCTTTGAATATAACCGACACTTCCGCTCGTTTCATGCCAGCTGGGAAGCATCCGGTTTGCAGGGCAAGGTTATAAATATGAACTAGGTAATAGCAGATGACGTCGAGGACATGTTTGACGGGGCGTATTTGTATATTGTCAACATCGACACTTTTGCTATTTTTGAGGGACTCAAAAGTGCGTTGCACTTCCGAAAAGTCTGTTGGCTGCAAGAACGCGGTATCAGGAATGTCGCACTGAACACGGTACGATGAAACACTGGGAGGTACGGTACTAGGAATGGCGTTGATGTAATGAGCATTGAAGTGTTCGGAGAGAGCAGTATTATTCAGCGCTTAGCCGTTAACAATCATTTCAAATTTATCATTTGGCACTGTGCGGGCATTCAGGGCATCATTGATAATTTTCCAGACGCAGTCTGGACGCGAACTTTGAGCCTCATAAAATAGCTTCTGGTAATTAATGGTTTTCGCCTTGCGCAGCTAAGCGGTCACCCGGTTGCGAATTTTCTTAAAGGAAACGAGGGTAGAAATGTTCCAGGTTTGTGATTGCACTCGTGAGACATCTGCGCGACGTAGACGCATAGGAAGGTAGATATGTAGGCTAGAAATACCAAAACCAACAACATACCAGAAAGAAACGCATTCCTCACTACGAAGCAAGCATCTTGAAGAAATGAACAGTGATGCCCTCAGAATGCACAATATGTTCGCACGAGAAACCTCATACGCCTGGCACACGACAAATTTAGAGCAAATGACATTACGTGTTAATGCCATTCGCTTTGGCAGTACGGGTCTACACGGCGAAAGATACGCAATTTGATAATAAGAGCAGTGACGATTAAAAAACTGGCAGAATGGTAAGATAATCGAAATA
The DNA here is from genome assembly GCA_013339765.2 of Haemaphysalis longicornis. NCBI lineage: Eukaryota > Metazoa > Arthropoda > Arachnida > Ixodida > Ixodidae > Haemaphysalis > Haemaphysalis longicornis. The sequence continues at coordinate 75,654,555 of CM023448.1, read as the reverse complement.
GATTGTACATTTATACATTTCTGAAAACAAAACAAGTCAACTTTTGAAATTAAAAAAAATGTATCACATTTATAAGCGGCATAACTGGACGTCACAAGCAAATAATAAAAAAGAACAAATCCGGCCGGTTGTCTGCCCAGTTGTTTCAACACAACACAACATGATAAAAATATAGATTTACTTATTGTTTACGCACGAGAACATATGGATTTACTGAGAGTCTCTAAACAGTGAAACAGTGTTCAGTGGTTTATTATTAAACTTTCTCGTTCAGTGGCACGCCTCCACTGTCGAGACTACTGTAAGCTAATGACATTGTGTTCCAAGAACTCATTCGATTGCCGAGTGCCCTTTCTACTGCATGTCATTTGGTATTATCGTGTGCCGCCACACTAATGGTATCAACAGCAAGTGTCATTTGCTGTTTCTGTCTTCAGATTTGCAGTACATAATAAAATGCAGCGAAAATTTCGGCCTCTTGACAACACCATGTCAGATAGTCTGACTTTTTTAAAAAGACTGGAAGGTATCACACCTTATATGTGAGCAGGAATCGGTGTTTTTCACTGCGTAATTGAAAAGGGTGTGGCCATTACGTCCAGGCATAAATGACGCTTCAGGCGGTTAGCTAGCGCCCGGACGGCCGCTTGAATGAAACTGCGCATGCGCGCGACCATTACGCCGGGCTAACAGTTTCTTCAGTTACTTCCATGAGCCAACACCACTTCGGGTTGGCTAAGCGAAGCTCGAGTGCTTGTCCACCCAACAGGCTCGCCAACGGACGGGACCGGCACGGATGCCACTTGCGCTTCATGGCTGTCACCGGTAGCAAGGCGCGGAGTTTCCAGACGTACACCCAGAAAGTGCAGAGTTGACGCACCCATTGCAGCATCTGCCTTGCAGCTATGAGGTCTCTCTTCCAGAGACGTGACAGTGGGCCAGGTCAAAACTGGCGAGGAGACTGACTGAATGTGAGGGGGATTGCAGCGGCCTCGCAGACGACACTTTGCAAACTGAACGGCGTCTGCGGCACTGCTCTCGGTTTCTTTACCGCCCGAGAGGATCACTACGTGAGGAATCAGTGAAGCGGATGCCTGTAGATAGAGAAAGTCTGTGGCGCCCCGCCTGTCCACTTTGCTCCGTAGAACGAAGGTGGCAGCACGATCCAGCATCACGCAGTTCCGGTGGACAATGCGGCTGATGGCAGTGGTAGTCCAGTCGGCGCCCCTCGAGTCGGTCATGGTAAACTTGACCACGTAGCCGTTGTACGAGAGGCCCCGAGCAAGCATGTTCAGACAGGCCGGCCCAGAACTCATGCTCTCGAACACCATCGAAATCCGCACCAGGGACTTGTTCCTGCATAACACACCAGACGGTTCACGACAGCTGATCGAAGACGTCATTCATACCATTCAATTTCAACAGGCACACACATCTCTATGAGAATGATGATGATGGTTTGAAAGCTTAAGGGTACGTTCTATTCCAATTTTCCTCCTCAGATTTTATGCACGCCTTTAATATTTTATATGCTGCCTTTATATGCGCCTTTATATGCAACCAAGCGCTTGAGTTGTCTTCTCCTGTCTACTGGTGTTTCGCGCCGTTTCACCAAAATGAGTCTGTACCAACTGGCATAGCTCTCGACTTTTCTTAACCTTTAACCTTTTTTAATGTGAAGCAGTATATGTATACCACCCCCAGTTTTCATTCCGGTGAAGCCGCTTTACTCGGCGCCGCTCCGGGGTTCTTCGTCGCCAACGCCGACCTCGGGCCTCTCTCACAACTGTTATTCCCCTCGCCACCATCGATGCCTCTTTCACAAGTTCCACAATCAGCTTACAACGGCGGTAGCGCCGTTATCAGATGATTGCAGAGAATACATGGAAGCGCGAACGGGCGTAAAAAAACGACAGAGAGCCGCCGCCGCCGCCGTTGCCGCCTCAAATCCCGTTTTGCCCAGTAGGTGCGAATACCCCCCGGTCGAAGAAACACTTGCCCGGTCGGAACGCCAGCGTGAGCAAATAATTCTTGTTCAGTTTAAAAGGCTTCCTGAGAAACGTTTTGGACGGTGCATCTCACGCCTATGTATGCGCCCATCACTGGTTGCCGGTTTATGCGTGCAAGAGTTGGGGGTGGAAGAGTGGGGCGTGAACGTAAAGCTGGGCTTCATGTCGCCACCGATGACATGTCCGTTTTGCTGGTGGGAGATTTAAACATGGAAGTCTTATGGTTCAATGCGCCCTGTCAGCTGTCCGTAATCGAGCGGTGCGGGTCTGGGTTGGTGTGTTACACAGATAGTAAAGACGCCTACGATGGGGGAGGGAAACGGAGTCACATGTTTGTCCACCAGAATAAAGCTCGAGGCCTTCTAGGTTTAACTCGCTATGGTACAGACGCATATCGTTCGCTTGGAGGAAGAAGAACTGAAGAAGCGTCGGCCCAAAAATAAGCGCGAATAAGCGCGAAAACATCAGAAAGCCGCTGCTTACGCCATTTTCGCCTCAAGTTCCAGCTCGTCGAGTAGCTGCGAATTCGTCCCGGATGAACAGGAACATGTCCGCTTGGAACACCGACGTGGGCCGATATTACGGTTTAGCTTAAAGTGTGTTCAGAGCGACATTTTCGACGGTTTCTTTCACTTCTAAGCACACGCTCATAACCACTTTCCGGCGTGCACGGGTTGGGAGGTGGGGGTGGGCGTACACGCTAAGTTACAGTTATTCATACGCTTACTGATGACATGTCCGCTGTGCTGGAGGGACGTTTAACCGTGGACGTCAAACGGCCTAATCCGACCTGTCGGGTGTCCTCTAAGTGGTCGAGGGGATCGGGTTGGTGTTTTATACACAGTAAGATGCCTTCGACGTGGAAGTGAAACAGACTACTCCATGTTTGGCCCCGAGACTATAGCTCCGGTCCTTCCAAGTTTCGTTCCGCTGATTGGCTATGAATTATGCTTAATCGCAAGTCATAAACAAACGTGTTTTGTTTCGTGCCCTCCGTAGACTGCGCCCAGCTTCGCAGTACATCCTTCTTCACAGAGTGGTAGGGCACCCACTTTGTTTTGCATTTTGGAGTTCTAGAGATCATACGACGTTTTTTTAATGCATAAATGGTTTTTTCACAGAGGTTGACCCTGGCCTTTCGGAGTCTTTAATTAACGCTATTTATCTTACGATATCCTACATAATGTGATAATTTAGGATATTATTTATAATTTTTTTGATTAGGGAACAGCAATCGTACCCACTGCGTGGCGCGAGAAACACACTTTCAAGTTTATTAGACTGGACCGAAAGTTCTTCAAAGAGCATTAAAAACCCCGTGATGAGCGATGACCTTGCACAGAACGCTCCAGTGGTTAAACAGTAGTAAAAGCCGGGATATCCATTAGCTACAAATAAAACTCGTGAAACGCGTATCGAGGCTGATTCCATCACTACCGGAATATTACATAAACCTAATCTTTGCATCAGGCTGTTTTCCGAAAAATCTCCCGGATGCCAAAGTTACGGTTTCTAAGGGTGGCGATAAAAGAGAGTTTTAGCATATCGTTACCGGGCTTGCGTTACCGTTTACCGTGTTACCGGAAGCCAGAGTTTCAGTTTACCGCTGAAAATGGTAAGACACATTTTAGCACACCCTTTGTGGTTTGCGTATTCCGGCTGCCGTGGACCAGGTAGCGACATCTGCAGAATTAGTCTAAAAGCAAATCACGCATAATTTTGTTGCTCATATCTATTTGCTTAGCTTGACTATTTCACTTTTCGGGTGAAGCGTTCACAAAAACTGCAGTTGTTTTGAGAATACTGTAGCCATCACCTGTAGAGCTTTAAAATGAAACGTGTTGGGGGCGCCATCTACTGGGTAGAGTTAGAATCAAGGTAAAATAAAATTCGCCCCCGCGCTGAATATTTAGGCAAGAAATGGGTAAAATATGCCGTAGTAATTACTCAATAACCTACACTACCTTTCCCAGGTCAGTTTTGGAAGCCCAAAAGTACTTTTCGAGATCAGAAACTCATCTGAACTATTTGAAGCGGGCAAGGCTTAGCACGAGTAGGGGCGGCCATTTTGCTCGCCCATCGGAGAAAAATAGTCGTTTGTCGTTCTCCAGAGCATTATTTAACTAGAAAAACGTAATAAACAGCATCAAATAAGATCACTTTTATCGGCTGTATCAAGCATAAAGCGCCGAGCGCCCTGCATTTACTGTAATCAATACGCGACGGTACCCTTCGTTGCTCAGGAAGCTCGCTGGCGACGGTAAAGCCTGTGCCGGGAAGTTACCGTTCGTACCTCTCGCGCATGCGCACTCGACTCCCGCAAACAAACACGGTAACGCTATGTTAAACTCTAAAAATAAAGGCTGGGTTTAGGAAAGGATACGCAACCATGGATCACATCCGTGTTGTCAATCAAGTCATAGAAAAATCCGCAGAGTACGCTAAACCCATTTATAGACTGTTAAGAAAGCGTTTCATTCCGTGCTCACTGCAGCCGTGCTAGCACCACCAAAAGACCAGGGAATAGAGCAGACTTACTAAAACTTATAGAAGACACATATAAAGAATGCAAGGGCAGGAAAACCCTCCACAGCAAAGCGATAAATTTCAGATCTGGAAGAAAGTAAGACAGGGAGATACCATCTTGCCAATACTATTCACAGCATGTCTGGAGGGGGTATTTAGAAAGCTGGACTGAAAAAAACATTGGATTGAGGATAAACGGGGAATACTTGAGCCATTTGAGTTTTGCAGACGACTTGATCTTGCTGGGTGAGACTGCAGAATACACGCAAACAATGCTTGAGGAACGACAATCAAGAAGCACGGCCATGGGGCTAAAAATAAATAGGAATAAATCTAAGGAAATTAGGAATAAGTGTGCCAAAAACGTCCTCCGCAGCTCAGGAAACTAAACGCTAGAAGTAAAAGAAGTAAAAGAACGCTAGAAGTAACTACCTCGGATCGGACAGATGGTTAGTGTTGACCCCAACCACGAGAGAGAAATCCGGGGTAGAATAGGCGTGTTGGGGAGCACTCGGCAAGCACTCCCAAATAATGATAAGCCTACCCCTGTCCCTCAAAAGAAAAATAGTGCAACCAGTGCATACTGCCGGTTATCACATGCGGAGCTGAAACGAGGTGCCTTAGTAAACAACTGGAAAGAAAACTTAGGTCGGCTCAACGGGCCATGGAAAGAAGGTTAGGAATAACACTCAGGGACAGGAAACGAGCTTCCTGAATCAGAGAACAAACCACAGTAGAAGATATAGTTCAAATAATAATAATAAAAAAAGAAATGGACTTGCGCCGGCCATGTAGTGAGACGAACCGACAACCGATGGACAGGTTAGGGTAGAAGGGGAAGGCCATTCATCCGATAGAGGGAAGAAATAAAAAAAAAATCTGAGGTAGACTGTTGACTCGAGCAGCGCAGGACCGGAGCGGTTGGAAGTCAATGGGAGAGGCCTTCGTCCTGCAGTGGACCTGAGTAGGCTGATCATGACACTTGTCCTGTCGCCTTTCTTGTGTCCGTCCATATTTTAGCGCTTCAACCATGGCGCAAAGTTCCGACCAACTCGCCCAGCAGCAAGTTCTTCTTAATTGCCATTCGTACAGGCGTGCTGCAAGGCAGTATTCTAGGCCATGTACTATTAAACTTTTATATTACCGTTTTGCCCAAACCAACGATAGCACCAAGATCATCCTAAATGATGACGATGCAACCCTAATTCTCTGTGGTCCAACAATTCCAGAACTAAGGAAAAAAGCCCAGGACGTCCCTGTGCGATTATATTCTTGGTCTCTTATATTCTGCTGAGACCTTGGTCTCAGCAGAACAACGTAGAGCCACTAACTAACAGCGCCGTAGCCGCTACGCCACCGCGGCGAGGTCGCACAAGCGCCAAGAAGCGCCTGATAAACAGACGCGGCAAAATGATTAATTATGTGCCGATACAAAAGCGTAGTATGAAAAACCAAGAATCATATCACGGCATTCTAGCTTATACGCTACAATGACGTGGTACGCTGCAGATCAGATGGGGGACAATGCGGAGACGGAGGTTCGCTATAGCACCTGTGCAATGAACAAAACAAAAATTTGTAGAGAGAAACATTGCGCATCACAAAAACACAAAACGCTCGCAGGAAATACAAGGCGGCCCTTATACGCCTCGAGCGCGGCCTGTAGGGGCGCCACTGAAATCCCCTAGCGGCCCGGTTGAAAGCAGGCGCGGGAGTCCGCGCCCCGCTCCCCATGTGCCGCCGCTGCTTTTTGCGGCACGTTCACGGCTGAGATTTACCGTTTGGGGCGTTTGAAATCCATGTTTGTGTGGAGCAGTCACTCTGTTCGCAAAGGGGTGTGTTTACGAGAGTGTAAATGTTCCCCGACGCGATCTTAGTGTGGTATTTTCGGTCTGTATAAGCGCCAGGGTGTTGTCACAGGCCCGCGTCGAGAAACCGGCGTATGATGGAGCCGATTGTAGTAACACTGACATGAATTTACTAGCCGTGTCTTCGTAACCACCGGTTCCTCAGGTGTTCATGCTACGGCTATACACTACTATTTAAATCGGTTTTGTGCGTTTACATAATCAGCGGAAGCACTCATACCTGACAGCACACCAGTTACGTTTGCCAATATTACCTCAGATATTGATCACCACCATTTAAAACCCAGTCTGTGTTAATTTCGGGAATATTCACAAAAGTACGATGGACAATGCATATTATACTCGGGGATCAGCACACGACAGAGTCGTCTTGTCGTGAGGTGAGCGCCCGCAGACCTTCATCTGCTACATATACCCTCTGCGAGCAGCGCGGAGACGAGCTTACAATATAATTCGTGTCCGCGACTCATGCTTCTTCGAAATATCGTCATGTGGCACAGGGAGCCTGCAGAATAAACCAGAAACTGGAAATCAGAGGCCTTATCACATACCACACTTTTCCAACGACCCTTTCATCGCTTGTTGTACAGCCTACCCGTAGACTTCCAAAATATGCGTCCGCCGTACGATCAGCTCTTCGTTGAAGTAGAAAACAAAAGGAAAGTGACGCGAGATTTATAGTGTGGATTACTAAAACGTTCATTGCTTGATTCCGCTCCGCATTTGTACACGGCGTCCCCCTCCCTCCCCCCCCCCCCCCCCCTCACCGATGTCTCGCGAAATAGCAGTGCATTTCGCGTACAGTTGGTCTAGTGAAACATACCATGGCTTAAGTTTAGACGAATGTCTTTAGCATGCAGAGCTGCACTGTTTTTTTTTCATTTCCGTTTCTAAATTCCGCATTGGCACAGCATTTATTTTTCCGTGGTTTCATTTCCTTGGTTCTTGCTATATCGCGTGTGTGGACACATATTTAACGACGCACAGGCTTGGAATATACTTTAATTTTCGCATAGTTTTATATTCTTATAAAAGGCATAATTTATTGTCCGGGATTGGGTAATCACATCCCCGAAACATATTTTCTGCGGCGTATATATGCGAAACGAAGCCGCATTCGTTGTCCACGCTGAAAATGAAGCCAACATCTAATTGGGTGCCAGTATCAGGTATAAATTAGGCGTCAGTAGACTTCATTTGTGCCTGATGTTTGGGAGGTGACATGGTGATATGTTGCTGCCGTCGCCGACGCCCGGAGAGCGACGACGAAGCGCGCAGAACCGCGTCCCCGGGTAGCTCTTGCAGGCGATCGCGTACTCTACGAAGACGCAGCTGCTTTTTGAGTGACCTAAACGTACTCTTTGCCTATAGTCGTCACCATAACAAGTTTTTTTAGGGCACGGAAAGGCGGAAAGAAGCGAAATAGAACCGAAACACTGCACGAGCCGCTATCAGTCACGCAGCGCAAATCCCGTCAACGCCGCGGAGAAGCGATGGCAGGCGGCGCAGCGATCGCGAAGCTCGAGGCGTATAAGTACTACGCGTCTCGGTAAATAATAAAGAGCCGTGTGGAGACAAGCTTTTGAATTATATAGCATGGAGGAAACCAAAAAAATGTTCTTGAATGAAAAAGTTGAGAATTTTTTTTCGATAAAACGGCTTCGATTAAACGTCCGTCGATAAAACGGCTTCGATAAAACGGCTTCGATGAGACGGCGTCCGATAAAACGCTTTTCGGATCCCTTTGATGGTTATCTTTATCGCCAGCACCAACGGCTCTGTGTGATTGGCTTTCCGCAGCAGATACGTCATTTAGCTTCTGCTTTTGTGGCGGTTTTCTTTAAAGTAGCTATCAAGTGAGTTCATTTCTGTGACTGAAAGGAAGCTGGTCAACAGCCGTGATCTAGCTCAAGTGACGTCACTCATGTGGTCAAACATTGTACAGATCGAGAAAGACAAAAATATTTTGGTGAAGTTCATGCGTTATCTGATGGGTGTGGAGCAGCAGTGCTTGTCTGGGGTACTTTGTTGCCAACTGCTCTGAGCGCTGGTTGCACGAAATGAATTTTTGTGAGCGCCACTTGTTGAAATCGCCAATATTTTGGTGTTTGTCGGCTCAGCCTGTTGCAGTCTACGGTACTTTTCACTAACGCCATTTACCGAAGGGATGCGCCTTTCATTGCTTATTCGCAGGTTTTAACTTTAGGTTCATCGTCCCTTCCCATATTGTCTTCTCGTTACTGTAAGATATGCCTCACTGATACCAGCTCTTTCATGTCTTTCCTTTCTTTCGTCCGTGGGTGTTTGCGGTGTTGTACCATTACATGTTTTTTTTTTTTGCACGGGAATGACGATGGACTTTTTAATCTTATCCTCAATTTCCCTGTTCATTCTCCTCTGAAGTTGCTTCAAGTACGTATTTATACACATAGTATGTGTCATGGGACGTTTCCGTGCGCAAACTTCTCGGGGAACGGCATTGTGTGCTTCATTGTTCAAAACTTTCACTGTTTATTTTCGCAGACTGTAGGTTGTGGATGGCAGTTTATTCCAGTGTCCAATTACTTAACTTTGTTGATTATTTCTGTGTTTCGAAAGTTAATGTTTAGAATTCGAGCACTTGTATGTTTTTGTTTAATACTTTCTATAGCTTAATACTTTTATTGCGCAACCGACTGGTTGCATTTTTAGCTCTCCTTTTTTATTGCATTCTCGGGGACGGGGAGGAAAGAAGGTTTTTCGAGGTTTGAGGTTTTTTGTTGGTAATTGGGGAGGATTGGCCAGAAAACGCTAAAAAGAGTAGCTGCTAATCGTGTTTTGTGAAGTTTCGTGATTTACTGAAAAACATCATTTTAGGGACAGAAAAAAAAAGGTCCCAGTAAAGGTTGATTCGTTGTGCTCCTTTGATGTTTCGGTGCCTCGCCGATGTAGTGGCGAGAGACAGAAGCCTTCTTGATGATGATCTGCGTTGGTGCCTGATGGTTGCGGCACTGATGACACGACCACGATACTTTATGAGCGTTTTTCAAAGGTTCCCAGACAGTTTATCGAACGCCGTTTTATCGAATGCCGTTTTATCGAAAAACTGCCCGTTTTATCGAACGCCGTTTTATCTAATGCCGTTTTATCGAACCACCTACGTCCGTTTTATCGAAAGTTGGTTTTTGCGGCTTTCATTTTAATTTTCGGGTTTTATTTTGTTTAACTGGCCATCGCATTAACGTAGCCTGCAGTTAGCTTCATTCTACATTGTCTCTGCCATGCATTACATAAAAAACCCGCCTATATATGTTGACGCGTCTTTGCCGTGTTTTCGATCACATTTTGTTCTATTCGATTTTTTTTGGGCCTTCATTGATTGCACTCAAACATGTATGTCCCCCTTGTGCATATTACAGAATTTGCCACTATAGTAGCAACCCTAACCCGTGCGCACTATTTCATAGATGTGTATCAGTGTATTTGGGTTGGTGTTGCCAAATATATCCCTTGCCCCATGGTTCATCAATACGGGATCCACACTCCTGCCCTTCCCCAACTTTTCTAGTCACGTGGTATGCACGCGACTCCTAATCGGGCCTTGTGGTCACATTGTTTGCACCTGGAGAAATATCGTGCGAAGAACTTCGGAAATATTAGTGCTATATGAATGGAACGGGAGGTGGGGGGGTCTGACAGTGAAAGTGAGGCTCCAACAGAGGCCGTGGAGTCAAGGAGAACTCGTCACAAGTGAACCTGTCACAGCCAGCGCGTCATAGGTGAACTCGTCAAAAAGGACAAGTCGTAATAGGCCATGTCGCACTAGTGAAAGTCGTAACGAACGACAACTGGACGACAAAATTTAAGTTTTTGTTAATCATGCTCAAATAAAAAATACAGGATTTCACATAATTCTCTGCTCATGCGTTAACATTTTTACGCAACCTCATTCGATTCCCCAACCTTAACACGCCAGACCAGGCAGCGAATTTTGTTGTTTTTTTGTTCGATTGTATAAGCTAATCACATGAGGCCATATTAGATTTTGTTTGTTCGTTCTTAATTTTTTTCAATTTCACATTTTTATTTCCAAGTAATCGTGTGACGGCGCTGTATTCAGTAGACCTTCGCAATTTCTCTATTTTTGCTGTTTACTATTTTGATTTTACCGTTCTTTATGCCTTATAATAAAAAGGCAAAAGAGTATGGGCTGAAAACCCCAGACAAGCTGGGGTGCAACGAGGGTGCAAAACGAACCAACCCATTCTATGGTGACTGTTTTCGTAACTAACTTTTTCTCGTTAGTTCTAAGCAAGGCATCAAGAACAGTAGGACAAGGTTTGGTAACGTTTTAGCAACTAAACTCAGTGTCCATCAAGAATTAGGAATGCAGAAATCGGGAAAGTATTTTTCTAGCGTTCCAGTTAGGTTGCTGACGTTGGACCACCCACAAGCACCAAGAAGTGCCTTACTTATCTGGAACATACGCGGCGAAATAATTATATTGTGTGTCGAAATAAAAGCGGTGTATACAAAAAAATACGAAGCATATCGACGCATTCTAGTCAATACGCCACAATGCCGTGGTATGCTTCGGATCAGAGGATGGGCTAGAGACACAAGGAAATTCATTATGGCAGTACCACCTGCGCAATGAACAGAACAAAAAAATGTGGAGACAAATTTCGTGGGTCACACACAAAAAAAAAAAACGCACGCAAGAAATGAAAGACAACGGGTACGAAGGCTCCAAATTATGTTAAATAAGATTTGCAAATTACATCGCGAGGGGGAAACTAAAAATAAAAACATTCTGGAAATTTTGTTACGCACAAAGGCCGGGAAAAACACTTTCGATAAAACGGCTTCGATAAAACGTCCTTCGATAAAACGGCGTTCGATAAAACAGCTTTCGATAAAATGGCTTCGATAAAACGGCGTTCGATAAAACGGCGTTCGATAAACTGTCCGGACCCCTTTTTCAAACTGTATATTTAAGTGAAAGACATATACAGAATATATACAGACTGAAGTAGACAGAGTAAGAAATAAAGTGGGGTTCTGGGTCAGCTAGACTGTGCACGCGGCACCCCCGTCAGCGACGGACCCTGACCTAAGACTACCCAAGTGGTGAGATCCTCCCTAGCCGGACCTGGCTAGCCCGGCAATACGCCGGCCGTGCATAGCACATTAAACCTTGAGGATTCGACCTCGAGACCTCGTGTCTCGTGGTTTGGATGGGTTACGTAGGCTCCACCCCCGATACACAGGCCAATCAGTATCTCCTGGCGACCTGATTGGATGATTACCAAACCCGGGCCTAAACCGCGGTGGGCAACGCCCCCCGTAACCCTGAAAGGCTGGTCACTCTCTCCCACCAGAAAAAAGAAGAAAAAGATCAAAAGCAAACAAGCAAACAAAATAAATACGACAAACACTCACAATCCCGCAAAAACACGTGCTGGCGCCCGGGCCAAGATCTTATGCACGCGGCCTGCGTCGCCAGTTCCCACGCCTCGCCCTAGACCGGACAGCCACTCAAGCCGGCTGGAACCCATAACCGTCCATCCTAACGAAACGCGGCGCGCCTCCAAGATTCTCCGCCGTTGACAGGCGATGCCCCGATAATTGGACCCCGCGCTAGAATTAACGCGTAGAGAACACAGGACATGGCGGCGGCCGCAGGCGTCGCATTTCCCGCATCCACCCCGGGCCGGTACACGAACACCCCCGCACGCTCTCACTGCGCGTTTTGACGGACCAACAAAGGGATAGCTCCAAGCACCCCGTCCCCGGCAGCGCGACGGACCAAATGGTTTTACAACCGGCCATTCCGCTCAACGTACGCTCAGTGGACCACAGAACCAGCTGCCGCCAACCTCCCGGAATGCCCTTCAAACCGCCGGACTACTAAAGTTTTCCCACAGTCGCACCACGCACTCCGGCCAAAACCGCGCGACGACACGGTTGAGGCCCGAGCCATTGTGTCCTCACGCCGGCGGCTTGACCCAGAGGCTGTTCGCTCCTAACAAGCTGGCTGCCATAAAGCCATTAATTCCTCATTCGCGGAACAGCTGCTCCCCCTGCGTCTGACACATTCCGCGTCGCTGGCGCCTGCAACCCTTACAATCCCGGAAGAAATAATCCCTAAAAAAGGGTCCCCAAGCTGAGGTAGGAAAAAAAGGATCTCGACTAAATAACAATTTGTTAAGGTTCCAGTACGTTACTTTTTAAACTGCAGGTATGTGTTTGTCTATGCTTGTTTTCATATCGTGCATTTTTTTTTACTAACGGCGTTAATTAAAGGGATTGATTGTAGGGTTTAACTCGCCGACGCAACGCAGGCGATGAGGCGCGCCGTAGTGGAGGGCTCCGAATTAATTTTGACCGCCTGGGGATCTTTAACGTGCGCTGAAATCTCGTACACACGGGAGTTTTTGCTTTTCGCCTCCAACAGAAGGTTTGAGGGATTGATGAAACGGCTCTTAATTTAGGCTTTTTGATTTACATGTTTATTAAATTTCTACTTATACTACCTACATGTTGCTCCATTGATGATCTCTGCGTTATCCTGTGTTCACTTTTCCCGTGTGGTGTGTTTTGTTAGGATGGTGGCTGTGAGCAGCTAATATGGACATAAATATACATATATGGGATCTGGACAGTTTATCGAACGCCGTTTTATCGAACGCCGTTTTAATCGACGGACGTTTTATCGAAAGTGTTTTTCCCGGCATTGTTGTGTAACAAAACTTGCAGTACGATTTTTAGTTTCGTCTTCGCTATGTAATTTGCAAATCTTTCCACAGCGAGTCTATGTAACTGAATTTGTAGTCTTTATAGTTGTCTTTTATTTCCTTCCTTTGTGATGCGCGAAATTTGTCTCCACAAATTTTGTTCTGTTCATTGCGCTGGTAATACTATACCATAAGGAATCCTCTTGTATCTCTATTTCACCCTCTGATCCGAAGCATATCACGGCATTGTGGCGTATGGACTAGGATGCCTCGATATCCTTCGTACTTTTTTGTATACGCCGCTTTTGTAGCTAATCTAATTTAATTATTTCGCCGCGTATGTTCTACATAATTAAGGCACTTCTTGGTGCTTGTGAGTCCAATGTCAAAAACCTAACTGGAACGCTACCAAAAGTCTCACCCGACTTTCTGCATTCCTAATTCTTAATGGGCACTGAGTTCAGTTACTAAGAGGTTGCCAAGCCTTCTCCTACTGCTATCGATGCCTTGGTCAGAACTGACGAAAAAAAGTTAGTTACAAAATTAGTCACCATACTACAGATTGGTTCGTTTTCATCTCTCCCCCCCCCCCTCCCCCCTCACCCACCCCCCGTTACACCCCAGCATGTATGAGGTTTTTAGCCGGAACTCTTTTACCTATTTATCATATATAAAAAAACACCAAGATAAAAGTAGTAAACACCAAAAATAGAGAAATCGTGAAGGTCTACTCAATACAGCGCCGTCGACCGATTACCTGGAAATAAAAATGCGAAATTGAAAAAAAAAATGGGAACGAGCAAACAAAGTCTGATATGGCCTGTGCGATTAGCTGAACAAAGCACACACAAAAAAAAAATACGCTGTCTGGTATGGACGTGTTCCTCCAAGGCCACCAAGGAAACTCAAAGGTTGGTGAATTGTAGGAGCGGCGTAAGAGTGTTGACGCATAAGTAGGGAATTGTACGAAATCCTGTATTTTTTGTTTGTTTGAGCATGATTAACGAAAAACGTAAATTGTGATTGGATGGGCAATCGTCCAGTTATCCTAGGTTACGAGTTTCCCTAGGGCGAGATGACGTACGACGACATGTCATACGTGACGAGTTCACCTATGGCGAGTTGGCTGTGACGGGTTCACTTGTGATGATCCCTGCTAGACTACACCACATGCTTGAGTGAAATCAATGAAGACGCAAAAAAAAAATGCTAATAAAACAAACGTAATCGAAAACACGTGAAAGACGCGTCAACAGTATAGGCAGGTTTTTGAATGTAATGCGCGGCAGAGACAATGTAGAATTAAGCTATCTGCAGATTAGGTTAGTGCGATAGCCAGTTAAACAAAATATACTCCGCAAATTACAACGAAAACAATTACAACGAAAACCGCAAAACCACACTTTCGATAAAACGGACATAGGGGGTTCGATAAAACGGCATTCGATAAAACGGCGTTCGATAAAACGGCGTTCGATAAACGGCGTTTCGATAAAACGGCGTTCGATAAAACGGCGTTCGATAAACAGTCTGGGAACCACATATATAGCTTTTTGGTAATTTTTCGCCCTCAAATCACTGTTCTGCGCGGGCGTACGCTTAAGAGTATAGTTTCTTTCGTATTCTCTTAGCCAATGCGTCATTTAAATACAATTAAAAAACCACCAGAGCTTTCGATCAGACTGGAACGGGAACACCTTGCCCGGTGCACAGCAATAGATAGCGCGCTAACCCGGCTAGCGGGCCACCTAAGAGTGCTGGGCCATTGACACAGGCAGTGAAAGGTACGAGGGGAACCAAAGGCTTGGAGTGTCGCACTGTTTCGTACCAATATGCAGCATCCCCACTTCCTTGAATACGAAAGAGCTGGTGGTAGTTAACACTTCTGTTTAAGGAAGGGGAGTGGTTAGGGAAGGGAAAGGGGGGGGAATTGAAAGGAATGCGAGAGGTCCGGGTCGCCGCATTTGGGGGGAGGGAGTGATTTTGCCGAAGTTTGCAAGGCAGCAGCGGTAAGTAGTCGGTCCGTCAGTCCATGTTGACCCGCAAAACCGCTTGAACGAGGGAAGAAAAATCGCCCCACGGTGCCCAGAAGCACGAAAGCAGCTGAGGATGGTGGCGTCGCCACTGAGCAGCTGCAAGGGTTTCCGGTTATGAGAAGCATTTGCACACGCCGAAGGAAGACGGCGAGTGACAGCGGGGCCATCGTTTTGATATTGGCACAGTCGTAGCAGAAGAAAAAAAGAAAATACAGCATAAAAAAGAAACCAGGTTTATCCCTATTCCTATGTGTTTTTGTGCAAAAAATTTCACGACCCTAATGCAAGACTTAGCGGTCTTGGAGTGGCACTCGTAAGGGTTCGAACATGTTTTCCCATAATGTTCGTAATCGTCCGTAGTGAGACGCTGAACCGACTGTAGCCGATACCGCCGGAGGAGCGAGCGATGTATTTACGAATTTTTTTTATGTTTTAACAAACGTATACCCAATCTTTGAGTGACATTTTAACCATGTTATATACCTTAAAGGCACATTTCTCATACACATCTGCTAACTTGACCCAATACACACATTTTATTCGCGTTTTTACCATTCTTAACTGACATATTGTGCCGCAACTGATGTAGATACCAGACTGAGGTCGATGTAAAATAGCAAAGAGTGTCACTGGGTGCTTGTGCCACCCAAAAATATGTAAGTGATTGAAATACACGAATTCATTACATTGAATTAAATAAGCTCCTTCCTGACGCGTCGGCACGGCGATTAGTTGCTAGGGGCAGTCTGGCAGCGGTAAGGGCAACCTTAGCAGTGGCGCACGCAGGATTGCATTTTGACCGCGGGGGGATGGGGGATTGAGAGAGGTGGAACAACAAAAAAGAGAAGAAATTGAGGGGGAGAAAAAAATTGCCAACAATGAACGTGAAGAAGTAACCCATTCCAAATTAAATCAAAATAGGAATGTCATGGGATGACCCCCTGAACGTTTTGTTTCTCTTTTTTGTTACTCAGGGACATAGCAAACTGGCTGATGGTTTTGGTGGGAGCAGGCGCTGGAGCCGCTAATGTTACGGCGCAGCTAGTGAGAGAGAAAAAAAATATCTGTAGTCGCTCGTTGTTGGCCTGCGATAAGGCCCGTCGCCACATAGCGTTTCGGCATTGTGCGGTTGGTAATATGCCGGTTAGTAATAGGGGAACAATCTTGATAGGCGGGCCGCCGGTTCGGCAATTAGGAAAGTTCGTCATTGGGTTGACAAAATAAATATCCATGCGTTTTTTTTGTTTTTGTTTTTCTGAAGCGCATACTGGCCTCAGGGAAGTTGATGGGACGGTTAACGACTCAAAATAGGGAAGCAAGGCGGACAGGTAGCACAAAAACAAAAACATCAGGAACGAAAAATCTGCGCCCTTAATTGTTGCAGACGTCTTGTGCGTCCTTGAGCCTCACACCGGGGGACGATATAAGTCCTCTCCATGCAATACGCACGCACGCGCGCACACATCGCGCACATATGGGTTGAGCTGCAAAAACTTAAATCGACTCCAAATATCAAAATGAGCTTCATAAATTTCATTATATCAGTGGGCACATTTAACTAATAAAAATTTTGTTAGGTGTATCATAAGCAATTCCGTTGTCATTTATTAGGAAACTGCTTATGCTTATTGGTAAGGCTCCAAGGGCAGTTAACAGATGTGCAGCAATTGAACACACCAACAGAGTGTAACAAAATGAGTTCTGATGTTGAATCTTATATTCTATACTTCTAGAAAAAATGGTACATGCAGAACGAAAAAAAAAATCGTTCAAGAAAATATGCCGTTCGGGAAGTTCGATAAAAAATGAATAAATAAAATGTGACGCAGCTAGGAACCATCAGATCTGAATAAGTAACGAAGGAATTGTTACCGAGCACTAGAAAAATGATAATAATCGGTAAAAAAATAATAATATAATCCGAGGTGAAATGGTTGAAACAGTTCATAAGAAGCTAGGATATTAATCATTCCTCTGCTTGAATCTCTGTGTACAGGAACGGTCGTGTACCAAAACATTTGCGTACCGAAATATTTGTCCACAGAAGAGACTGTACCGGAACGCCCTGTACTGAAACGTCTCGTACAAATATACCGTAGACGTCACTCAGGCGTCTAGGGAAAAAAAAATTAATAGGCGTAAACAGGCAAACGGCGACTTGTTCTCGATCGCATAACTAATGTAAACGTTACTGCCTAGACGTTGAAAACCTTTTACAAATGATGCAAGGTTACCTTGCAAAATATTTCGCAGGAATCCTGTCTGTATACAGGCCTACCGGCGGAGTGTTGGAGCCGTTTCGTAGGTAGGCTGCAACCGTGCGCAATAGTCGTGCAAACGGGTGAAAGCACCCGAAATATGAGGGAAATTTTTTAGCAACTATGGCGTCTGTTGGATATTCTTAATTCATTCGTGTGCTAGAACATTTGTTATGGAGAATGAGGAGGGGGGAGCTATAGCACGTATTCCTCGGTCACCATTTTCGAAGCAAATATTTAAAACCCCATAAAAGCAGACGTCTTGAAATGCTATCCATGTGCTTTCTGACATGTCCGGGTCATATTCCTTCCGAAGGTTGCCAATTCGCCTGGCCGAAATCGTTTGTGCATGGCGCAGACGG
Organism: Haemaphysalis longicornis; assembly: GCA_013339765.2. Classification (NCBI taxonomy): domain Eukaryota; kingdom Metazoa; phylum Arthropoda; class Arachnida; order Ixodida; family Ixodidae; genus Haemaphysalis; species Haemaphysalis longicornis. The sequence continues at coordinate 75,636,780 of CM023448.1, read as the reverse complement.
GTGGACACGTTTAAGGGGCGCAAAATGGCTAGTGCGTTCTGGCTACTTCGTTCATAGCTTGTTCGTATAGCTATTTGCTTTGTAGTTCCTCCTGAAATAAATTCTTGTGTTGGTCCTTGAAATTCGTCTTTGCACGATTTTGACTTGGTTTGATCAGTGCAAGTTCCAGCAAAATATTTGTTCCTACGTACGTCAAAAAGCAACTCCACCTCAATTATACCCTATACGCCTCGAGCGCGGCCTGTAGGGGCGCCACTGAAATCCCCCTAGCGGCCCGTTTCGAAAGCAGGCGCGGGAGTCCCCGGCCCGCTCCCCCCTGTCGCCGTTGCTTTTGGGGCTCGTTCAAGACAGCGATTTACCGTTTGTCCGCGTTCGAAATACCGAATAACGTGGAGCAGGCACTCTGTTTGCAAGCGTGGTGTGTTCACGAGAGTATAAACGTTTATGACGCGATCTTAGTGAAATTTATATGAGCACGGGCGTGTGTCACAGGCCGGCATCCCGAAGCCAGCATTTGCATGCAGCTGATTGCAATTCCGCTGCCCTGAAATTTAGTGGCAGTGTCTCCGTAAGCAGTGTTTCCTCCGATGGTCATGTTGCGGCCATACACACTATGATGTAAATCGACTTTGTGCACTTACAAAATCCAGCGGAGCACTCATACCTGACAGCACGCAAGTTACGCCTGCCAATATCACATATTAGATATTGATCAGTACCATGAACAAGCCAATGCGGCATAAATTTCACAAACATTGTACCAAAGAAGTACGATGGATAATGCAAAATTACACTCCGGGAGTCAGCACACGACGACAAATTTAATGATGGGTCGTCTTGTCCCGAGGTGGAGCGCTCGCAAGATATCATCTGTTACATTTATCCTCCACGAGAAGCGCGAAGATGGGCGTAAGAGTAATCCGCGTCCGTGACCAAACTCGTCTTCTAAACATCGTCATATGGCACAGGGAGACTGCAGAATCTAGCATAAACCGATATCAGAGACCCTTATCAGATACGACACTCTTCCAACGAGCCCGTGTGTACGATATTTCGGCGCACGTTAAGGATCTCCAGGTGGTCAAAATTAATCCGGAGCCCTCCACTACGGCGTGCCTCATCGTCTCCGTTGCGTCGGCGCGTTAAACCCTGCAACCAATCAATCAACTCTTTCAAAGACACCTCGTATCGCTTGTGAACTGCCAACCCTGTATTCTTCAAAAAATGCGTCCGCCGAGTGATCAGCCGTTCGTTGAAGGCGAAAAACAAACGAAAAGTGAACACGCAGCTTGTGTGTGTGTGGTTACTAAAACGTTCATTCGTTGATTTCGCTCCGCATTTGTAAACAACGATAGTTGAGCGTCCTCCTCCCACCCCCCCCCCCCCCCCCCCCATGTCTAGCGAAATATCAGTGCATTTCGCATCTAGTTGGTCTGGTGAATACTACCTTGCTCAAACAAACGTCTTTAGCATTTCAGAAGCTGCACTCATTTTTTTTTATTCCCCTACGACTATTCTATTTATTCCTGACTTGCAACCTTTCATTTTCCCGTGGTTTCATTAACATATACCTTGGTTCTTACTATAATGCATGAGTGGGCACATATCTGACAATGCACAGGCTTTGAGTGTACTTAACATTTTCGCGTGGCTTATATTCCCATAAAAGGCACAAGTTTTTGTCAGCTATTGGGTTATCACATCCCCGCAACATATTTTTCTACAACGTACCTATTCGAAGCAAAGCCGCATTTGTTGTCTGCGCTGCAAAACGAACCAACCTCTTACAGTGCCAATATCAGGTCTAAACGAGGCGATCACTTGTGCTGACGTGTTCGAAGGTGACAGCGGTGATATGCTGCTGCCGTCGCCGACGCCCGCAAGAGCGGCCAAGAAGCGCGCAGAACCGCCTCCCCGGGTAGCTCTTGTTGGCGTTAGAGCGCTCTACCAAGACGCAGCTGTTTTTTTTAAGTGCCCTAAACGTGCAGTTAGCTTACAGACGTCACCATAACAAGTTGTTTAGTGCGCGGAAAGGCAAAGAGAAGCGAAAGAGAACCGAAACACTGCATGACCACCTATCAGGCACGCAGCGCTAATCCCGCAAACGCCGCGGAGAAGCGGCGGCAGGCGGCGCAGCGATCGCGTATCTCGAGGCGTATAGCTTACAGGGAGGATAGAGTAGCAGCTAAAAAGCAGCAAGTTCCCTACGAATCGTCATTACGCTGCTGGAACGAAAGTTTAGTTCTAGTATTGGATGTGTATATGACTATGTGTCCGAAGAAAATATTTATGCGTATGCAATGACGTCACGAAGAACCATTAAACCACCTTTTACCACCCTCTCAGAAACCGGAGGATGAACGACTGCTGTGTACAGTGCGAGGGAACGGCCTCATGTCACATAGACGTGGCTCAGCATTTGCATGACTTCATGAAGTAATTGAAATTGACGTGGATCCCTCCCGCTTCTGTTGAGAACAAGTGGCCACTGATCCCGTCTGACTGAGAGGCGCAACGAGGAGCAGGAGTCCTTAATACTCGGCTAGTGAGATTTATCTTCTCTAAACCACATTGGCATGCTTAGTTTTTCTCACATTACACATTCCGATGGTAGGAGTTCTGACGGTGGACTTTCGGCTACCATGAGTTAGTACTCAGTGCTGTTATTAGCCCATATATTATCATTAGGTTTAACTGAAAATTATCTGAGAGCACACGGTACGGCGAAACAAACGAATGGAGCGACAGAGCATGTGTTTTCCGAAAAGTAAAGTGCCGGTGCTTATAACACAATGTATAGGCACGGAGTGAGCCATGACAGTGACTGGCTGTTGAGTGGAATACAGGAAGGCGTCACTCTTGAAAGCAGCTGTTCTCCAGATGGCTTCCATTACGTTGGTGAGTTGACCGCCTTCAACATGTACGCGCTTCACTTTTTTGTGCGCAGTTTGTGTGCGCACAAAATTAGTGTGCGCACAGACGAGTTTGTGCGCGCGGGAGCTGAGGCATAAAGTCAAGGGCGATGACATCAGAATCATCGTCAAACCAAAATCGAGCATTACAGCAGATACGTGAACGACCTCGGTTTTGTGATTTTTAGGTGCCGTATCTGCATTTTAGGGGAACTAACGTTTATGCCCTACGTTATGAATATTATAATAAACAATGGTACCATATACTCTCCCGAGCTATTTTATACCCAGTTAATAGTGCCCAATATTATTTACCGCATCTATTTACAGACTTAAAATACTGGTGCTACATATTCATAAACTCTCGGCTTCATTTCTTCAAGAACCCGCCGCGGTGGCTCAGTGGCTAAGGCGTTGCGCTGCTGAGCACGAGGCTGCGGGTTCGATTCCCGGCCGCGGCGGCCGCTTTTCTGATGGAGGCGAAAAGCAAAAACGCCCGTGTGCTCGAGATTTCGGCGCACGTTAAAGATCCCAAGGCGGTCAAAATTAATCCGGAGCCCTCCACTACGGCGCGCCTCATCGCCTGCGTTGCGTCGGCGTGTTAAACACCACAATAAAATCATTTCTTCAAGAGAATATACTTTCCCGGTGGCGATTTATGAGTGCGTAACGATGTTTGTGACTCTTTTAAAACTAGGTGTTTACATTGTTTTACCATACAGCAACAACTTTATTGCAGAGTACTCACTGAATAAAACACCCATGAAAAAGTGCCGGAAGTATTGTGAACGTGCGCTGCCGAAATTTTAACTACAATTGCAGCAGCGTCTAACCAGCTTCGGAAAAGCCCAATTTGTGTAGATGTTCACAGGGCAAAGAGCCAAGTCGGTACGCCGCCTTCCCACTGAAGGGAGCGCGTCGACGCAAATTTTGGTATGGGGGGCCATCAATCGTCACCCTCCTTTTTTTTGCGTTCATGATTCGACGAACTACAGCGGAGCGAAAAGGGAGCGGCGGGTTCTCCTCTCCACTCCTTCCGCTGATTATGATGATTGCTATTGGTTCCGCCGTTGTAGCGGGGTGATGACGTGTCATCTTACCAAAAAGGACTAATATACCTATGTTTAATACTCTTGGTTTAATACTAGCTCTGCTTAGGGCAGGCACAAAAGACTTATTAGGCAGAAAATACTTTTTTTTCCCGTTACAGGTGGTAGCTATCCTACGCAATATTCCCCTCTCTACTTTTCGTCCACCAGCATTCGAGTCTTCTTTTCGTCGCCTCGACAGCCTTGAAGTTGACTTCCTCTGTGCTAACCTTAAATCCTAGGGCTTCTGGAAGCCGAATATTTCCGTCATGTAGATTTGGATGGATACCAGTTGCTGTTCCTTTTCCGCAGACCACGCATACCCCATCATTTTGTGAATACTTACTTTTGTGAATACCCCCAGAGCTCTTAGTTCGCAAGCAACCTGCTCTAGCCTCAAAAAGCAAAGCACGGCCCTGGAAATTATCGTAGAAATTTTCCTTTCTGATGTCCAATTTCTCAGCCCTGTACATCTCTAACGACATTTTGCACCTGCTTGCACCTGCTTGCGCCGCCCCGTTTGAAGGTGGTGTCCTCCCTACCCTGCGACACCCTTGCCCTGCCGTCGTCTGGTCAGTCTGCGACCGCGATTTTTTTCCCGACTGCTATTCGGTTTACCGGTCTGTGGATGAATTACACTGCACGCGGTGCCTAAAAATTGTTGCGTGCCGCTTTGTAAGTCAAATGCCTCACGAAATCCGGAACTGTGCTACCATGAGCTGCCGTCCAAAGAAAATAAAAATGACCGCGTATCTGCTCCTTTCGTTGCAAATGTCGACAAAAGACGATAGCCTTTCGTCAACATTTGCCAAGTAAATGGCTCCCTTCGCTTTCCCGCTCACCTCTCATGCTGTTCCTCTCCCGTCGCGCTCCTCCCAAGGTAAACCGGCTAGAGGGTTCTCAGGTTAATTAAAATTTACCGCGTTCCACTGCTCCAGGCCGGTGCCTCGATGCCAGCGCTGCCGCACGGCAGAGACGCGCGTGAATCGAGGAGCCCTACTTCAACGTTTATTGGCGGTGAGATGTTTGAGTGGCGCCCCCTGGCTCTGACGTCGGCTTAGGGACTCGCGCCACTGTCGTATGCTACACTCCGCTTGTAAGGGGAAGCAGTGCCTGTGCTAGAAATCGCCCGCTTTGATGCTTTTGTGTATTACAAAGCGTATTTTTGGTAATTTAGTTATTTTTGCCAGCTTCTGACACATCTGAATAATTTCAAGCTGTATCCCCCACAAGTTTGCAACACACTAGGAGAGAGAGAACAACTTTGTCAGAGCATCGGTCAGATGATCATGTTTAACTCGTCCTTTCTATACGCCTCGAGCTTCGCGATCGCTGCGCCGCCTGCCGCCGCTTCTCCGCGGCGTTGACTGGATTTGCGATGCGTGGCTGATAGGGGCTCGTGCAGTGTTTTGGTTCTGTTTCGCTTCTTTTCGCCTTTCCGCGCCCCCAAAAAACTTGTTATGGTGACGTCTATTGGCGAAGAGTACGTTTAGGTCACTTAAAAAGCAGTTGCGTCTTCGTAGAGTACGCGATCGCCTGCAAGAGCTACCCGGGGACGCGGTTCTGCGCGCTTCGTCGCCGCTCTTCCGGGCGTCGGCGACGGCAGCAACATATCACCCATGTCATCTCCAAAACATCAGGCACAATCGAATTATACTATCGCTTCGTTTAGACCTGATACTGGCACAATGAGAGGTTGGCTTCATTTTGCAGCGTGGACAACGAATGCGGCTTCGTTTCGAATATATACGTCGCAGAAAAATATGTTTCGGGGATGTGATTACCCAATGCCGCATAATAACTTATGCCTTTTATAAGAATATAAACCATGCAAAAATGTTAAGTATATTCCAAGCCTGTGCGTCATTAAATATGTGCCCACACACGCCATATAGCAAGAACCAAGGCAAGTTAATGAAACCGCGGAAAAATAAATGCTGTGAAAGTGCGGAATTAAGAAACATAATAGCTCTAACGGAAATGAAAAAAAAAAACAGTGCAACTTCTGACATGCTAAAGACGTTCGTCGAAACATAAGCCAGGTAGGGTTCACTAGACCAACTATACGCGAAATGCGCTGCTATTGCGCGATACATTGGGGGGGGGGGGGGGGGACGCTGTGTACAAATGCGGAGCGGAATCAAGCAATGAACGTTTTAGTAATCCCACACACAAATCTCTCGTTCACTTTCCTTTTGTTTTTCTACTTCAACGAAGAGCTGATCGTACGGCGGACGCATTTTTGGAAGTTACAGGGTAGGCTGTTCAACAAACGATGAAAGGTGTCGTCGGAAGAGTGTAGTATGTGATAAGGCCCTCTGATTTCAGTTTCTGGTTTATTCTGCAGGCTCCCTGTGCTATATGACGATATTTCAAAGAAGCATTTAGTCGCGGACGCGGATTATATTCTAAGCCCGTCTCCGCGCTGCTCGCAGAGGATATATGTAGCAGATGAGTGTTTGCGGGCGCTCACCTCACGACAAGACGACTCTGTCGTGTGCTGATCCCCGAGTATAATTATGCATTGTCCATCGTACGTTTGTTGAATATTCCCGAAATTAACACAGACTGGCTTGTAAATGGTGGTGATCAATATATGAGGTATAATATTGGCAAACGTAACTGGCGTGCTGTCAGGTATGAGTGCTCCGCTGATTTGTAAGCGCACAAAACCGATTTAAATCGTAGTGTATAGCTGTAGCATGAACATGTGAGGAACCGGTGGTTACGGAGACACGGCTAGTAAATTCAGGTCAGTGTAACTACAATCGGCTCCATCATACGCCGGTTCCGCGACGCTGGCCTGTGACACACACCTGGCGCTTATACAGACCGAATATACCCACACTAAGATCGCGTCAGAACATTTACCTCTCGTAACACACCCTATTTGCGACAGAGTGGACTGCTCCCAATAAACATGGATTTCAAGCAGCCCCGCAAATGGTAAAGCTCAGTCGTGAACGTGCCGCAAAAGCAGCAGCAGCACTGGGGAATGGGGCGCGGACTCCCGCGGCTGCTTTCGAAACGGGCCGCTAGGGGGATTTCAGTGGCGCCTCTACAGGCCGCGCTCGAGGCGTATACTCGGGAACAAGTTAGGAACGGCAATAGCTCATGTACGGTATCACTCCGCCTAAGCGACGGACCCGATTGTCAACGGGCGCGCGCGTTTTGAAAGGAGATTGCTATGAATGCGTGATATCGTCTGCCTTTTCTCACGTAGTTCGTTTGTCGCCGCAATAGTCGTTTATAAGCATATTAAGTTAAAAAAAATCACGGAAACGGCTCGTGCCATGTTCAAAATGTTCCCAGTAATGCACTACTTGCACCGCGCGGAGCAACATCCGGCTGCGGTGACGAGGCACAGCGGTAACTTCCGTTGCCGTTCTTAAGTTGTATCCGAGTATAGTTTATTCGCGAGCTTCAGTGCTCAGAGCTCCTCGATAAGTATTCAAAATGCGTAGGCTTCCCTACAGTATTTTTGAGATGCTCTTATGAAGACTCAACAGTCTAATGCTCCGTACCAAACAGCGGGGCCCTACATGGGCATCGTACAGCAGGAAATAAAGCGGCTGTCTTTATTTCTTTCGTTGTTGTTGACTTGTACCAGATGAATGGGTTTTTCTGTGCCCGACGCACTAATTCGGCACCGTCACAAACGTCTTATTAGTAGGTTTGGGGATGTTTGGGAGGCTCACAACGTTCGTGTGGATATTTTATTCGGGCTGTATGGCATGCATTCCCTTCACAAATTGGCTTTCGTTATGGCTGCGTACAAGAAGGTGAATATCCGCAGCGTGCGTTGTTTATTCACATGCAAATACAATGAGAAGGTTTGTGCTACGCCACCGCGGTCGCGCCCCAGACAACCTGTCCAAAGTACTCGAAGGCGGCATTTGTGCCCAGAATTTCTATCGTAACCATCGTTATCATAATGAACTTACTCTCAACCAGAACAATTATCACATGAATACGGTGTTGAAGGCTTGATATACTGGCTAACGACAGCAATAAATAGTATAGGTGCATATATTACAAGTATCAAAACCGATGAATATTTCGAAGTAGCTCTGTTGTTTTCAACCATTCTATGGCGTAAAAAATAAATCATGGTCTTCTCGGGATGGCGTTCTATGAACTGAAGGAAATTACTCTTACTCTCTTGTCCTAAACTGAGGACCCGGACCACTAATCAGCTTGATTTTACTGTTAAATAAAGTTTTCTTCTCCTTCTCCTCTCCGTCCTCGTCCTCGTCCCCCTCTTCCTCTTGAGTGCAGTTCTATAACGCATATCTGAATATTGGGAAGATATGGCTGTGGGAGATGTACCGAAATATCCCTCCACGTCTTAACAAACATCGTGCTGCTGTATCTTTACCGTAGACATGGCTCGCTTTGCTCAATAGACCTTCGTAGTAGTTAGAAGCCTGGTAAAAACCAGCACGCGCCTGTACACGCAGTAAGTTATTTGGAACTCAACCTACATTTTTTTGCGCGCCATAGTGCATGTCGGCATACTTTCATGCCATGACAACGTAAAGTGATGGGATACAATACTTTCGAGCATTCGGCAAGGTTGCAAAAACTGTTTTACATTAAATTTGATTACAGGGGATCCTAATGCCCTCTGCCAAAGCCAACTGCCCCGAAGGCATTGAATTTGTTTTGGTCTTGTATTTTCGCGGTTGTCGGTTACTAGCAGCTGGCTGTTCCCTTTGTTCGAAAGGTTGCTTCGACTCTTCGCGCTTCGCACAGGACCGGCTTCGGAAGAAATGGGGCGACGCCGGCAATGATTCTTCCGTAGCGTATCCAAAACTATACTTTAACTCTTCTTGAGCTAGTATGCGCGATTTGAAGTTTATTACTTTTAATAAAAGTTACGCACACGCAAAATCTGGTGCGGACAAGCATCATACGTCAACCGAGCGCAAAAAAACAGCGGGGACAGCGAGCCCGAGTGAAGCAGACGACAAATGCGAGAATCCCCAAGCCGACGTCACGGAGGCGCGCTTCGCAGCGCCGCCCGTGGTCGCGCTCACCGCCAATAGAACCACGTTGCCTTACTCCACGTGCGTTCCAAGCGGAACGTGGAACCTATCCAGTGGAACATTTCGTAACTGTTTCCATTCGATTTGTTAAAATGCGTCTAGAAGCTATAGTGGCGCGAGCGACAGCAGGCGACGGAGTGAATTTTGTTTTATGCCATAGATGCAGTATTTCATTTAAATCAAGCGTCCATGAATTTGGTATATAGGAACACTGCAAATATCGCTTATGTATTGATTTTCTGCCTCATATTTGCGCATTGTTATGTTCTTGTTCAACAAGGTTGACAAGTATATGAACATTGCCACCGGACTTAGGCGTCCAGATCTGGCTATGGGTATATAAGACTATTGCGCAGCTTCTGTTTCACTTTGCCGGCTGGCTTAATCGAGTCACAGACAGACCGCAATTTTCTCGTTCAAGTAGCCCAAGAAAGACTATCGCCTTTAAAACCCTGGAATGCCTGGCTGCGGAACATTTCCCGACAAGGGAGCGACAAGGGCAGCCAAGCTCCAAGACCGTCGTGTATTCGCTTTACTTTACGATTACAAGGTGGGAATGAAATGCAAATTTCTCCTTCCAACACCCGTGCCGACTTATTTCCGTCCTCTACCAACCTACATGTTGCCGTCTCGTTCGTAGGAGCGAAAAAATCTGCTTCACACACCACGTAACGCGTGCCGGCCAGGGAGCAATTCAGGGGAACCGGCGTTAGTGGCAGAAAAGCAAAACATCCCCGTCTAGGAGGACCCGATGCTGAACGCGCAGACACTGGATATCAGCCACAAGAAAATAGCTTCGGGCGAGTATGCCGATGGTGAGGAACACGTGGAAAGTGGAGAAAAACTTAAAGGAGTACTTATGGGTGCCTACCAGCCCACTAATAATAGAATGGCACATTAAACGGTCGATAGCAGCGTCAGTATTTACGGCCTCGTTTATTCGTGTCAATTTCGGTTTAGACTAAGCGAGCACCGAGGCGGGCCACGGCCGCCATGACAGGAGGGCGCCGATGACGTCACCGTTCTCGTTGCACCACTGCCGGCGTGGACGCGCCCGCGCGCGCGCCTAGACCGGCCGTGGTCTGGGCCGGTCTCCACGCGCCGGGCAGCATGACGTCAGTCCCAAAACCGTGACGTGATACACACGGAGGAACAGCGCGCGCCAATCGCAGCCACCGCCTTGGCCACGTCAGGGAAGCCCTGACGTCGGCAGTTTGGGTCCAGGAGGAGTAGATGGCGTCATGCTGATGCCGATTGCGAAAGGGCATTCGTTCTGATCTTTCTCATGCGCGAAGATTAAAATGAATTTAAAATATGCTCTACAGAAACGGTTACTGTTGAAACTAGCTGGGAGATATCTCCATATACAAAGGCAGCCTTTTACATAATTATCCCAGTTTTGAAATTTCGTGGCAGTACTCCTTTAGGACTGCCAGACGACAGTACCTGTTTGGATATATTGCAGAAATGAAAAGACACGCACACTTTTTTGAAGTGAAATCGCAGATACAAAGCGAGCGCTTGCAAAAACCTCAGCAAACCTGTGATGAATTCAGAGAAAACGTCCAGCTATATGAAGACCACCGAGCTCTGCTAGCTCTAAAAGCCGTGAAAGGAGTAGATAGAAAATGCAAAATTTTTTATGTAAGGGATTCTGAACTTTTACTGTGGCCGACTTGGCAGGAGCCTACGCTGCTGGAATGTATGTTGTTGAAGGCAACATCTTGTAAACGTTACGATCATATGCGGGGCAGAAAACTGCTGAAGCTGCTGTGTCGAAGCAGGCTACAATGGTTCGTCGCCTTGTACAGGAAAGAGTGACGTAACAAGCCGAACAAAGGAAAGGGTCCAAGTGCAGAGACAAAGCTTGAGGTCAGAAAAAGCCACACTGCAGCCTCATTATTGGCAAAATGTCAATACAGCGAAATGTAATTTATGATCGTCAAGGTGGCAGAATTTTCGGGCTTGTTAACTGATATCGGCCGCGAACCTGAAACCGGGGTTTTCACTGAAATAGCCAACAAGCTCCTTTGCTTTGTCCCGCGGCGGCTTTCCACGGATTACGTGCCCCGCAGGGTTTTTTTTTTTTACCGGGAACCCGAAACATAATCGATCGGCTGCGTAACCTGACGTTCAGTACTGGGCCAAAAGCTGTCGAAGAGGCAGGGTTCCTCATTTTCCGCATTGTCACGGACAACCACCAGACAAACGGTTATGTTTCGAGGCATAACACACTACAGCATGTTGTCCCATATGCAGTACAAAAATTAATCCATTATTCCTCTCTTTACACAAACCACCTGATCAAGAACTTTAGGACGAGTCAGTATTGTTGCTCCTCCGCTGCTCTCGCTTTGGAGCCGCCGCCGTCGCCTCTCTGATAGGAGCGCCACAGGCGATGCGGCGGAGTTAAAGGAAACTATTGCTCTCAGAGCCGGCCTCCGCGATCGGCTGCCGGCGGCGCGCCGCCGGCAGCAAATCGCGTAGGCCACGCTCAGAGGCGGACAAAAGCATTCGGCAGGCTGCGCCAAAGGGGGGAAGGGGGAGATCGAGTGGTCAGTATTTGACACTGCTAGATGTGCGTAAAGCAAGCAGCATCCAGGGGCGGTATTCTCATGTTTTGTCCGCTTTGTGTCCGTTTCAAAAGTGTCAGTTTTGAGCAAGCCCTGATTGGCTAAAAGCGAACACCTGGATGTGACGCCTTGCAAGCTCCGCCGTGCTTGCAAGGCGTCACATCCGGGTGTTCGCATAAAAGATAGTTTAAAATAGGTTTGGCCGTTTAAAATGCGTTTACAAGAACATTGCACAAAAGTCAACCCAAAGCCGGCCTCAACTGGAAGTACGTCACAGTAAAACGGACACAAAACGGACGTTTTCAAAACGGACAAACACGAGAATACCGCCCCAGATCTTTACTTGTCATTCCTCTTCTTGGCGCCGGTATTGTGCGGCGGCTCTATGGAGGTGGTAACCTACATTTATTCCCGCATACACTGATGCTTTTGTTCTCATATTGGAATTGGAGTCCCCTGCGGCTGTGCTACTACCATTTCGCGTCGGTTCATCCAATAATTGAACTACAGCCGTGCAGATTTACTCCAAACTACGAATTCAGCTCCAGTAGCTGTACGTAACATGACAGTTAGTGCCGTTTGACAAATCACGTCTTAAAATATGGGAGTTATGGATGTGGCCTGTTACATTACCCTTGCACCTGATCTGCCTCTGCCCACGCGAGCGTGTGTTCATGCGCATTTTATGTAATTCTTGTTCTGGTCCGCCCAGTTTGACCGACAGAAGCAGTGGATGCACGCATTCTGGCTTAGTTTTCCTAGACACACCCATAAATGTGTTTTCTTCGCACTGTTTGCCAAATAAAATACAAAAGATGATATTATATTAACAATTAATATTTTTCGGGTGCCCTTAAAGGGGCCATGCAGACAAAACACAAGTTTAGTTCATACAAAAGATTGCCTCGTTATAATCACACTGACAGACACCACATTTAACGCAAACTTCGCTCATATAAGCGATATAATTAGGAAAAAAAACGGGAATGGCCATGCGACCCACTAGCTCATTTCCCGCAACAGAACATACTATGTCATATGTGACAGCTCTGCGATTGGCGGAGGCCGGCAAAAGCAAACGCAAATTAGGCAGGGCTTATAAGCGTGTCGAACGAGCTATTTGTGCTGAAATTTGGGGCGCATTCTTTTTATATACAGTATGACTGGTGGGGGTAACAATTAAAGTTACGAACGAGCACGCAAACACCCAAGCAGTTAGAGCGGCACCTTCCCGGCTGACAGTGCCTAACGCAGCCGTCGGACGCGTCGAGTATAGATTTTGAAAGCCGACCAGCTCAAATCATTGAAGTAATGCAGGAAGTTGCAGTCATGCGCGAATATGAGTCGTTATATCCCACCGATGTTGCAAAAACCGAACAACCCTTGCTCATCACTTCTGCTATATGCGAACATCAAACACAAGGCACGCACAAGGTCGGTCTGTGAAGACTGCCAGACTCGCTGCACAAGGACAACTGCAACGCCAAGACATTGGGAGTTGCGCGACATTATCTTCAGAACAGAAGCTGCAAGAACTAAGGACTGGAAACACAGACGGAAGCTGGACACACAGTCTCATTGTCCGCTTCGCCTTGGTGACGTCAGGCTCTCCTGGAAGATGTGCGACGGTGCATGCACCGCTGGAAACCCACGAGGGGACGTTACGGTTGTGGACCCATTGTTTACCCACCATGAACTATTTTGCGGGCCAGGGAGAATGTTAATTCCCCAGCCGGGTATGGGCCACGTCGCAAGGAAGAGGGTGCAGCGTTGTGAAGCTCCAAAGAACCAGATCCGCACGTTCAAGCTGTGCCGTAGAGCAGAGGTGTTAAGACGCGTCAAAGTAAGGCAACAGCGCGTAGTGATAAGAGGAGCCGCCCGGACCCTCAAGCTTTGGATGAACTGCAGGATTCAGCGAGCGCGTCGTCGGTAAAGAAACATGATAGGGAACGACGCCGGAACTTGATCCAGATGCGGTTCCAGCTGGAGAAACTAGCCAGCAAGTTTTGCTTGCTGTTCAGAGATTGAACTTAGGTCAGACGTAGTGGGGGGCTGTGAAGTTTAGCGTGGGTATGCGCAAGTCAATCACCACTATGACCATCGCGTAGGCCCCATTTCGAGCAGCCGGTCTCGCTTCCATCGTTCTCCCGTTACAGAGGCCATAGCGCCAGTCTACTGAGCCTGCGCCCGACCTGGCCATAGAGCGAGGAAGTTAGCCTGCGGCGTTCCAATGGACCGCAGAGGCGCATACCTGCACAGGATGTGTGCCAGCCACGAGGCGCAGTCGAAGTCCAGGTTGTCGGTGCGGATTGCGAGCTCGGTGATTGTAGGCGCCGCGGCGGAGCAGCAGGTGCCGCCAACACCGGCAGAGGACGGCGAACAGCGGCAGTGCGGCGCCGGAACCAGCAGCTCCGGGGGCGGGGCCAGACACTGGGCGACGGCGGCCAACACCTTGGCCAAGCAGCTCTCCGGTGCGTGCAGCCCTAACGAGAGCACGGACCGGTTGCTCTGGAGGGCCAGGCCGAGGTCCACCAACCTGCACGAAGGACACAGTTCGGGACACCCTAGCCCACACGTTCAGTTTGCTGCCAGGTGTACCTTGCAGCGGCCCCGAAGCGCTCTTTGAACATGTGCACGCAACCCTACGATTGGAGGAGTTCAGTTGGCGAGTACATCCAAGCCGAATATAGCTTTTTTTACAGCGAAGCTGTATATGGAGGGTGCCTTAGCGTGTCTGTATCCGTGGGCAAAAACTCCGTGCTCTATGCGTGCGAAACCGGGCATTGTTCTCGCGTATCGTCCAGCCTCAGGTGTTGTTTGCTGTAAGTGTCACGCGCGCTACGCGACGATAGATTGTGGTGCGTCGGAAAAAGCAGTGGTCAGTTTCAATCGAGCCTGAGCGGCAGTGCCGCCAGAACCTAGCTGGGCAGTGTTGAGTATGTGCTGCGATGGGGAAACCCAGTGTGGCTGGGGCACCCGAAGGGCAGCGGGCGTACGAGTGTACAACGGCGGGAGTATGAGAAGCGACGGCGTGCGGCGAGAAAGAGCAACGCCGGAGACCGTGCTAGAGATGCGGCCGTAAGCGGTCGTTCTGGACGTCGTGCTTAAGTGAAATAATAACGTGTTACAGGTACAGTGTAACGTGTGATTAACGCAAGCGGGCCGTAGTCACCCGTGGTAGCTTCTCAACCACCTCCACCGGGTGGATTGGCCCGCACTTTTTTTCAAGTGCATATCGAATGTGTTCATTGCTGCAGCTGAAGGAAAGCCGGCCAATAGCCCCTGCCCCGCTGTAATGACGCAATTCCAGCGGTCGAAAAATGCCAAGACCAGGGAAAGAGAGAAAACGTTTTTGAGCAAGATGGGCATGGAGCCGTCATTTTTGGCTGACTTACTTTGCGAGCCCCTAATCTAAGTACTGGTTTTGGACTATGTTCTGAGAGACTTGGACAAAAAGCAGGGCCGATGCGGATGGCGCGCGTGCAGATGGGCTGTGCCGTGGTGAAGCGCTGGCACGGCCGCCGGTATGCGAAAGTACCTCTGTTCTGTCGTCGAAAACAGTTCAGGTGGTACAAACGGGTTAAGGCGCGGTCACACTAGGCCGACACGACGACGACGCGACGCCGACGAGTGGCCAAACCATCGACCAACTGCCGAGTTGCCAGACCGCGTTGTCACACTACGCCGAAGGCGACACAAACACGTCGGCGGATGGGAAGTCGCCGTAGTGTGACTGGCTCGCCGACCGAAGACGCCAACAAAACCGGTCGGCCGACCGGTCGCCCGATGCGTCGTCGGGAATCGACCGAGAAGCGAAAACTGCGCCCTGACAACATGCGTGCCGTAATGAATGCGGCTCTGTTCGTTAGTTTCTGTAGTGTAATAAACTCAGTAAGGTCCATGAAGCCCATACAACTCAACAGCTAGCGCTAATGCGGTCCATATTTTGGCTTTCGACGCTTCGGCCGTGCTCTTCGGCGACGCCGCTACCCCGGAGCTGCAAGCTGCATATGCGTGCGCGATCGGCTCGCCTCTAGAAAATATTAGGTCAGTTTCGTGCAGAAGAAGACTTACGTAGGGGTAATTTGGGTAAAAGGGATCAATATCGGCCAAGGTTTCTAACGTAAAACGTAAAAACAAAGTACGGCAAGCACTATCCCCGCAGTGCGAAATCGCAGTCGCAGCCGGGCACACGTATTTTTTCGAGCGCTTTCGCGAAGCAGCGGAGTTGTTGGCGATAAGCTTTTGCGGTGACTTCGGGGTGCCTTGCTGCGCAAGCACACTGTTTAAGAAATTTCAGTTTACCAGCCAGCAATTCTGTAAACCAGCTAGTAAACAGTACACAGACTATTTGGCGGCAGAGTAGTGGTCTCGAGCGGTACGCACAGTCGGTCAACGTTGGCGTTTCAATTGCCGGCGGTGTCCGCCGTTTTTGTGTTTTAGCGGTTTTTTTTATTAAGGGCATTGTTTCCGTATATATTCGCGGATCATTTTCTGCGTGATTTTGAGAAGCAACTACCTTTGTTATGGAAAATTTCCTTCGAAACAGCGAGTGGCTTCTAGGAGCCACAGCAATCAATTTTACTTTTCTTGCACCGCGTTTCTCAAAAATGCGGTACCATGGTGCACTGCAAGGACTTCCCTATTAGAGGAGGTTAAATTTCCGATGACGTACAGGGGGGATTAAAAGATATACGAACGGAGCACACAGCCCCCGATGCATACCGCACCGTCTGGCTGTAGTGTGAGTAAACTGCGCTCATGCGTAGTTCCATCAGACCGTTTGAGAGTGTGGCCTACTGTTACGGAAAATGCTTGATAAAAAAAAAAAAAAACGACGCGGTCATTTATTTCGAGGCGTCTTTTTAGGCCCTGTCGCCACTGAGCGTCCTGTTATCTACTACATTCGGGAGCCAAGCGCGCAGCAGGCTGATTACAGCTAGCATGATGCCCTTCAAAGATCATCCTGCTCTGTGGCGACGCAGCGTGAAAAGGCGCCTCTAAATTAACGACCGGCGTCGCTTCTTGATCAAGCATTTCCCATAAATGTAGGCCGCACTCTCAAAAGCTCTCGAATAAGTGCGCATGCACGCAGTTTACTGACTTTGCAGCCAGATGGTGCGGCATGCGTCGGAGGCTGTGCGCTCCGTTGTTCGGATATCTTTTAATCACCCCTGTACGTACTAATTTATATGCATATTCTACGTGCTACAGAGGACTTTTCGCCGGGGGTTCATCCGTGACATCCGTATTATTACTGCTGCGGCAGCAGCGAACACAGCTATTTTTTTTTTCTTTTTGTCCGTGATCCAACAAGTTGAGGAGTACACACAGTACAAGCAGCGTATACGCGAGTACGCACGAACGGCTTAAGTCGCGGTAGCGGCGACATGATACTCCAAGTTCGGCTAGAGAAAGAAAGAGATCCCCGGCGGAGAGGCGAGGTGGCGGAGTGGGTCGTCGCGCGGTCGTCGG
Source organism: Haemaphysalis longicornis (assembly GCA_013339765.2). NCBI lineage: Eukaryota > Metazoa > Arthropoda > Arachnida > Ixodida > Ixodidae > Haemaphysalis > Haemaphysalis longicornis. Next base: position 75,619,684 of record CM023448.1, on the reverse strand, counting down.
CGTGGTGTGACAAGCGCGTCGAGCGACAGCGCGCAGACACCGACGCCCCGCCGATTTCTCGCCGACGCAGACGGTTGGCCTACGGTCGGCGTCGGCGCAGTGTGACGTGGCCGCCGACAGCTCGTCAACACGGTGTTGGCCGACCAAATCGGCCTATGGTCGGGCTAGTGTGACGACTTTGGGAATAACTGAGAACTGGCGAGGAATAACAAGACAGGTACAGATGGTTCAGTGCTCATTCTTTTCTTCTTTCTTCGTCCTGGCTTCGCATCCCTTGGCTTTGGTGCTGTCTGGCCCTAAATGCCCTCGCACCGTTGAACGACGCATACCACCACTACTTCTTACCTTCTGTTTTCCCCGCACGCCCCGGCACTACCACGAAGCCATTTTGCACCACCACCAGCACAGTTCGGGCGCTCACCCTGGCTCGGTGACTTGCGTGAAGTGCACGGCGAGGGCGGACGGCCGCTGGACGGAGCGGGACAACGCGCGGCACAGGGCCGAGAAGTTGTCGGCCGAGAAGTTGCCCGTGTCCAGGAGCAGCTGTGCCGGGCACATCTCGGGTGCGGACAGGCAGGCGAGCAGCGTCGGCACGTTCCGGTCGCTGAGTGGGCCCACCAGTTTCGAGGAGAGTACGGCCACCAGCACTGCCTCGCTCAGTTGGGACCTGCAAATGGGAATCACTTGACGGCCCGACCAGGTTGGTTCGAATGGTGCCGCAAACAAGAAAACGGCAGTTGTCTGATTACAGGCCCCATCTGGCACAGAGCTGCTAGTGGACGGTGATTCTGCTGCAAGCACCGAAACGCGATCATCAATTTTTTTTTCGGTGGCGCACGTGTGCGTCTGCGCAGTTTTTGCCTAGCTTGTGAGAACTTTCTATTTCAGGGTGGTTTAACACGCTCAAGCTGCACCTGTGCTACTATGAGGCGCGCCGTAAAATTGGGGCCTAGGCTTAATTTGGACCACCTGGAACGTCTGCCGATATCTCGCCACCGGGGCGTTTTTGCTTTTCGCCTCAACCTGAAAAGCGGCGAATCGAACCCGCGTCCCTGGACTCAGCAGCGCAAGGCACCGCGGCGGGCCTCTTGTGACCTCCCGTTGCGCTATTACCTTTCAGCCGTTAGAGCGGCATGTTCCTTGTGAAAATTCAGAGCAGAATCACTGTGTCCCCATCCGCATTTATTCATCCGACCAAATGAGTGATAGGCTGACATGTTCAGTGTAGACTTGAAATGGTCTTGGCGAAGCTACGTGACGGGCCAGGGGTGTGCGTATTTACACCCACACCTACCACACAATACATAGAAAGCACAAATGAGAAGGATCGCTGTTCTGCTGAGCCCAAGGTCGCGGCGGCCGCTTTTCTGATGCAGGCGAATGGGGAAAACGCCAGTGTGGTCGAAATTTCGGCGCACGTTAAAGATCCCCAGGTGGCCAAAACTAATCTTGAGCCCTCCACTACGGCGCGCCTCATGGCCTGTGAAGCGTCGGCGCGTTACACATCATAATAAAAAAAGTTAACCATCGCGGCTACGAAAACCCACGGACATACGTATGTAATTTCCCACAAAAATTAACCGCACGCCAACAACATTTAAACGTGCGCCTAAATAAATGTGCGCTCCCACTTCATGCAACAATTGTTAGCATTCATACGAGAGGACAAGAAGACACAAAAGCCGCACACGTCAACGCAATAGAGACGTTCGAGGCGTCAGAGCTTCGGTATGCAAGATTTCGCGCGTGAGACGGCTTGAAGGACTATGAACCCGTTAAATCACTTGCCTGTCCTGCACTATGGTGACAAATGCGATGGTCGCACAGAACGTGCTTTCGTGCATAGTTCGCGCAATAGGGGTCATTTCGGAGCATTCCCCCGTGCACCAAAAGCGCGTAGCGCATCTTATTTATATAGTGAGTGCTTTGTAGGCGTAACAGCTAAGCGCACTGGTTGGCGCAATGGGGATGCGTCGTTTGACTACAGCTTTATAAATAGCGTCCTGCCCATAGAAGCCGGCGACGATGGGAGCCAGCCATGGAGCCAGAACACCGAAAGAAAATTCCTGTGTGGGGACGGCGCGCTCCGTCAGGTGGTGCTAAAATTAGTCCTCAATTTCGCCAGCTTCCCCTCGTTTTCAGTGTGACATGCGACCTCTGATATAAAATGTGGCGGTTGCATCAATCAATACCGACCCTACAAATCAGTAACTATAACTCCAGGAAGCACGTCAAATGTACAGTCGGCAAAATAATCGTCTATAACACTCGATCGGCCTGCTCCATACTGCATGGGTGATATTTGCTGATAGCGCCTGGTTGGGAGACCGCTAGCATGTGAGCATGCGCGGCCCAATCAATGCGATCGCCGTCTCAATTATCGCTTCGCCGGCCGCCTGGGCTTGTGCACCTACATTCGCCGTGAGGAGCGCTGTCCGCGGTGCTGCGCGCGCAGGGACAATGGAGATGAGATAACCCGTCACAGCGCGCGCTGCCCCGAAATTTTCGCGTGCATTACTTTTTGTGCGCATCCAATCCACTGTGCGTGTATTCCGTGCACCGGCGCTGGGATTTCTGAGCAGGGATTGGCTGCCTAATGCCATTTGGTGCACACAATGAAATTATTTGCATTGTACTAGCAGCAATTAACTGGTATTTATTAACGCGCGAAATAAGTGAGCAATATGGTTTACCACGACTATTGTTGCTCTTTCTGAGAAAAAACAAACCTCTTGGATTGAAACTGCGCCTTCAAATTCTGTTGTCTGTGCCTTTGTCTGGATTTCATCTCTAAACAGCGGTTGTCTGTATCCTCTCCTGGCATGTTTTCGTCTATAGTTTTGCGCTGTTGTCACCATGGAACCGTCCCCGAACATGTTCAGAAAATGTTGAAAAAGAAAATGCAAGAGAATGTGGTATACATAACCCCCATAACCCTAACAACCGCCGCGGTGGCTCAGTGGCTAAGGCGTTGTGCTGCTGATTACGAGGACGCGGGTTCCATTCCCGGCCGCGGCGGCCGCTTTTCTGATGGAGGCGAAAAGCAAAAAATTTAGTGCCCTTCCACTCTGTGAAAAAGGATGACCTGCAAAGCAGCCCGTCCTCTACGGAGTGCACGAAACAAAACCCGTTTGTAATTTACGATTGGGCGTACTTCCTAGCCAATTATACCTGAATGCAATTTGGAAAAGACCCGAGCTTTATCCTAGCGGAAAAACGTAGAGCAGCCTCGTTCCCTCCCGCGTCGTAGGCATCTTACTGCTTGTGTAACACGCCAACCCAATCCACTCTACCACTCCGGACACCGGACCGGTCACATTGAGCGTTTGACGGCCCCGTTGAAACCTCACGCCAACACAACGGACACGTCCCGTGTCACTGTATATTCTTGTGTCCCCGTCTAGTGCGCTTTTTACCATGTCGATGTCATCAGTAAGGGCATGGAACCCTTAAAGGAATACTGTCACTAACTTTCGGCGTTAAAGGGGCCCTGAAAGGCGTTTTTAGCACACTAAATGAACTAGTGCAATCGTTAGATTGGGTCGTCAACGCCAGCTGTGCCAAGTATTACTCTTTTACGTGCAGCGGAAAGCTCACACTTTGTTGCAAAAGTTTGTCGCCCTGTTCTCACCCTTCCCTGCGTGTTTTTGGACGCCGCCATCTTCACATGTCTAAGTCATCGATTCCCAGATGTTCGTCATGAGGTAGACATCCTGCTATTGGGCGGATTTTTCACGCACTTCCGGCAAAGAGATGTGTCGTCTGCTCAGCGTCGGCTTGCCGGCTGATCTGCCAGCGGAGTGCCGGAGGGCTTGGACATTTTACGATAAACGAAACAAGTGTAAACAAACGCTTAACCGTTTGTATTGAATGCAACACGGTCATAACACGACATGGATATTATGTTACGTGAGCACGTACCATAAAGAAAGCGTCGAAGCCCCGTGGCACTTCTTTCGTGCAATCGCAGAGAACGCCCTGAGCCGAATGCCCGGGTTTGACGCATACATTTTATTCAACTTCAAAACAATCCAGAGATGCGTTTCGAACGAACACAACGTCACAACATGCGTTGCAAGTCTGAGCCGCGATTGACAGACGATCGGTTGCCTCCTCCTGCCCGTCGTAAATTCGGCACTCACCTCGCGCCCGGTTTGCGGGGACGAACAGCAAGTCACTTAACCCTGGCGCGCAAGCCGAGAAGGCTTTTTGCCAGGCACACTGCACATACCCCATGCGAGGTTGAGTCGTACGTCGCCCGAGAAAGATAATCCAGACTATGGGAAGCACTATCCACCCGCAGAAGTACAACGTCGCATTTCATCGCGAAGCGAACGCGTCCACAACACACAGGAGGTGATGCACACACACACACAGCTTCGGTCGCTGCCTTGGCTTAGCTGCAAGCTTCGTTCGGACAGTCAGCGATGTTACGACGATACAGAGCTGCGTGAGGGCGACGTGCTAATCACTTGACGTATTGAAAAACACAGGGGCAAAGAGCTTGGTTCATCGGGAGCAAAAAATCTTTCCTCCATCTCGCTCTACTTGCCGCCATGTTGCGGCCTCACGTACGCACGCTATTTTGCTGCTAATAGAGAGTTTTAGTACAGCGTTTGTTGCCTTTGCACACACTAAACACTAAATTTTTGCGTATATACGTAAACACCGCGAGGGGAGATTTAGTAGAGCGTCTCATCAGTTTCGCGTAGCGACACGCTAATGCATACGGCGCCATCAGTCGAATGCTTTACGAAATGACTCGCCGGCTGATCTGCTAGCGGAGGGCCGATTGCTCGGGCATTTTACGACTATCCAAACAAGTGCAAACAAACGCTTCCCTTCGTAAAGTGTTTCATGCGACACGGTGCAGCTTGTCAGAACACGGGTGCTGCTGTCGAGTGCGCGCTGGATATGCTCTGCGGCCTTCCCCATCGCCACTGATAAAGCGATCTCGATCCGGCGCGCTTTGTACAACGGGTTCTTGTCGGTTTGATGTCTTTAAACACACATTTCTTAGCCTCGCAATTTAGCTGCGTCGTTGCGGCGTCACAGCTACGCGTCAGCAGCAGGTGCGCGGCATGCTACGTAGTAGCCCGTTCGCTCGTCACTCCCAGTAAAAACGCTCCGTCGGTCTCGCCACGTGCCGGGCTGGGGAGCGTCGCGCGCTACTTCAGTATGAAGTGCGTGCTGCGCTCCTCATCGGCCATTCTCGCGTATCATCGCTGATACAGCGCGTGGGCGTTAGTAAGGGCGCTGCTTGCGCATGCGCGCTTCTCCCCACGAAACCGCTCTCCCTTACAATGCGCGCGCTGCAAATATAACCGCTAGCGGTCGCTCGATGTTCTCTGCGGCTTTTCACTTCCTCGGTTGACGCTCGCTCCACGTTTATCTGTCTGTACTTCCACATCACGAAGAAGCGATGAAAGCAACACTCCCTTCAACCATACTGAGGCCCCGTGCTCTGCCCTTACTCGTGTTCCCCTGCGTGAAAAAGGCGCGGAATTTTTTTTTCACATGCCGCCGGTAGGAATTACGACCGCCGCAAAATTAGACCCGGCACCAGCGGGGCCACATCTGAGTCGGAGCTTTTTGGATAAACAGTGCGCGATGCATCAAAGGGAACGAGCGCACGATTCTCCCCGTGCGGCTGCGAGTTCGCCGCCGATAAAAGTCACGTTCCGCCGATAGCAACTGCAGCAACGTACACTGCGAAAGGGCAAGGCCAGGCCGCACACATGCGGCCAGGTCTTTCGTTCGTTTTCCAGCCTTGAGCGGAGTGCGGGATCCATGTCCATGGTGTCAACAACGATCAAAAAGCCGAAAGAGCTTGCCCGTAGCAGACGGAAGTCTGAGGAGCGCAATAGCGGAAGTACGTCACCGCTGAGGAGCGCAGCATCATGGGAGAGAAGGCTCGCGTGCCGTCAACAGCGAAGAAAAAGTTGAAAGGAGGGGGAAATACGCCGCGACGATAATGCGCCGTTTTTGGTTTACGATTTCTCAGCTAATACTCATCGCTTTAACAAAATTCTTGCAGGAGGAGATTGCTAATACATTGCTTTATTTGGTTACATGTACATCCATGCATCGGCGGAAGGTATTTCAGCACCCCTTTAATATTATTGCACAGTTCGCTTCCTTTACTTAACAGAATACCCTGGCTGAAATATGACCGGCCTGCGACGTGAAAAACATACTTTAATTGGATCTCATTTATCGCGCTGATGGAACAGCACGCGGAGCGGCGCTCAGCAAATGGACATCAGCGTGGCATCATCCCGAGGTAGCCAAAAGAAGCGACGCGGGAGCACTCGTCAAAAACTTGTGACATCACTTCACGCGCGCGGTCCCGCGAGCATGCCGCGAGCGGCGACTGGGCGCTGGCGCATTCACAAAACGGGTGCACGTAGCCAGAGCTACAGGCATAACCACTGCCCAGAAAGGCACTATTGGCAAAAATAAAGTTCCACACACGGGAAAGGACGCGATAATATAGCCCGGAAGCGCAATAGAAGTCGTCATCAGGACTCTTATTAAAAGCGGTCATCCAAGTTCCGCCGCAATGGTAGGCCTAGGACCTTCAGGCAGTCCAGCCGTTCAGCTCCGGCGGCGGCGCAGCCGAAACAATGCCCCCACCGGCATTCGCAGTGTTATGACGTCCGCACAAAGCGGTGAGGTCATGCCGGGATACTGTCATATGCGCCGTTCTGGTTGAAAGCGCGGGAAATTGAAACCAACGATTTTCAGGCCGTTCAATGTAATTAATAATTGCGCGCTCAAGTATTTAAAAAAACTGGGTCCTAAATAGGGGTCTAAAGGTTGCGATTTTACGTGCGGAAAAGGTGGAGTACAATCCAAGGAACGCCCTGCCGTAAAAATGGTTTAAAGGCGTTGAGTATTAGCCGAGTTATCGTTCATTAAAAAGGGCCAGCAATAAGGCCTGGAGATCTTCCCCTCTCATCGCGACTCCAAAGCACTGTGGAAGCGGTGACATCACCGACCAGGCGCAAGGGCACCTAAAGAAACAGGGCAAGGTTCGAGATGCGCGCAGCCATTGGCTCCGCTCGGCGGAACGCCCCGCTTTTTTTAGCAGCGCAGGCTCCTCCTACAACTGTCAAGCGGGGCTGGCCGGGCCGCTCGAACCTCCCGGCGACCGTGGTCGCGTCGGCACGTCAGTTCTAGAATAGGGGACACGAGCGTTTAAAGCCCAGGCTGGCGGTCCCAAACACATGCTCGCTCACGACAGTAATTAAAGATTCACACCGACGACTAGCGACACGCTAGCGATTCCGCATGCGGCACTGTCGCGGCCAACACGTCCCTCCAAGGCCTCGATGCTCGGAAAAGGCTTAGCATCGCCGCAGTTATACAGTCACCGCTTTACGAAGCCGCACCGACGACGATCAGCAGCGCAATCTTTCACTGCACTATCAGCCCCTCTCACGCATTTATAAACTGATTGGAATTCAACCTACTTTTTTTTTTGCGACCCATAGAACATGTCGGCAGGCTTTCAAGCCATGACCAGTAAAGTGATGTTATACAATACTTGCGAGGAACCGGCAAGGTTGCAAAAACTGTTTTACCGTCTTCTTACATATACTGTGAATCGTAATGCCTTCTGGCAAAGCCGACAGCCCTGAAGGCCTGAAATTTGTTTTGGTCTTGCATATTCGCTGCTGTATGTTACTATCCTCTGGCTGTTCTCTTTGTTAGGAAGATTCCAGAATACAGAAGCTGACGCCTAGCTCCGACTCTTCGCGCTCCGCACAGGGCCGGCTTCGCAAGGAATTGGGCGACGCCAGCAATGTTTCTTCCGGAGCGGTAACAAACCGCTCCGGAAGAAACATTGCTGGCGTGATCATGCTATACAGGCGTGATCACGCCTTGACGTAAAGTATGCGATTTTAGATCTTTTATTATGATAAAAAGTGACGCATACGCAAAATTTGGAGCGGACAAGCATCAAAAGTCAACCGAGTGCAAAGAAAGAGCAGGGATAGCGAGCCCGACTGAAGCAGACGACAAATGCTAGAATCCCTAAGCTGACGTCACGGAAACGTAGGGTGCCTCGATGCGCGCCCGCTCCGCGCGCATCGAGGCACCCTACGGAGACGCACTTCTCAGCGCCGCTCGTGGTCGCGCTCACCACCTATGGACCTCTCCCGGGGTACGTCACGCGGCGGCCGTGACGTCACGGAAAGCGCACGTGCTGGGTGTGGCCGGGAGGGTGGTTGGCAAAACATTCGGACCGGCGCGCGGGGCGTATGCAGTGAGGCTGCATTAGACGTGCGCTAAAGTGGAGTTTTAAATGCGGAGCATTTCTTAGGCTCGCGATGGTCACTCGTCGATGTTGTCGCGCCGTCCACACACTCACTGCGCATGCGCGTCGCGTCGAGCGCAGGTGCGCGTCTCGGTACTCCTTCGCTCTCAACAACAGGTGGCGGCGGGTGCGGGAGGAGCGCGTGTACCCCGTGCGTCCGTCGCTCTCAACAACAGCTGGCGGCGGTGCGGGGGGGAGCGCGTCTGTGCGCGCATGCGTCGTAGCTACCCGTGCGCTGCGTCGCGCTCAACAGTAACGGCGGCAGGGCGTGTACACGTGATAACCGGCGTGGAAAGTTCCGCGCTGTGTACGGAAGTGTGCGCATGCGCCGTCTCTCCCCGTACTCCTTCTCCCTCGAAACGCGGGCGGTGTGTAATAAGCGGCGGAGCGCGCGTTCGGAATTCAGTCAAGGGCGTCTTGCTGGCTTTCGCTTGACTTGACGCTTGCTTGACTCGAGTAGATGCGATGGAAGCAACGTCTTCACCAGTTACGCAATCGCACGACCGCTCCTCAAAGACCCCTTGACAGTGCACTTTAGCGACCACAAAGCAGTCATGCTCTCCGTCCAATACAACGACGGCACAGCTATAAAGACAGACTTTAACTTTACACTCCTTGCCTTCGCTTCTCCTTCATTCAATAAATAAGAATAATAAAGACGAAATAACAATTAAGCATTCTCAAACCATACCCAATTACCCAACATTCACGCGATACCCCCACCACTCTGCGACGCATTTACTCGAGTTCCCCCAGTGGGAAGGTGCGGGCGGGTTTTTTTTTGTTTATGTGTTGGCTTTTCTGATGCCGGTGGGCTGCTGTGCTCTCGGCTACGCTAATCTTGCGAGCAAAATCAGCGGCATCAGACTTTTCGGAGTCCCCAAAGAGGTCAATTCGGCGTGTATTGCGGATGCGCGCAATGCGCCGAAGAGGCTGGCAGCCAAAGCAGCGACATGGTCTGCTCTTACTCGTAGCAACATTTCCCATTCTCGAACTTCTGCTGTTCTGTCATACCGTCTACATCGGCAGTCCGCGCTGATTCGTGCCATGAAATGATGCTGTTTATCAACCATCTGCTATCATGCAGCACTAGCAGAAATTTGTTCAAGTGAAATAGTGCCGGGGGTACGGGCAGACGGAAATTTTTTTGCTGCAAAATATTGTCATGTTTTGAGGAGGTAGAGTACTGTATTAAAAACACAATGAATGCCTAACCTGTTTAGGCGACGCGAAATAATGTTTCGACGAGGGATCCGCGATAGCCGCCTGCCGCCAGATCGACAACAAGTTTGGTCTTATGGGGGGATCTGTTCAAGACGAACGAAATTCATTGCTTGTAAGTGCAATAAATGTTTACCTTGATCAATTATATTCTGCCTTGAGGATGCGGCAAAACAGAGATGCTTGCCGTGCTCACATGTAGCATCGTGCCTTCGGCGCGAGATGGGCCGCTCACGCAGAAATCTCGAAAAATGTGTTTGCCCTAGCGAACAGACTCAGTGAATGTATTTTTGTTGCGTCTCCCGATGCTGGCGTATGCAGCGGGCGTAAAGGACACTAACTTTAATTATCATGAAATAATGACTACCGAAAATTATTTAGGACTGTCGCAAGTTATACGCACTAACCATATGTTGCTGCTATGTTACTCTCACAGCGACGATGAACCGTTTCGCGATTTCACTGGGGAAAAGGTAACAAAACAATCGGTCAATCACGAGAGAACGACATCATCGCGATATTTTATTGGAATAATTTTTGGCTTTTGCTCTTCATATTTTGCTTCGTTGCTGCCTATTTACTTTTTAATCCTTTCATGCTTTACCGTTCCTTTTTCCCCTCGACATGAAATCGTGTGCCCGCCACTGTCTCCGGGCGACGCAAAAGAGACCAAGAAAGGGAGCGTATACGCTGCCTGAGCACCGCGCTTAGCTTAAGCGGTCCTCGAAAGCAGCAATGAATTAGCTTTTCTTGGTATGTGTCCGAACACACAGAATCTTAAAAAATCATTCTTGGATGCATCGCAAAAAGCACCAACCTTAGAATGACTCGTTTAGGCTGTTCTGTCGCGCACTGATTATCCGAAAGCGTCGCCCTTCGTTGACCGTACGGTAAACGAAAGTGTTGCGGAGGTTGTAGATGCGGAAAGTTACATGGAGGTGCGACGACCACAGCTAGGATAGCTAGACCCCCACCTGCAATGTAGGCGGCCAGTGACGGCCCGAACCAACGGCACATCGTTCCTTTCTGGCGCCGCGCGGCCAGGCCGGGACGTCGGCCCAGGCGCGTTCTGCCAACCGCCCCGCACTTCGCGGCCGCCAGCAGGCGCCAACCGCGCGCACGTGCGCTCGCCGCGCACGTGCGCTTCGTGACGTCATAGTGTTTACATACAGGGAGAGGTCCATTGGCGATGAGATGTTTGAGTGGCGCCCCCTGGCTCTGACGTAAGCTTAGGGACTCGGGCCGCTGTCGTCTGCTACACTCCGCTTGTGAGGGGCAGCAGTGCCTTCTGCTATAAATCGCCCGCTTTGATGCTTTAGGGCGTTCAAAAAGCGTGTTTTCTAGTAATCCAGTTATTTTTGCCAGCTTTGACACATCTGAATAACTTCAGTCTGTATCCCCCACAGTTTGCAACACTTGAAGGGAGAGAGAACAACCTTCTTGAGAGCCTCGGTCAGAAGATCGTTTATAACTCGTCCTTCCTTGCTTATTCGCGGGTTCAGCGCTCAGAGCTCCTCGATAAGTGTTCGAAATGCATAGGCTTCCCTGAATGTTTTGAGATGTCTTATGAAGACTCAAGAGTCTAATGCTATGCGCCCAGCGGCGGGTCCCTCCGTATACACGTGCATCGCACAGCAGGAAATAAAGCGGCCGTCTTCTATTTCTTTCATTGTTGTTGACTAGTATCAGATAAATGTTTTTTTTCCATCTGTTCCCAACGCACTATTTTTCTGCACCATCACAAATGTCTTATTAGTAGTTTGGGAATGTTTGGTAGGCTCACGAATATTGTGTGTATATTTTCTTAAGGCTGTATGGCATACATTCCCTTTTAAAGCAAAGCTTCTACCTCTACCCCCCAAGGTTCTTTCGCGCGTTGGTGCACAGAAAACTCCCGGAAAGAAATAAAAGAATTTACTGCACCGCCAGGAATCGAACCAGGAACTAACAGAGTAACAAACCAAGAGCCCATAGTCTTACCGATTCAGCTACGAGCCCACGCGGAGACGGGGAAGACAAGTGGTTCACTCACCAAGCACTCTACGGGTTTAACCCCTGCATTCTCGCTAAATGCTACGCGATAGCGATTAAACGAAGCACACACTGACCCATGGCGTATCACTTCTAGTACGACGCCAATGGGCCTGTGGCTTCCAGTGTTCGCGTAAAAAATATCAGTTCCTTGTCATCCGCTCTCACGCCAGACGATACCTCAAGAAACACATTCAAATACTCCTTGATGGCCAGGCCATCACTCCAAGCCCCCGCATCAAAATCCTGGGCCTACATCTTCAGGCCAACACCAAGAGTAACATATCCTTGCAGTGCGTCAAACACACATTAATAAATCGTACACATATCCGGCGAGTTGCCACCAAGAAGCGAGGCCTCAAGGAATCCGATACCTTTCGATTCAGCTTTTGTCCTTCCAGAATCACTTACGTCAACCCCCTGTCTTCTTCTCCGCAAGGAGACATAAAGATGCTTTATATAATGATTAGAAAGGCGGTTGAGCAGGCCATTCGTCTTCCCATGAGGGCGCCCAGAGAGGCTGCTTAGCCGGGGCTCTAAAAGGCTGAGAGGTGGTCATCTTCTATCCAGAAGCTCCGAATGAGCAGAACTGCGGCGGGTTGCCGAATCCTTCACCAGATTGGCTGGGCAGCACAGAATATTCACTCCGCTTGATGTACCTCCTGGGCTTTTGGCGACAAGAAAAAAAGATGCTCCCTTTGCTTAGAAATATGAACCCCTCAGACGACGAGGGTCACCGACAAGCACGGGCTCAAGCGCTCAACACCACCAGCGGTGGGGATCATGCAGTTATCTACACAGACGCCTCCAAACATCGAGTGCAGCAGTACGTCATCATCGTGTCTACCTCCAGAACCAACCTCCTTGCTGTGCCTCACTCAAGACCGAAGACATGATGGCAGCAGAAGAGGCAGCCATCGCTTGGCTCTCAACCAAGGGTTTGTAAGGTAGTCACAAATTCCCACAAGCCTAACGGAACTACCGGTCGGTTTGGTGTCCCGACCTGCACTGCGTGTGCTAAGAAACCACTCCCCAAATGTTCCATTCAGCTCATCTGGACACCTGCTCACGCTTCCATGGAGGGCAACGAATACGCCCACCAAGCCTGCACTTTCACGTCCGGTGCTATGGAGCTGCACGAGGACAGTCACCCGCTTGTCTCATCAGGGACATAAACCAAAATTATCGCTATCTGAGGCAGACTCTACCTTTGGCTTACCCTGACCTTTCATAGAAGAACAAACTACCTACGGCTCATATAATCCGGGCTCCTTCCCACACCGATGCGTGTTCACTTAATGCATCCGAATCGCTAAGACGCTGCATGTAAATTTTGCTCATAAGTACGAACACTCTGCCACATAATCGGGGTGTGCAACTTTAGCCCTGAGCTCCTCCTCTCCTTTTGGTCAACTACCTAACAAGAGCAATGGGAGATGCTGCTATCCAGCCCCTCTCTCCTACCCAGCTTCAACTGGTGGACAGGGCACAGGCGGCGCGGACTGAATATGGGCTACAGTGAAGAAGGAACCAATCCCCTGGACCGCATTTTGGGCCGTTCAGAAGTCCTAATAGAAGTGTTTCCTCCTCCTCCTCCTCCTCCACCGTCTATGCCACCGATCTCATGGCCTCCGTCCGCTACGGTAAAGACGGAGAAGTGAGATCGTCTGACACCGGGTTTGAGCTTTTATTTTATAAAAAAGTTTCCACTGATGTGCTACACCAATACAGCTCAACCAACCACCGTTCATTCCTCATGCAATAATTTACCTGCGCAAGAATATCTCTTTGAAGTAATACAGGGTGTGGTTAAGTACATTTCACTTCTCTCTGGTTTCAGGATTTGTAGAGCGACGTGAGTGAATCATGTCGCATGGGTAATCGTTGATGGTGCCGTTTACAGCTTTGCTTCCAACCACATTCACCGAGTGGATTGGCGCCAATTTTTTTCACAAATTGGCTTTCGTTATGAATGCGTGCAAGAAGTGCATATCCGCAGCGTGCGTTGCGTATTCACATGCAAATGCAAATGAGAAGGTTTGTGCTACGCCACTGCGATCGCGCACCCAGCAACGTTGTCCAGAGTACTCGAAGGCAGCTTTTGTGGTCTGAATTTCTCTCGTAACCATCGTTATCACACGAACTGACTCTCAACCCGACCAATTATGACATGATTACGGTGTTGAAGGCTTGATATACACGATAACAAACACAATAAATAGCATACGTGCATATATTACTGCAATCGAAACCGATAAATATTCCCTAGCAGCTCTTTATCGTTTTCCAACGCTTCCAGGTGTAAAAAATAAATCGTGGTCTACTCGGGATGACGTCCGATGGATTGAAGAGGATTACTCTTACTCTCTTGTCCTAGACTGTGACCCAGCCCACTAATCAGCTCGATTTTAAAGTTAAAGTTTCCCCCTCCTCCTCCTCCTCCTCCTCATCTTCCATATTCTCTTGAGTGCAGTTTTCCTATAACGCATATCTGAATATTGGGAAGATATGGCTGCAGGAAATGTAAAAAAATAGCCCCCCAGGTCTGAACAAGCATAGTGTCACTGCATCTTTACCGTAGACGTGACTTGTTTTGATCAATGAACCTCCATATTGGTTGGAAACCTGGTATAAAGCCAGCACACGCCTGTACTTACAGAAGGTTATTTGGAACTCAATTTACATTTTTTGCGTGCCATAGCGCATGTCGGCATACTTTAATGCCATGACAACGTAAAGTGATGTGATGCAACACTTTCGAGCATTCGGCAAGGTTGCAAAAACTGTTCTACCTTACATATGATTACCGGGAATCGCAATGCCTTCTGCCAAAGCCGACAGCCCCAAAGGCCTGGAATTTGTTTTGGTCTTGTATTTTCGTTGCTGTCGGTTACTAGCACCTGGCTGTTTTCTTTGTTAGAAAGATTGCTCAATACAGAAGCTGACGCCTAGCTCCGACTCTTCCCGCTCCGCATAGGACCGGCTTCGCAAGGAATCCAAAGTATACTTAAACTCCCGCCCTGAGCTAGTTTATGTGATTTTAAGTCTGTTGTTATGATAAAAAGTTGCGCACTCGCAAAATCTGGTGCGCACAAGCATCAGACGTGAACTGAGCGCAAAGAAATAGCGGGGAGAGCGAGCCCGAGTGAAGCAGATCCCTAAGCTGACGTCACGGAGGCGCGCTTCGCAGCGCCGCCCGTGGTAGAGCTCACCGCCAATAGTGTCGCTCTGCCGGGCGGTGACAAGTTTTAGCTGCTGCGGTGTATGCAGTGTCGTGCATACACGGCGCAGGGGTCTCCTTGTCAGCCGTGCAGGCAGATGCTTGCCGCGGTAGCGCGTGTAGCGGCGTTTCCGCCTGCGGAGAATCTCCGTGTTTTTCAGCGCTACTCATACCTTGTAAACGACGCGCTACATCTACAAACTCAGCTAAGCTCGTGTGAGGGATAGCGACGATCGACATTCGTCCCTACAAGGATGCGCCGTGCCGCCGGTGCCGGAGCGCCGCTCGCCGGGACCGAATACGCATTTCCCCCAGAGCCGGGAACGCTGATTGGCTACAGCATTTAAAGGGGCCCACCAATAGCGGCTCCTGCTGAGAAGATAGGCTTCTGCTGAGAAGATAATGGTGTGTACGCTCATGGCTCTGCAAGAATTAAAGTTAGGACCATGAGCGGCGCAAGACACCATAGTTGAAGTTTTCGAGGCATCACTATAAAATTCGGCACATTTATATTTATCCTGCAGGGAGAAGAAGTGCTGTAGAATCACAGCACTCGGAACTCTGCTTTTATCCGTTTTCATAAAAGAAACATCACAACAAACAGCCTACAGTTGCCATGGTGGTATAACGTCAGAAAATGATGATGTGCATACATCTAAAAACCCAGCGGGAAGACCTGAAGCTTCCTCTCTCACCCTCAGTGAGTAGGGCAAAGAAACAGATGGACGATTTGAAAATGACAGGCCAACGCCCTGTTCAACCTGCAGCAAATAACTCCAGATATATACTTGTTCGCGACTCCACTGAAAGTGTTGGCGGAAATGCTGTCCCCCAGCCTCCCGCCGCATCTACAGCAGTATTCACTCGCGCGCCAGAAACCCAGTTGGAATATAATCTCGGCACAGTTTTTAGAGCCTAGCAGAGCATCTTTTCAGTGGCTGTTTGCGCGCGGGAACCGTCTTATCTTTCCCACACGGAGGCAGGCCCCTGTGTTTTCTTTTTTTTTGCGAGAGTTTGGCTTACGGCATAACAGTTATATATACAACATTGGATGATAAATCAGGTGATAGAGAAGTGCGCGGAGTATACTGAACCCCTATATATAGCTATGAGAAAGCATTTGACTCGGTCGAAAGGCTAGCAGTCATTCAGGCATTACGGAACCAGGGGGCAGATGAGCATTATGTAAGAATACTAGAGGATATCTACAATGGGTCCACAGCTACCATCATCCTCCATAAGGAGAGCTGTAAAATACCTATAAGGAAGGGTGTCAGACAAGGAGACACAATCTCTCCAATGTTATTCACAGCATGTTTACAAGAAGTATTCAGAACGTTGGATTGGGAACAGGTGGGAGTAAGGGTTAATGGAGAGTACCTCAGTAACGTCAGATTTGCTGATGACGTTGCCCTGCTAAGTAACTCGGGGGACGAATTGCAAAGCATGCTTTCCGCACTGGACGAACAGAGTAGAACCGTGGGCCTGAAAATTAATATGCAGAAAACTAAAGTAATGATCAATAACCTCGGGACAGCACAGCGGTTTGAGATAGGTGGCGAGGCAGTGGAAGTGGTAAGCGAATATATCTACTTAGGCCAAGTTGTGACCCCAGATCCCAACCATGAGGCAGAGATAAATTAGAAGGATAAGAATGGGGGGGGTGCATATGGTAGACATTCTCAGATAATGAATAGCAGCCTACCATTGTCGCTGAAGAAGAAAGTGTATGACAGCTGCATCTTACCGGTACTCACCTACGGGGCAGAAACCTGGAGGCTGACTAAGAGGGTTCAACTTAAATTGAGAACGACTCAGCGTGCAATGGAGCGGAAAATGATAGGTGTAACATTAAGGGACAAGAAGAGAGCGGAGTGGGTCAGGGAACAAACACGTGTTAAGGACATATTAGTAGAGATTAAGAAAAAGAAATGGACGTGGGCAGGGCATGTAATGCGAAGGCAAGATAACCGCTGGTCATTAAGGGTAACAGAGTGGATCCCTAGAGAAGGCAAGCGTTGCAGGGGGCGGCATAAAGTTAGATGGGCAGATGAGATCAAGAAGTTTGCGGAGATAAATTGGTCACAGTTGGCACAGGACCGAGGTAATTGGAGAATAATGGGAGAGGCCTTTGCCCTGCAGTGGGCGTAGATAGGCTGATGATGATGATGATGATACAACATCACATTGGTTTCACGCAGAAACGTCAGCAGAGACCGGTACTGAGGGCCCCATATCCACCGCTGTAGATCAGGGGGTATCCCGGGATGGATCCCTGTGCCCCGGAGGTGTTGGTTGCAGGCGAGAGGTTTGAAGGGCAGGGCAGGTCCATAGAAGGTGGCTCGTGTCGGCTTCGGACGCAGGGACCGTACAAAAGGGACAGGTGTCTGCAAACGGTGCGGGATAGCGGGCAGGCCAAGCGTGGGTTACTGCTTGGGATAAGGCCACCCCTACTCGAAGCCTCCGCAGCAGGACCTCCTTCCAGCGAGGGAGCCCACTGGGGAGGTCAGTTCCACGCGGTGGAAGTAAAGCACGCGTGGAGCGGCGGAGGTTCTCCTTTTCCACCAGCAGTTCTTCTAGGGTGGACACCGGAAGAAGTGGTAGCGGCCGTGGAAGGTCTATACGCCTCGAGCTTCGCGATTGCTGCGCCGCCTGCCGCCGCTTCTCCGCGGCGTTTACGGGATGGCGCTGCGTGACTGATAGGGGCTTGTGCAGTGTTTTGGTTCTATTTCGCTTCTTTTCACCTTTCCGCGACCTAAAAAAAAATTTTTATGGTGACGTCTACAGGCAAAGAGGACGTTTAGGTCACTTAAAAAGCAGCTGCGTCTTCGTAGAGTACGCGATCGCCTGCAAGAGCTACCCGGGAAAGCGGTTCTGCGCGCTTCGTCGCCGCTATTCCAGGGGTCGGCAACGGCAGCAACATATCACCCATGTCACCCTCCCAAAACACCGGCTCAAATGAATTCTACTGACGCCTCGTTAGACCTGATACTGGCACAATGAGAGGGGGGCTTCATTTTGCAGCGTGGACAACGAATGCGGCTTCGTTTCGCATATATACGCCGCAGAAAAGTATGTTTCGGGGATGTGATTACCCAATTCCCCGGGCAATAACTTACGCCTTTTATAAGAATACAGTCGATCCCGGATATATCGAACTCCTTGGGAGCGCGAAAAAGTTCGATATATCGATAATTCGAAATATAAAATGTGCCCACCTGAAGCTTATCTGCAAACTCCGCACATCACAGAGATTTCCAAAATCGCGGAAAACGGTAGCAACCCGATTTCTTCCTCAAAGCACGAAAAATACGAAACTCGTCTGGGAGAAAAGTCTGTGAGCTTCGCTTGCTGCATATTCTGCGTCAGGAAGTTCACAAAACTGTCCTCAAGCTTACTAATGGCGTTTAAATGAGAAAGCCCAGCACCGTCAACTGCTCTGCAAGGCCGCGAAATACGCAAGCTCGTTTGCCGTAGGCGATTGGGAACGTCATCAGGGTCGCTAATAAGGTTGGATACTTCGGTAACGAGGATCTCCGCAGCGATCGCCGCATCGTTTCGATCCGCCACACTTTTGATCAACATTTACGAACTTACGTGCATGCTGTTGCAGCATACGGAATGGCGCATGGTAATGTTAACGCTCTCTGATTCACTCTCGAGGCACTGAACGCTATCGTATTTTGTGTCCGCACAACTCTCGTCTAGATTAAATACTGGTCAGCCTAAATTTAACTGAGGACGGAGACAAAGACGAACGACGAAGCACAAGTACTACACTGTTGCTCATTGACCACGTGGCTATAGACGAGGGTAAAGATGTACAAGGCGAGGCGTAATAAAAATTCAGTTGGTAGTGTGAGCGCTTGTGCTTCGTCTTTCGTCTTTGTCTACCTCCTCAGTTAAATTTAGGCTGACCAGTATTTCATCAATTATGATCCAACTAGCTCACATTCTGCCTATTCTCGTATAGAGCTGCGACGAAGTCGCTCTTCTGAACCAGCTGGAGTAACACGCATATAACACACTCCAGAGTGGCCGGGATGCACTGCGTTCGCCTTACGTCAGCTTGCTACGAAGTGTCGTGCTCAAACGTGCTGTGAGGAATTTCGAATTTCAAACGCCTCTGCAACCGACAACTACTTTTCACTGGCCTCCACCCATCTTATGGTGTCCGCCTTCGTTGCTAAGTCCAAATTCTTCCGTTCTTTCTGCGGCCATGGCTCCGAAGACACACTACCGCTAACAAAACAAGCACGCACCACGCCGCACCGGTCTCCATGCCAGCAGAGCCGCCGCTGGGTCACAACGCCTTCCCTCGGTTTCCCAATCACACCCTGCGGTCGTGCTAGCGCAGCGAGAAGGTCGAGCAGATATTGAAGGCATGGAGTTTCTTCGCAAGTATTGCCAGCCACCCAAGTGTGAGACGGGCGGAGAGTCATCATCCCCTACGACCCCATCAGGGGAAGCGCACTTGCAGGGGAACTTTCATCATGGCGTTCGATATATGGAATTTGACGGCGGACAAGAGTTCGATACACGTGTACAAAAGTGCTATACTTTTGCGTATTATTTCCAAGGGGATGTTTGTACTCTTCGATATATGCAATAATTCGATATATCCGGGTTCGATATATCCGGGATACACTGTATAAACCATGTGAAAATGTAAAGTATATTACAAGACTGTGCGTCGTTAAATATGTGCCAACACACGCCATATAGCAAGAACCAAGGCACGTTAATGAAGCCACGGAAAAATAAATGTTGTGCAAGTGCGGAATGAAGAAACGTAATAGCTATAACCGAAGTGATAAAAAAAAAACAGTGCAGCTTCTGACATGCTAAAGACGTTCGTCTACACTATAGGTTTCACTAGACCAACTATACGCGAAATGCACAGCTATTTCGCGAGACATCGGCGGGGGGTGGGGGGGGGGGAGGTAGAGGAGGGGGACGCTGTGTACAAATGCTGAGCGGAATCAAGCGATGAACGTTTTAGTAATCCACACACAAATCTCGCGTTCACTTTCATTTTGTTTTCTACTTCAACGAAGAGCTGATCGTCCGGCGGACGCATTTTTGGAAGTATACAGGGTAGGCTGTTCAACAAGCGTTGAAAGATGTCGTTGGAAGAGTGTGGTATGTAATAAGGCCCTCTGATTTCAGTTTCTGATTTATTCTGCAGGCTCCCTGTGCCGTATGACGATATTTCGAAGAACCACTTAGTCGCGGACGCGGATTATATTGTAAGCCCGTCTCCGTGCAGCTCGCAAAGGATATATGTAGCAGATGAATGTCTGCGGGCGCTCGCCTCACGACAAGGCGACTCTGTCGTGTGCTGATCCCCGAATATAATTATGCATTGTCCATCGTACTTTTGTTGAATATTCCCGAAATTAACACAGACTGGCTTGTAAATGGTGGTGATCAATATCTGAGGTATAATATTGGCAAACGTAACTGGCGTGCTGTCAGGTATGAGTGCTCCGCTGATTATGTAAGCGCACAAAACCGATTTAAATCGTAGTGTATAGCTGTAGCATGAACAAGTGAGGAACCGGTGGTTACGGAGACACGGCTAGTAAATTCAGGTCAGTGTAACTACAATCGGCTCCATCATACGCCGGTTCCGCGACGCTGGCCTGTGACACATACCTGGCGCTTATACACACCGAATATACCACACTAAGATCGCGTCAGAAACATTTACACTCTCGTAAACACACCCCATTTGCGAACAGAGTGACTGCTCCACATAAACATGGATTTCAAACGCCCGCAAACGGTAAATCTCAGTCGTGAACGTGCCGCAAAAGCAGAGGCGGAACTGGGGAGTGCGGCGCGAAGTCCCGCGGCTGCTTTCGAAACGGGCCGCTAGAGGATTTCAGTGGCGCCCCTACAGGCCGCGCTCGAGGCGTATACGGCGACAGGCGCGATCCGCCGCTATGTGGGAGGAAAACATGTCCCAGCGAACCCACAAAACACGCACAGGGCATGGGTATGTGTCCAGGATTGCGTGAATATGTTCCGACATGCTGGTGCTACGCGCAACGCGACTGTAGATCACGTATCGCTGTCGTTGAGTCCGTGTAAATTTCCAGTTTTCACACGCTGGTAGTTACTGTCGATGCAAGCGCTTGGAGACCATCCGAATTGGAGTAAGTTCTGCCAACAGGCTTGGTAGAGGTCGGAGGGTCTCGTAGGCGCAGCACTGGTTTAAGGTTGGGTGAGAGGGACAAGCCAAGGCTGTGGTTACGAGGCAGTCGTGTGCCCCGGCGTCCACGAAAGCCTGCATGACTCGTGTCCGCGTCGCAGGCGCCCAGTGACGGAGATGAAGGAGGGCTGCATCCGGAGGTTGATGAAGGCCAGTGGTTCGGACATGTAGCCTTGCCAGAGGCTTGTTGTCCGTCACCCTGATGGTAGAGCCAGGGCGGTCTAGCCCCAGAAAAGGCTGGCATCGTACCAGGAACGTGGCCCATATATGCAGCGAGAGCCGCGCCTCCGGTACATATCCACGCTTTAGCAGGCGAGCGGAACGACGCTGATGGGTGATCTCATCTAGCGTGTTTAGCTGGGCTTCGGCTTGTAGCGGGGGGATTGGTGCTGTGCGAGGGAGGCCAGCAATGGTGCTCATGGCGGCCCTGTTGATGGCCTCAAGCCTAGCCCAGTCCGTTTGCGTCATGTGCTGGAACTGGGGCTGATACACAATCCGTGGCTGTAGTATGGCGCGCTCTAGGAGACGGGCAATCGTCCAGCAGGCCGCAGCCCAGACTTCTGAGCGATGCAGCGAACGAGGTGAGCATCTTGTCCGGCTTTCTGTCGAGTAGATCGGAGCCACTGAGCTGCTGACACTGATGCGATATTTCTACTCCTAGGGCCCGAAGACGGTCAAACCGTGGGTATGTCGTTCCCATTCAGTTGCAGTGAAATGGGAGACGCTGCAAGGAGGCGGCGGCCTCAAGCGTTGGCCACGGGAAGTAAAGCAGTCTTATCTTGCGAGAGAGTGAGACCCGCATACTCGCACCATGCATCCCTGGCAGTCTGTGAGTGCTTGCTGGAGGCACTCGGCTTGTCGTGACAGGTCTGGATGCACTGACCACACCGTAATGTCATCCGCGTGCATGAGGACATATAGATCTCGGAATGGGCGCACCGCCGCTAGATCCACGTTGTACTTTTCCCACTAACACGTGAATTATTCCTCTTTCCTGTACTGACGCTACAAATACCATTGCGGCGAAAGGTATTCTTGAGCGCGAACCCACTGGCTCGCGCCTCTTTCATTCAGGCAGGTGCATGCCGTGCAGAGAGGACGCTCTGTGGAACAACGGGGTGAAGTAGTGTCACTGTACAAATTGAAATTTTTTTCCTTGCTAAAACAAAAACTGTTCTGATTAAACCTTCTGAAATAAACTGCGATCATTTGTGCTAGTGAATGGCTTGTATTTGATATTTTTACTACGAGCACAACAATGCGCAATTTTAAAGGGTTTAATAGGCCAGAAAGGAGATTTTTCCAAGTTTCTCACACATTTCACCTTTTTCCAGTGTAAATATAGTTTTTACGAATTTTCCACAATTCTGAGATACAGGTACAAATGCTTCATTGGCTGAGAGAATGTGCTCGTATTTGCTAAAAATGTTTGAAAATGCTCGACATCGTGTATTTTCTGAATGGCGTAATCACAGCAAAAAAAGGAAAAATATCTTAAAAATGCGGCATAGACCAGCCCAGGGCGTCGAAATGATGTTCACAAAAAATGGTGGCAATTGTAAGAGAAGTTACTTTTTCATGAATTTTTTCATAGACGTAAGTTTGCTTTAAACCCTGGAGGTAAAGGGGCCACTAGAAAAAGAACAAATTTTTTGTGGACATAAACACTTTCAGGGAGCATTGTGGGCCATGCGAGGATGACCCACCAATTTTTACCGAGCAAATCCGTGATGGTCGATTTTACGGTTGGGACATTTGGCATGGAATGACCCAGCAGAGTAGCCCGCGCCGCTGGGCGTTCGCTGATCACGCGAACACTTCCTGAGACGCAGCAGAAACGCGCCGTGTCCGAGAAGATTGCAGCTCGCGCTGCCCACAAATTTTATATTAGGGAGTATTGTAATCTGCAGTGCATTTTTAACGCCTATTCCTTCTTCTGTTTATTTTTCGCATCATCTGATAACCGCAATACCGCCGTTAGCTGCCGACTGCGCAACTTGCCAAAGGGGCATCGGCGGAGGAGAGGGAAAAATAGTTGTGAAAGAGGTGTCAGAGAGGGCGAGGAGGAGCGCCGGAGCGGCGCCGAGTAAATCGATGACACCGGAATGAAAACTGGGGTGGGGGGGGGGGGGGGGTTAGACATATCTTTGCAGTAAAATTCGACACCAGAAACTACACTATTACCTGCATGCTTTTGTTCGCACAATTATTAAACACGTTACTGCACACACATACCAAACGACGGGCGGCGGCCATTCCGAGGCATCGGCCGCCGCTCGCCCAACTTTCCCCGAGCGGCCCGTGAGGCAGCGACCGTCGGCAGGCGCGAAAGTTGGGCGAGCCTCGCCCAACTTTCCCGAGCGGCCTGAGGCAGCGACCGTCGCAGGCTGCGAAAGTTGGGCGAGCGTCGGTTGCGGCGGCCTGGCCCGGCTGCCGGGGAAAATGGACGTCAGCAGCGCCTGCGACGTCACAAACCTAATTTCTCCCCTCACCACTCGTTGCCATGGCGATTAATGCAACGGTTTTTTAGACGCCACGTGCCACTAGGGGAGGATTTGGCGCTGTTGGTGCGAACTACGTAGGGTGCCTCGATGTTCCTCCTCGCCCGGAACATCGAATCACCCTAGAATTACGCGGGACCACGGTGGATGCTACAGAGGCCGCCCCGTGGTACAGCGGCGAGGCCTAACAACGCCGTGAGGCGAAAAAGAGGAAACACGCTACTGTTGCGTACAGCTTCGCTACCTTCAAGTCTTACGCATTAGTGTGAGCTTCCATCGTTTTCTTCATCAACGAGCACGGACTGCAGCATATTGATGCATCAGTTACCAACATGGAGTTACCATTTCGGCTGGCGTTTAGCGTTTCGGCTGGCGTACCCGAATGGTTGCCAGGCCAGGGTGTTCTCTCCGCTAAAAGAGCGAATGCGAAGCAGTGAGTGTTATTGCTCAAGCATACGCACCGTACTGTTTCTCTACAGGTGCTATTTCTTGTTCTTTAAGCAATTCTTACTGCTTCTTGCGAAACTTGAAACTAATAAATAGTAGCGCTTGCACGGATTACACTGACGAAATAAAACACAGGTGAGGATCACGCATTGCTGTGGGTTATGAAACAAGCTCCTACTTGTATGCTCTGCGATCAGTGTTACAAATACTTTGTAGCCGTTTTAAGTTTAGTTGGGCTTTGTGATCAGGCGAATGTTATAGACATGTTAAAAGTGTTCTATGTGTTGTGCAATGTGTATGTATCCGTGTCCTACGCTTGCACTGTTGTCTATTGCATGAATTGTGCGTTGGCAATGCCCCCAATAAAGTGTATGTGGCTGTGTTGTGCTATGTTTCTTCCCAATCTGTGCCCGCCAATGTTCGGCCTCTGTAATGTTGCCTACGTAAGCCATCGATGTAAACGCCCACTGACAGTGATGTTTAGTAGCTGCCACTCCCCGCTTTACCCCTTTTAAGCGTGTTTAGCGTCATTTATCGGTCATTTATGAATATTCACGACTGGTTTAATTCGAGATCGCTAGGTGGCGAGCCGTGTCATCTAGCGTCACTCGCTAGTGTCAGTGGCGTCCTCGTTCCGACGAATGCGGCTGTTGGTCTTCACGCCGCCTGCGCCAACGTTTGGCGCCTTTGCGCTGATAAACGCGATTGCAGACCATCTGCGTGTCGATGCATCGGTTGTATCAAGGTGAGGGGACTAACAACGACTAGTTCTCAAAATGGCCGCATTGGATGTTTGTGATGCCCAGCGGATTACGCCGCACGCGGCTCTTTTTGCGCCGCACGAGACACCCTGAAATTAATCTAACCCCTCGTATTCAGCAACGTTTGTATGTGTTAATTTTTTCAAAAAAGTAATTGCTTCTAGCGGACCTACGGGCTTTTAGGCCGCTGCTGATGCTGCACGCATGTTGCTACGGGGGCCCGACCACCGTTTCGTCCTCGATTGCCGCTTACCGCAGCGCCACCTGTAGCGGATGGAAAGAGCGGATTCGCTCTTTCCAGCGACGCTGGGGCGGTATTCTCGTGTTTGTCCGTTTTGAGTCCGTTTTATTGTGACGTACTTCCAGTTGTAGGCGGGCTTTGGGTTGACTTTGTTCTTGCGAACTGCTCTTGAAGACACGTTTTAAACGACTAAACCAATTTTAAACTATCGTTTATGAATTCATTGTTCTGCCAGCGAACCAACAAGGCGACGAAAAATCGCCTGCTCCGAGAAGCCGCGCCTCATATCTCCACCGTGCTTGCATAGCGTCACATCCGGGTGTTCACTTTTAGCCAATCAGGGCTTGCTCAAAACGGACACAAAACGGGCAAAACATGAGAATACCGCCCCTGGTGACGCCGCTGGGAATTGGTCCGAAGAAGGGAGACGGTGATCGGCGGACTGGTCGTTCAGGCAGAGGCGGCTGGCGGCATCCGTGCGGCTACATCGCGGCCTTGCATAAGCGGAAGGAAAATAGTATTCGCAAGTATACGAATCGAAAATGCCGTATAATTAAATCGGGAAGATATGCGCTACACAAGCGTCCATACTGCCTCAAGTTTCTTGAAGCTGCGGAAGCTGCGGGTAAATGAAAAGGTTGTGGACCCCGTCGGTGCCTGCTGCGGGAAAAAAAAAACACAAGTCTTTAGGGTACATCCATACGTACGTGGTGCTTAAATTACTCTCCACTAAATTACAGCTGTCAACTAATAGTGCTTTGCTGTGAGGGGGCCGCTTTTTAGGCGTTTTGTATAACCTTGTGATCGTCTTTTTCGGATACTATTTACATTCATTGCCGCATAACATGTCATCCGATCTTGGCTTACGTGTTGCTAAATTGTCTCAATTCCACCGCTTTCAAACACATAAGCAGCAGAGGCTGTCCGATGCGCTTGCTGTAATTTTTTTAAAAAGAAACAGATGAACACATTTTGCACGCAAATGCGAGAAGCGAATGTGACGATGCGTTCATTGATTAATGACTGGATAGTATAAATACTTAAGCTGAAGCAAAATGCTTTAGCAATAACAATAACTTTAGGTCTGTTAGTTCAAATGCGAGGTCTTGAATGCATTTGGTAACCCCCGTTTTTGTTTTGGTGATAAGCATAGACACACTTAAAAATATTACCAGCAGTCAAATCAACATAACGTAATTTTAGCCAGGAGATTTCTCTTAAATTATGACAAGCCAAAAGCGTATCTGAATGTGTATTTTCATGTCCGCTTCAATGTCACACGCCAGTGCATGCTGCATGCATGCGTAAATACGTATGCTAACATTTTAGTTTGCTTACCACTTGATACTACGTAATGGGAGCCTCCTCTTCGCGGTTTTGCTGCCCAAAGTCACAACTGGGCTTTACTGTACTCAAGAAAAACTCCGCAATACGCACATATCGCCCGCACATGGTGCGCATAGTGTTCTGCTTAGCAGGCACACAGGAAAAAAATAAATACGCCTCAAGTATAACGTGCACTGTGATGACGTACAATGCAAACATGTCCCCCAAATTGGCGTTGCATATTCTATAGCAGGTTGTTTTCCCACTAAGGCGGGATTGTTCTCAAACCACTCCCGTGCGGCCTGAGCCGTGCACAGCGGATTGCGTCTCACACGGCTTTTTCAACACCGCACCAGACACCCTGAAATGAATCTAATGTTGTCTCGCATTCAGCAACATATGCTTGTGTTTATTTATTTTCAAGAAAGTAATTGTTTCTAGTAGAGCTGCGGGCTTTCAGGCCGCTATTGATGCTGGCGCGCATGTTGCTACGGGGGCCCGATCACCGTCTGGTCCGCCATTGCCGTTTTCCGCAGCGCCACCTGTAGGGGCTTGAAAAAGCGGATACACGGGCCTTCCGAGGACGAGACCTCCGAGCCTCTCGTCAGTTTCAGGGAAATTACCCTGCATTACCTCGTCCCCCGCCGTACTACCCCACCACCGCACCACCACCTATCCTCCGAAGCTGCTCGCATGTGGCGGATACTACAAGAGCAAACCTTTCCTCATCATGCTCAACTAATACATACACATCCACATCAATTCCACACAACCGACGTCCCCAAGTGCCATCAGCTGGACACTCTATATCACCCTCTGTGCGAGTGTCCTGATGACCCATGCTCCCACTCGCCTTCTCATCCCACCGGAAGCAGGCCCTGGACAGCTCTGGGGAGCCCAGCCAAGTGCTGGTTACCCCCCGAGGTATGGCGGTTTTCTAAATAAAGTTTTGTTCTCTCTCACGCAGGCGCCCCCTTTCCTGCTCGCGGCATCGCTCATCGTCAGCTGCTCCCGGGTATGACGCGTGGCCTACCCATTTCGAAGTAACGTGCGGCCCGCTGCTCCGCCCGCACCGCCGTGGTTATTGAGCTGTGCTTCGGGCAGCAGCTGGCTGCGCCCACGCTCTGCTACGACAGAGACCTTTTTCGCTCCCTCTGATTACACCTGCTAGATACTTCTGGTGCTCTGATGCATCTACCACTGTCGGTAGATGCGAGAGTGTAGCTACGTCACCTATAAACCCAGCCAGCCTCTCTCCCCATAACTTCTGACCCCTCTCCAACCTGTTTTTTTTTTCACGCATGCGTACACGGAACAGCAGGATTTGCCTTTCGCCTAGCCGTTTAAAGCTTCGCTTTAAAAAACAAAATTATGTGTTCTTATTACCGCGCTGAGGGAGTTCAAGTTTGAAGAATGAGTGAATCGGCGAAATCAGCATGGTTTTACATCACCAGGGGGAAGCGTTTAGCTGTCATTAACGCATCACGGAACCGATGTAACGACCTTCTGTTTCTGTTGCCACTGCACGAACGGCAAACGCCGTATTGCAGCGGGCGATATCCTGGTGGCGGTGACGGCCGTGGAAGAGAAAACGCAAAATGAAATTCGGAAGTCGACATTAAACAGATAGCTGTTGCGGACCTCGGAAGCTTGAAAAACTTGCCAGAATACATCTGCTCAAATGAACTCCGGTTAATGAACCTTCACCACGAGGAATTTCCCCACAAACATCATGCGCCTGAAGTTCTGCAAATGACACTCAAGGACATCCTAGGCTGCTTGTCTGGACTCAGTGTTGTCATGGGGCAGAATTTGCAGGAAAGACTCAGTAAAGCGAAGGCCTTTGAAAGATACACTGCTCAAGAACTTCAAATTGGCGACTTCGTTCAACGCTACCTCTATGCTCTGGCGAGATAGCATTCGTACAGTCGGGAGATGTGGACAAAATTCTGGAGAACCGGAAGGTATGAGGCCAGAGGCGGTTCGGAAGCCAGGCGTAGCGTCGGCGCGTAAATGCCAGATTGGAACTTTAACCCCAAAGCAACTTCCTTGGTTGAGTACAGAAAACGGACCCCACCCCCCTTCTTTTTGTCCCCCAGTAGCTATTGGCGCGTGCGCTACTCCCGTACCTAGCACCCGTGCTGTCTGTCCACCATCCTTTTCGGGCGCCCCGGGCAACACACGGGCGCCTTTTAAGCTTGCTGCTAGAATAAGGCGTCTACGAGTGCCGCTGCACTTTTTTTTTTCATTCCTGCTTCTTCGACACCTCTCGACGAGTTCGTACGTGCACCCCCGCCGAAAAAAAAAGCTCGTAAATGAAAGCGGGAAAATGTTTGTGGCAAACCACGTAACTGGCAGTCAGGGGGTCACAAAAACAAAACGAAACAAAACAAGAAAGGTTGGAGAACATTGCAGAACAACAACAAAAAAGCACCCAGCGGAGGTTTCGAAAAATCCGGAGTCCCTCCTTGTAGCAGTGAAGTCGAGGGTTTGACGGAAACCCGTCTGGTCGGGAAGCGTGCATGAACTTTTATTCGCCTCATTGTGAACAAGGCTTCAGTAACGAAGCCGAAACGTCTTGTTGTTGTTTTAAAGTTTTTTAAGTTTATTTTGGTCGGTGTCTCCGTTTCCACTCCACTCCTTGTAGCAAAGCTGAATTCATTGCGTGTTAAACAGAAATTTCTATTGGATAGTTCCTAAGCCTTTTTTTATGATCGCAATGTGTCAGTCATCGAACGAAATGAAATGCGTGAGCACTCTTACGTTTGCGTCACGATATGGGCCTCTGAACCGTATATTGGCGAGCCAACTGTTTTTCTGGTCCTCACAGCCGTACGGGTATGGGCCGTTTCAGACTCCTTCAGAATGGTGCCCCGCCGATTTATTTCTTCTTACCCCGTCATGGGTTCGCTCAGCATAAACACCTGAGAACTGTTTAAGCTGCGTTTGTTTCGTCCTGTTCCCCCTTGAACATGCATTCCTGTCTTCATTTTTCGCCGCCCAACAATTTTGCGGGGTTAAAATCACGGAGAGAAGCAACACGATACTATGCAAGAAAGAAAAAGCGAAAAGGAAATGAACCATGTAGCGCGTGAAAAATACAGCAAACTAGCTTCGTGCTTAGGAGAGGTAGTGGTTATGTTGGGCTTTCCAATCGGATTACCCGTATTGCTCCTGCTTCTTACTTTTTGGGCTGCGAAATAGAATAAAATGCCTCTTTCGTACCCGCGAATGCGATGAAAACAAACAAAAAGAGGGGGAGAGGAAGAGATTGCAGGGCGAGGAGGTAGTTAACGAAGAGGGAAAAAAAAAAAAAAGCTTGTGTACATTAGGCGAAGGTGTCACATAAACTGGTGACCGCCTTCCGCCGCTCTATTAGCGGTGAGGGCATTCGTGGCCTGGCAACCGTAGTAGCCCGGCGGGAAAATTTTCGGGTACGCCAGCCGAAATGATACCGAATAAAAGGCGTCTTGAGGACTGCATAAGAGGGATTAGCTCCCAGGCTGAGCGTGTGTCGGCAACCGTCGGTGGAAACACATAATAGCGACTACCAGCCCCCCTGCCGACGACAAATAATTTAAATATCGCGCCTATGGGAAAGTGACACCGCAGCGTCTCCTTCCGGAGTCCCGCTACATTCCTTCCTAACCGCGACCAACCACAGAGCATCGTTTCGGCGTACTCGATCTACAGAGAAGCCACGTTCTCTCTTCGCGGCGTGAATAATGCAGGCTGTTCCCGCCTCCGGCGATTCAGGAACGGACACTGTCGCTTGCCGCCTGAGCCCAAGGCGGCCTCGGCAACCCCCTCTCCCCCATCGGCGTTTCCACGAAACGAAGACGCTGTTCGCGATAAATGCGGGAAGCCACGCGAAAACACACGGTTCCGTGCTGCTTCTTCACACCGCACTTTGTCGAGACAGGGTTAAAGGGGTACTGACACAAAATTTTGAAGGCGAGATAACTTCGGAAATAGATTGGTGTGGACACATATACATCATCTGCAGAATATCAGCGGCGAATACAGCCTAGAACATATTTAAAATTAATTTTAAAGTGTGAGAAATGCAACCGAGCAGCCAGCAGAGGACCACGCGCAATCGACATCCCGTGGGTATTTTGTAAATAAACATGGAGGAAAGAATACTTTCTTTCCTCCATGTAAATAAACAACATCCACACACGTCACGAGTTTGTGTTTGCTGCTTCCGCACTGCCGGCGCTTTTCGCCGGCTTGTCCGGCTCGCCGCTCCAATCGGAGGGCCGGAGGGCGGAGCTTCTGCTCTCGAGAACGAACGACCCGATCGTTGGCGGCGGAGGCGCAGTGAATTCGTCAGCTCATCGGGCAGCTTGCCGCGACCAAAGTTCTACAGCGATTCCAGGCACTCTGTTTCTATTACTTTTGATTTACATTGGACGCGAAAACGCGCCGGAGACACAAAAAGCCCACTGAGCGAGCCGCATGGTCGCTGTGCAGGCGGCGGCCACGGCCGCGAATTGGCCCAGGCCGGCGCCGGTAGCTCGAGTGATAGCTTTTACAGCTGCACGAAATTGCACCCAAGTCCCAACCACGGCAGTTTATATGAGAAAGGAGTTAATGATGCGATGGCGGGTTGCATTAAAAATTGTCATCTGCACCGCTTACTAGAGCGGCAATCGAATATCCGCCGCAGTGCTAAGCCGAACACATCTGTAGGCGGACCTGTAGGCAGACCGCCCGGCTGCTCCCAGCGCGCGTCGTTCTCTTGCCGCGGCAGCATTTGCACTCGCAGCGCCTGCGTCACGTCCACGGTCGCTTTTTAATTAAGCGGCTCACGAGATCAGTACGTCGGGGCATTGGCAGAAACTGCCGGCGACACGGATTCGACAGGGCTACGGCAGCTTTGCTGTGTGATATCCCTCCGACGGTCACGTGGTCAGCTTTGTTCACACAAAATCCATCATTTCGCGGCACCCGCTGAAACCGAAACTGCGACTGGCCGCATTGAAAATTCCTCTAATTAAACAACGGTTGCACGCTGAAGCAAATGAGTTTCTACTGGTGATAAGTAGGTCACTAGCTACTTATCGCAAAAAAAAAAAAAAAAAAAACAAGATGCAAGCTACACTGGCCGAGGTTGAGCAGTTTCGCGTGTGCCGTGAAGGGCCGTTCTGCGCAAGCGCGAGGGGCATTGAACTGGCTTGGATTGTATTGGATTAAAGTGGATTGTGTTGCGTCATAGCCGCGCAGACGCACTGGCGCCGGCGCGTGCCCAGGGGCCCTATTCTCGACTGCACAAATTGCCGGCAATTCAGGCAATTTTCCGGAAGTCTTTTCTGATTGGCTTTCAATTTTGGTCACGTGCTTCTGGTTGACAAAGCGGTTGTGTGTGCTGTCGTCATTTTGACGTTTCATGTCGTTTACGGACACCAGTTCTAAAGTTTGCCTTATTTCTCGTTACTAAAGGAGCATAATTCTTGGCTGGCAATGTAAAACCAGACTAAATGCAGCGGACATGACAACGTAAGCCTGCCTTTGCTATTCAACAACAATACTGCTTGTAATACACACCCCCTCTGTGATTGGCTGAGAAGGCGGGACGTAATTTAAACAGTTGGCGGGAACGATTACGTCATGCATTGGCAACTTCAGCCTGCGTAAAAGTGACGTAATGCTACGTAACAGCTTGAAAATGGCGGCTGTTTTTGTCGCAAACTACAAGCAAAATAGGGCACAATATTGCCCCGGCTTACGGCGCCGCGAAATGTGCGGCAATTTGCAGCAGGCGCAGTTTCGCATGCGCGCTGTTTAAAGCATGTTTCCTACCGAAACAAATTATAGTTTCAACTGCTTCCAAGTCAGCGATCATGGAACCTACAAATAACATGCAGTATTTTGCTTTTATGCTTGGCAATGAAATAAAAATTATTTGTTTGGCGTAACCGCAACATAAGAGGGCAGTACAAGCCTCTCCATGACAAAGAGAACCCAATGCATGGCATTTGTCCATATGTGTCCTAGTAAGCTGTTGGGTCACATGATCGAACTCAAGAGAAAAATAACAATGAAAAGTGACTATTTGGTTCATTACAGCGCTGATTGCAGTCGAGCTTGACGAATGAGTGAATCGGCGACATCGGTGCGCTCCGCGGTTATCAGGCGTAGCGCTTCGCTGCTCTTATCTGTCATAGAAGCGATGGTCGCGGCCGTCTTTTTCTGTGATCACGCCATAAACTTGTAACATAGCAGCAGACGATGGCGTGGCGGCGGTGGCGGCAGAGAAGGTGATAACGCAACAAAGCTTGCTTGAAGCAGAGAGCCCAGCTATGTTAATAAAAGCGATTGAAAGAAATAAATAGATACGGTAAAAAAATTGTGTGATGTTCTTTAGCTCGACATCCGCCTTTCGCTCGCTTTTGGATCAACGTTACTCGATCGCCTTGTGGTGTTGGCGCCAAATTCTACCTCCAGAAATGCGTTTTTCTTGTCATCCTCAGCTACCGTCTTAATTTTTATAGTACATGCCAAGTGTTTTTATATCGTTCTTGCACAATATTTGATACCTTGGTAGCGATCTTTATGAGTGACTCGTCAAATTACACTGCATGTCGTCATAGCTATAGGGTGTATTCACAGGGCTTTGGGCCGCGCGGCGGCGCTACCTGCGCGGCGGCGACGACGCCATATTTGAGGTTGCACTCCGCCGCGCGGGCAGCGCGTTTCCCGACACAAAACGTGGTTTGCAGCGTGCTGCTGGCAAGAACGTTCGTGTGGACGGTGTTTTTTCTGCGTGATTCGTGGTTGTGTGAATGCCTCGTCCTACAAAGTAGCTAGCATTGTTCTCGCATCGAAAATCCGGACTGGGCAGGTCTACAACCGCAGACCCGAAGCAGGCCGCACGACAAAATAAAAAAAGCGCGCTGTGTATTTTTTTTCTTTCGCTGTTTCGAAGCGACGGCTGTGGCAATGCTTGAAGGCAGTCTGTCTTCATTCGACGAATTCCAAAAGAAGTTATCGATAATATGGCCATTCAGTATCGAATCTGTTGGAACCCGTTTCATCCAGTAGGCCCCGGGACGATGGGCGCCGAAGCTTTCACCTCGCACCTCGTCACATGTTTGAAACATTCGCGTGCTTAAAATGCTCACAAATTAAGGTAGCCGGCGTACTTTATGGATGAGACGAACCATACTGGCCTCCCAGCCTTAACATGGGCTATACTTCGAGTGTTGAGGTGAACGCACGCGTACATGTAATATCGCTTCCCAGGTAATTGCGGGCATCCAAATTGATCCAATTCTTCTTCGTCGCCTTCGACTGTTCTCTAATGACCAAGCGTGTTACGTGATCAGACACTGAAGCTTGACGCTGGGTACACAGTTTGACTACTTCAAAAAAAGCGCAGAGACTAAAACGTTAACATATGCAGGGACAAACTAGAGCAGCCTTTGTCACTTATCTCTGCGCTGCTTTCGAAGTAGCCAAAGCGTACGTGTTCCATAATCTTGTTCTGCTTATAATTTCCGCTTCGTCTTTACCGAAAGGAAAAGACTTGAAAATCATCGGTGGGATCTTTGTCGTCGCCACCATACCTAATTTTATCACGTACTTACCTCGCGAGTGTTTCCACCCAGCCCCTGTGCGTAATTGTTCCGATTCATTAGGAGCTAAAATTTATTTGGACGACGTTCGTGCGTTCAACGCACAGAACACTGTCGCCAGAGCACCTCACCGTCTCTCATACTCCTCAAGAAGAGCGCAACATGCCTGGGTGGCACGGTAAAACCAGCTCCTCTCTCACACGCCACCACCACATCGAATATCCTCGCAGCTTTGGGTGAAGAAATTGTCTCAACTCGCGCCACGGTCGCTTCAAGCAACGGAGGAAATAATGAAATCGGCGCATGAGGATGACACCGAGATAGCGCGAAATCGCCAAAACGGACCGGGTTATGCACGCCGCTGGCCGCGCCTGTCAAACCATCGGACAGTTGCATTCGTCGCGCGAAATCGTACCGTCTTCAAGCACTGCCCTGGCCTTCACTTACAAACAACAATAACAACAACAGAAAAAAACGTCGCGCTTGCTTTCGTCGTTCGGCCTGCTTCGGGTCTGCGGTTGTAGACGTGAAGAGCGCACCCGGAATTTCGCGGCGAAAACAATGCTGGCTGCTCGTTACGACCAGGCATTCTCAAACACACGAATCACGTAGAGAAAAACACCGTCCACACGAACGTTCTTGCCAGCACCACGCCGCAAACAACGTTTCGCGTCGGGAAACGCGCTGCCCGCGCGGCGGAGTGCAACCTCAAATATGGCGTCGCCGCCGCCGCGCAGGTAGCGCCGCCGCGCGGTCCAAGGCTCTGTGAATACACCCTATAGGTGCAGCACGTCACTGATTGCTTACGGCGTGCTTACGCAAAAAACATGGGCGAAATGCCGGCAATTTTCCGGAAGTATTTTCTGATTGGCTTTTAATTTTAGTCACGTGCTTCCGGTTGACAAAGCGGTTGTGTGTGCTGTCGTCATTTTGACGTTTCATGTCGTTTACGGACACCAGTTCTAAGGTTTGCCTTATTTCTCGTTACTAAATGCGCATAATTATTGGCCGGCAATGAAAAACCAGACTAAATGCAGCGGACATGACAACGTAAGCCTGTCTTTGCTATTCAACAACAATACTGCTTGTAATACACACCCCCTCTGTGATTGGTTGAGAAGGCTTGACGTAATTTAAACAGTTGGCGGGAACGATTACGTCATGCATTGACAACTTCAGCCTGCGTAAAAGTGACGTAATGCTACGTAACAGCTTGACAATGGCGGCTGTTTTTGTCGCAAAATACAAGCAAAATAGGGCACAATATTGCCCCGGCTTACGGCGCCGCGAAATGTGCGGCAATTTGCAGCAGGCGCAGTTTCGCATGCGCGCTGTTTAAAGCATGTTTCCTACCGAAACAAATTATAGTTTCAACTGCTTCTAAGTCAGCGATCATGGAACATACAAATAACATGCAGTATTTTGCTTTTATGTTTGGAAATGAAATAAAAATTATTTGTTTGGCGTAACCGCAACATAAGAGGGCAGTACAAGCCTCTCCATGACAAAGAGAAACCGATGCATGGCATTTGTCCATACTTGTCCTAGTAAGCTGTTGGGTCACATGATCGAACTCAAGAGAAAAATAACAATGAAAAGTGACTATTTAGTTCATTACAACGCTGATTGTAGTCGAGCTTGACGAATGAGTGAAACGGCGACATCGGTGCGCTCCGCGGTTATCAGGCGTAGTAGCGCTTCGCTGCTCTTATGTGTCATAGAAGCGATGGTCGCGGCCGTCTTTTTCTGTGATCACGCCATAAACTTGTAACATAGCAGCAGACGATGGCGTGGCGGCGGTGGCGGCAGGGAAGGTGATAACGCAACAAAGCTTGCATTGAAGCAGAGAGCCAGCTATGTTAATAACAGTGATTGAAAGAAATAAATAGATACGGTAAAAAAAAATTGTGTGATGTTCTTTAGCTCGGCATCCGCCTTTCGCTCGCTTTTGAATCAACGTTACTCGATCGCCTTGTGGTGTTGGCGCCAAATTTGACCTCCAGAAATGTGTTTTTCTTGTCAGCCTCAGTTACCGTCTTAATTTTTATAGTACATGCCAAGTGTTTTTATATCTTTCTTGCACAATATTTGATACCTTGGGAGCGATCTTTATGAGTGACTCGTCAAATTACACTGCATTTCGTCATAGCTATAGGTGCAGCACGTCACTGATTGCTTACGTCATGCTTACGCAAAAAAACATGGGCGAAATGCCGGCAATTTCTGCAGTCGAGAATAGGGCCCCCGGCTTACGGCGCCGCGAAATGTGCGGCAATTCGCAGCAGGCGCAGTTTCGCATGCGCGCTGTTTAAAGCATGTTTCATACCGAAACAAATTATAGTTTCAACTGCTTGCAAGTCAGCGATCATAGAAGATACAAATAACATGCAGTATTTTGCTTTTATCTTTGGCAATAAAATAAAAATTATTTGTTTGGCGTAACCGCAACATAAGAGGGCAGTACAAGCCTCTCCATGACAAAGAGAACCCAATGCATGGCATTTGTTCATACGTGTCCTAGTAAGCTGTTGGGTCACATAATCGAACTCAAGAGAAAAATAACAATGAAAAGTGACTATTTGGTTCATTACAGCGCTGATTGCAGTCGAGCTTGACGAATGAGTGAATCGGCGACATCGGTGCGCTCCGCGGTTATCAGGCGTAGCGCTTCGCTGCTCTTATGTGTCATAGAAGCGATGGTTGCGGCCGTCTTTTTCTGTGATCACGCCATAAACTTGTAACATAGCAGCAGACGATGGCGTGGCGGCGGTGGCGGCAGGGAAGGTGATAACGCAACAAAGCTTGCATTGAAGCAGAGAGCCCAGCTATGTTAATAAAAGCGATTGAAAGAAATAAATAGATACGGTAAAAAAATTGTGTGATGTTCTTTAGCTCGACATCCGCCTTTCGCTCGCTTTTGGATCAACGTTACTCGATCGCCTTGTGGTGTTGGCGTCAAATTCTACCTCCAGAAATGTGTTTTTCTTGTCATCCTCAGCTACCGTCTTAATTTTTATAGTACATACCAAGTGTTTTTATATCTTTCTTGCACAATATTTGATACCTTGGTAGCGATCTTTATGAGTGACTCGTCAAATTACACTGCATGTCGTCATAGCTATAGGTGCAGCACGTCACTGATTGCTTACGTCGTGCTTACGCAAAACAACATGGGCGAAATGGCGGCAATTTGTTCAGTCGAGAATAGGGCCCCAGGTGTGCGCCTCCATTGTGCAGCAGCCAAGTCTGACGCTGCACCGGAGCCGCTTGATAGCCGTCTCGCGTGGCTCGTGAAGAGCCGTGCTGAGCATGCGCGAGGAGCAGTGACTGGATAGGACTGGACTGGATTGGACTGGAATGCTGAACCTTAGCTCACGCTACGTATATCCTGGCATAGCAGAGCTACGCCACTACTAATTTTTGTTCAGTGGTGGTCTCCGCCTGGCATACTGCCGCTTAATGGACCTTTTTCCTGTACCGGTCCCTCTAGCGGCCGCCACGGCGAACTAAAAATGGCAGTAAGGCACACCCCCAAGAAAGTTTGGCTTTCGGAGAACTCGTGCACAAAATATCCTGGTCCTGCTGCCCCTCCCGCACTGACCCGTCACCCCCACCTTTCACATGAATGTCACGGTAGCAGGCGAACGTTCTCGGGACTAATCTGCCGTGTTGGAAGCGCCCCCCCCCCCCCCCCCCCCCTTTTTTTTTTTTTTCATTTTCGTAACCCCCTTACTGGCAGCCACGAGCTTGGCCAGCGTGTCAGTCCAAGCATCTTCGTTCCCCATTTTCTTAGAAAGCCATTATTGTATGCACGTACGAACCCACCACGAAAAGTCCAAAGAGAAAAAAAAAGAAAGCGTGCAGAATATAGCCGCTCCCTAAGCAGAAAACCGAGGGGCGCGCTTTTGTTTATTTTGCCCGAGGCGCCAGCCAAGAATGGCGGACCGGCAGCCGCGCATGCGCAGATCGCTACTGGAAAAAGGTCCATTGTTTCAAAGACAGCGTAAAGACAAAGTATGCGCAACACAATGGAGGAACAGCGTGCTAGACAGCGAACAATTAAAGCGCAATTGCACCGCAGAGGCCTTTCGGAGTGGACAGTATCGTTTAAAACCAAGAGCACAACTCTGGTCAAAGCGCTCGGGGAGTATGCCGCGACAATCCGCGGAGCTATCACGCAGCAAAAGTTGAAGGCCCACCCAAACCTAGGCCTTTAACCCGTACTGGGGTTCCAGCTTCGATTGCGGTACATGACTGCCACGATTCTGGCAGACGCTAAAAGTAGTGTTAGCCCTCGAACTTCCCCGAGGGACATCAGCAAACAACAAGCAGACAAACACAGATCTCGAAGCCTTCACACGTGGGGCGCAGGCTTGTCACTCGTAGTGTGAGCAATATCAACGAATTGAAGCGCGCGCAAAATAGCGGGGCTCAGTCTAAGTTTTTCCCAACGGGACGTTACATGACGTTAAGCAGCGGAGCGCCGCTGAGTCGCCGCAGTTCAAACCCCGGACATCTCAGGGTAGCGGTGCTTTTTCGCGCCAGAATGCGACGCAGGACGAGTCCTCGTTAACCCCGTATAACTCAAAATAAACTCAACGGCCACCGGAATGCGGCCGCGTAATGAATTTTTTAGGCTAGGCGAGTAGCAGCAGTGTATTTCTGAACTACGCAGTACTCACATGCCGCCGCAGGCGCGTGCCATCGGTGTTCCCAAGTCGGCGACCTCGTGGACAGTCGTGCTCCCTCCCGCCTCGATCGAGATTTGCAATGAGCAGGGCGAAAACTCATTCAGTAGGCGGCGTTGCTCAGCAGCACCGGCATGCGGGGAGACGTCCCGAAGCGCCTTTTTTTGCAACTACTGAAACCGGATGGCTACCCCGCTTTCCCTCCCTGTGCCTTGCTCCTGCGCGCGGGGCCAAAAAAGCGCCTCCAGCAGGGCGCCTCAAGATTTTCCCCGAATGAGGGGGGAAGGTTCGACTGCCGCCAATGCCGCCCGCCACATCGCGATCGGCAATCCCTGGAGAAGCAACGCGTCTGCAGCCACGACCTTTGGAACACGCTCCGTCACCCGTATTCACGACTCCCGGCTTAACAGGCGGGTATGTTAAACGCCAATTATTTCGGGTGCGAATGCGCCGACGTTTCGCGTCCTGCTGCCTGGAAACGGATGAGATATCCTGGGAGAACCCCCTTCTAATAGACGCACACGCAGGAATCTGGCATCCGATGAAGGTTGTAGAGAAGGGGGCCAGGCCTCTGCCCGTGCCCTCGGGCACGGGTCGTTTGTTTTGCCGAAAAAACGTGGTTTGCGTGTTTTTACAGGTGAAATAAACATGTTTTCCGAATTCACCGTGAAGAACAAATTTTTTAGAAGCTTTTCAGCAGCCATTTGAGTGTTTAAATTTTTGTTTTACGCGCTGATACAACAAGTGGGCACTAACGATCGCCGTTGCGGAGAGCTGTAGATCAATTTGACTGACATGGAATCGTTAAAGGAGTAGTGGAAACTAAATTTCAAAGCTGATATAACAATGTAAAATGCTTCCTTTTTATCAGGAAATATCTCCCATCAAGTTTCAGCAGCAACCGTTCAGCCTAACATATTTTAAATCCATTTTAATCTTCGTCCTCACGAGAAAGCCCAGAGCGGGCCGACATGACATCATCTGCTACTTGCCGCAAACTGCCGACGTCGGGGCTGCCGTGACGAAACCGACGGGCTGGCTGTGGTTGGCGAGCGCTGCTCCGGCGTGTGTACACGTCATGGTTTTGGGACTGACGTCATGCTGCCCGGGCGCGTGGGGACGGTAAAGACCTCGGCCGGTCTGGGCGTGCGCTCGCGCGCGCGTCCAGAGCGGTACGGCGTTACGTGATACATCCAGTCATGGCGGCCGCTCGGCGTTCGTTTCGTCGACAATGAAACGAACACGAATAAACGACGCCGTGAATGAATGTTTACGCTGCGCTCGACCGTCTAATGTGTCATTCTAATATCTATGATTGGTGGGCTGGTAGGCACGCATAGCAGCGAAAAAAAAAAAAATGTAACGGTCGCTTTTGTTTCTTCGCCTGCGTCAGAAAAATGTCCGCCGTGACTTCTACCTGCGACTTCGTGCTCACCATAGCGCCCAGCCTCGGCAAGATCGATCGCAGCGGCTCGCATAATACCGTGGCTCGGTTTCTCAGCAAGGCATCCAGTGGAGTAAGCAATCCACGCGGTCAACAAAGCAGATTTGCTGTGCAAGTTCTGGTGCCACAACTAATGACCAAGTCATGGGATGGTTACTACTAGCTATAGCAGTAAATAATGCTCAAAGAGATTTAACACTGCGAATTATTGCCGGATGTAGGAATTTCGGGGCGCGGGGCGAACTGCGTCCTTGGGGCCCTAATGACGATGGCTATAATGATCATGAAGAGGACGAACGGTTTAACGAGCTGAATTTCTTCAACATGTTAGCTCGCTGAAAGCAATAAATATACATCCTTTTTATGGGCGCGCGAAATTAATTTTCTGGATCAACTTCCAATATCATGTAACGATTGTTATCTGGCTTACACGTTAGTACATTTTCATCGCGAGTACATCCAAAATCCACACCTAATCGAAGCGCCGCATTGGCGTAGTCCACAGACCAAAGAATGGAATAGTACTTTCTTCGAAACAAAGAAAAATTAAGTTAGGCTTCGCGTTCGTCATAGAAATAACAATACAAAATCATATACGACGATTTTACTTATAAACCAATGTGTACATTAAATACAATAAGCAAAATCAAACATGTAGGACTCAACTTCCTCACTAGCGACAAAATAGGAACAAAGAGCGACTTGGCCGAATTAGGCCGAACCAGAGCCTTATATATACAAGAGTTCGGTCAGGGGGAGGAGCCTGTCGTGCTGTGACGTAACGATTAGGAAGTACATCACGAAAAATTGTTGTCCCACCGCCATATTTACGCACAACGTCATTAAAAATCGTTGGTTCCGCCATATTTCCGCCGCGCCCACAGAGAAATGCATGGAGTCGCCGCCCGGAGGATCCAGGGGAGCGTTTCGCGGAGGAGGGTAGCGTAACGAAGTCTATGTGGGTGGTTTTCCACCATTTCATAAGGCAGGCCGGGGAAAGGACGGAAAATACTCTCAAACCAGTTCTCTCGGCGGTCCGGACCAGCGTTGCCTGACGCGCGCTGTGGCCTGCTAACATCGGATCTTCGCACCGTGTGCTTAGTTTTTCGGACACTTTCAACTGTTTTAGCTCAATGCTGCGATGCAGTTCAAGGCGCCAACGTCCGCTTG
The DNA here is from genome assembly GCA_013339765.2 of Haemaphysalis longicornis. Classification (NCBI taxonomy): domain Eukaryota; kingdom Metazoa; phylum Arthropoda; class Arachnida; order Ixodida; family Ixodidae; genus Haemaphysalis; species Haemaphysalis longicornis. Next base: position 75,578,514 of record CM023448.1, on the reverse strand, counting down.
GTCAGCAACTGCGGTGGTGTGGGTTATGAACAACCAGAGAAAGCGAGAAACAGCTCGCTTACAGCACGAATGTCGCATTGACACTGCCTGGAGAAAATGCAGTTGCGGTTGCGGCGTGTTTTTGCGGGCATCGCTTCCCAACGCACACCGAGTTGAGATATCGGTGGATTCCGTTTGCTAATCGCAACGCGACTTTGTACCAACGGACCAACTCACGGGCTTTGTTGGGTGCACTTGGACGGGCAAGCAGACGGAGCAAAATCCATTTTATCACACGCAAAGCTGCGACAGGGAACGGAACCCCCTGAAATGTTAGAAGCAACTTTATCCTTTACAATACAGCATTGATTGGTTGGTTGATTGATTCTGATTGATTCATTCATTATGGTGTTTAACGCCCCGACGCTTCATGGGTGATGAGGCGCGCTGTAGTGGAGGGCTGCGGGGCTTAATTTTGAACCCACTTTTGGGATCTTTCACGAGCCGCCTATACCTAATACAACATTACAATAACTTTCTGGTTACTTGTAGTCAATTTAAAATACATATATTGTTTGTCATTCCAACCGTTGTCATATATTTTTAAACAATCCCCTTTTCATCTAATCTAACGTTTAAATATCACGGCGTTTTGTTTACTTTTTTTTTCGGTCCAACGACACTTACACTGCCAAACGATAATGAAGGATAAACTTTCTCACATAGCACACTGTTTCTGGTCGCGATAGCAGGGATAAGCAGGCAGCCAAATGTGGAAACGCAGCTCGAGATACGCGTGAACCGGCTGCATTTGGAAAATAGCTCAACCTGTTTCACAACGCGGTCAAAAGGAAAGCTTCTAATCCTTTTGCGTTGCCACGGAATTCATAGTATACAATTACAAAACAGTTACTGCTGCGGTCGCGTAAAGCATTTTGCGGTGCAAGCAGCTGGTTTCACAAAGGTGGGCTCCAGCGACAGGCACATGCGCTGCGCAGAGTTAGGTCACTGATCATGATCACGATCATGATCAACCAATATTAACTCGGCCCGAACGTCAACCCTTTTGCTCAACCTTCGAATAGTAATTTGACTGGTTGTGCGGTCGTGTTATTTTTCCGCCCAGGTAATTCGTTTCGTACAGTAAAACCGTCATAAGTCTAGTTAGAAAGATTATATTGCATTGCAATGTCAACAGCGTAGCAATCGCCTCGTCGAAAGTCCATCGCGAGCACGGATCACCGTGACCCACATATGCTGTGCGCGCTCCGCATTCGACGTCCGCGCTTCCGTGTAAACATGACTAATCGGTGAACATAACAAGCACGGTGACATTGAAAACACGTATTTACTCCCCGATATCGATTTCTATGTCAGTCGGTGCCATACCGGTACGTTTGCATCGCGGAACTGCGGAGCACCACCGGCACCACCACCACACTGCTACTGCTGCTCGCAACAGCCGGGGTCGGAATTTCCCGCTCTGGCAGCAAATTAGGACCTAAAATCCGTCCGCAGATGATGAAAACAAAAAAAAATTTCGTCATTCTTGCGTGTTTCGCTTTGTTTACAAAGCAAGAAACGCAAATGCTTGCGGAGTTGTTAACTAACTAACTAACTGACTAGACTGACTGACTGACTGACTGACTGACTGCAACGGCTTACTTGCACGAATGCTTTGCTCTGTGGACAGCCAATGCACTCGCCATTTGTACAAGTGCGGCACGCACACACACAGCTGGCTGGCGCCGCATCTTTTCAAAGTGCTACGAGTTGTGCCGCGCCTCCGCCAGATGGCGCCACGGGTCCCGCGACCAAGAGAAGACGCAGTGAAACATCCCCCTCGCGAGGGGCACGATCAAATGCAGAGCATTTCCGGGGGCGCACGACGTTAAGTAGTTTGCGTTACGTTAATGTTGTTGCACTTGTAGCAACTGCTGACGAGAGAGCGCTCGTCTGCAGTAATTTGAATGAGTCAACGATATAAGGCGCGTTCGTAGCGTCCCATTCTGTGTCGGCTTAGTGGCGCAGTGGGTAGAGCACCATGTACATTGCGTTCCGCCCGCAGGGTCGAGGGATCGAAACCGGGCGCCGGATAGTATTTTTTTTATATAGTAGGGACAACGACGGTGCGGACTACGGACGTCAACGCGGGTGACATCGTGAGTTACTGAAATGCACTGCATTTAACAGAACACACACACACAAGCACTGCAACCGCTAACTTAACGCCAAACCACTACGGTTCACTCGGTAATGCACGGATACCGAGCAGACGCACGCAAAGAACGGCGCACTTAACAGCCCAGCACGGAGGTTTCGGCGGTCGCTTCATAGACGGCGCTAGCGTCTGGTCAGAAAAAGCAAATGGCGGCGCCCACCTCTATCAAGGAAAATGGTGTATACTCGGTGACAACTTAAGAACGGCACCGGAAGTTGCCGCTGTGCCTTATCACCGTAGCCGGATGTTTCTCCGCGCGGCGCAAGTAGGGCGTTACTGGGAATATTTTGAACATGGCGTGAGACGTTCCCGTGATTTTTTGGACTTAATATGCTTATAAACGACTCCAGTGACGACAAACAAAGTGCGTGAGACAAGGCAGACGATATCACGCATTAATAGCAAACCCCTTTCAAAACGCGCGCGCACTGACTTCACGGGTGTGGCGCTTTGGCGGAGTGATACGCTACATGAGGTGGTGCCGTTCTTGAGTTGTAACCGAGTATAGGTCTTTTCGGTACAGGGCGGTTCGGTACACGGACATTTCGGGATACGGGCGTTTCGGTACAGGACATTTTGGTACACGGCGGTTCGGTACAGGTCGTTTTGGTACGAAAACGACCTGTACCAATACTAGCGAGCGTTTGAGGCAGCATAATTCGCGTGCGTATTTAACATGGGAGTTGCAAGCACGCAAATCGAACCTGTTTCTTATAAAGGTTGTTGCTCGTATTTCTACGTTATTTTGGCCACTAAAAATTTATGTGGCCATGCCAAGAAATGTCTGTCTATTTGCATAGCAGCAGCCAGAAAAAGTATAGCTCGTTCATTACTTCGTCTCTTTAGGGACAGTGTCATCATGTATTTTCTCTCGCCTATTTTATCAATAATCAGCGACTGTAACTATTTTTTGGACTTTCCAGAAACTACAATAACAGCTGCGTAATTAAGCGCCACCTCAGGGGCAAGAGAACCTGTATCTTTTCAACGTAATGACGAAGAAGATCTGACAATATTTTGGCATTCCGTATTTGCGGGCGTTGCTTTCTCCTGATAACGCAATGCACATACCGAGTCATTATCAACCCATTACCGAAGGCACCTGTTGTACCTTGTCGCACGCTTCCGTCCGGCCTTATCGTAAGTTAGTTAGCAGTTACTATGCTGGGTTTACTGTTTTTTTTGTGAATTGGAGGTTGAAAAGGCTCTTGTATAATATTCAAAGCTATCTGCAATGTTTTCTGCAACCTACATAGATATATTTTTTGCAAAGACTGGTCGCTTGTGATTTTCAGATGGTTCTGCCGGAAATTATACTTGTCATAATTTGGTCGGGTTTTATTTTTATCAGAGATACATGGCTGCCATCAGTATTTTTTAAAGACGATAGTCTTTCTTGGGCTCATTCATCACGGATAATTTGGCCTCTCTGTACGTCTGTTGTCTGCATGTCCCTCGATTCAGCCGCTCGGCCAAGGTTATTGCAGAGGTTGACCGATACGTTTATATATAGCATTTTATAAATGCGTTGTTGATTAACGCCTTGTGGCTGTGTTGATTAGCTCGCATCATACATTCGCGGGTACTTCAAACGTATCGGGGCCCGTAAAGACCGCGAATCTGTCAGTGCGCTCTGATTACAAGCCCCAATCAAACAGTAAAGCACGACATTTTCACAAATCATGGCAAGAAGCTTCTCTTTTTAGTATTTTCTAAACCTTCGCTACCCTCCTCCCCCTTACCCCCCTTTTCCCCCCCAGCTACAGAAAAACTGTCCACCTATTAGAATAACCACCCCTATGATTTTAACGGTCGGAATTTGTGTGCGGCCTTTTCAAACTTTACTTTCGTTGAACTTTTTAAAATTTAATTATTCAAATGAACAGCCCCTATCTTCGAATCTTCAAACAGAGTGATTGTTCGTTGATTTTCCGCCTTGCACGTCTTTGCGCTCTTCGGGGTACGCGGCTTCCCGTCGACAAAGTGAAATGAGGGCCATGAAGGCCGAAGTTTGAAGTATAGCAAAAGTTTATGTGCAGTTATTTACATTCCCACAAAGTAATAAAAAAGGGGGGGGAAAGCGTTGGGATTGACTACCAGGGAACGAATCCCTCTTCGGCGAAGCCGATGGGCAAGCGCACTGTACACAAAAACACGGAAATACTCAAATATTCGTCCTCTCGAGGGGAAGGATTTTCCCCATCCGTGTTTCCCATCCACGTGGTCGCCTGCGTGATCGCTCTCGCTTCGGCGCATTCTGCGAAAAAAAACGTGCCTTGGCCCCCCGAATGGGTTGCCTTGGCTAGCTGAAGGTGCAGCGCGTAATTAGCGCCACGAATGGCAGCGGGGGACCGATCCAAGGGCGAGCGTTTCAGGCGAGCTTCCGCGAAAGCAGGCTTCGTGCACGCTCATTGCCTACTTTTCGTGCGTCGAGAGGGATTCGGGGAAGACAGGTGGCTGACCCCAGAGCGAACGTCTATCCGGACTCAGCAGCCCCTTCGGTCCAAAATCGCGGTCCAGAATGAAAAAATTAACTCGTCAAATCAGGCAGGCTGTCATAGGCCATCTCGCACTTGGGAAACTCGTAACCTAGGGCACCTGGACACTTGCCCATCTCGTCGTAATTTCCGTTTTTCGTCAGTCATGTTCAAATGAAAAGAATACAGGAATTAATTTTTCCACTTGAGTGGGTGTAAACCTTCTTACACCCTTTTTTGCCCAATGTTTTCTTAATGGCCTTGGAGGGACATGCCAGACCAGACAGCGCATTTTGTTGTTTTTTTGTGTGCTTTGTTCAGGTAATGGTTCCCAGACAGCTTATCGAACTTCCGTTTTATCGAAAAAATGCCCGTTTTATCGAACGCCGTTTTATCGAATGCCGTTTTATCGAACCACCTACGCCCGTTTTATCGAAAGTGTGGTGTTGGGGCTTTGACTGTAATTTTCGGGGTTTATTTTGTTTAACAGGCCATCGCGTTAACCTAACCTGCAGTTAGCTTTATTCTACATTGTCTCTGCGGTGCATTGCATACAAAAACTTGCCTATATATGTTAACGCGTATTTCCATTGTTTTTGATCACCTTTGTTTTATTAGAATTAAAAAAAAAATTGTGTCTTCCTTGATCGCAGTCAAGCATGTATGCCCCCTTTGTTTATATTACAGAATTCGCAACCATAGTAGTAACTATTATAGCAACCCTGTGAGCAATATTCCTTACATGTACAGTATCGGTGTATTTAGGTTGGTATTGCCAAATGCCCTGCGCCATCGTTCATCATTACGTGATCCAGTATTGTCCTTCCCCAATTTTTCACGTGGTTTTCACACGACTCCTACTCGGACCATGTGGTCACATTGTTTGTATCTGGAGAAATATCGTGCCAAGAACTTCGGAAAGATTACTGCTATATAAATGGAACAGGGGGAGGATGGCGGGTTCCGATAGTGAAATTAAGTGATGCCCCAACAGAGGTGGTAGAGTCGAGAGAACTCGTCACAACTGCACCCGTCACGGCCAACTCGTCATTTTTTTCAATTTTACTTTTTTATTTCCAGGTAATCGGGTGACGGCGCTCTGTTGAGTAGACCTTTAGCATTTCTCTCTTTTTGGTGTTTACTATTTTGATCTTAATCTTTTTTTATGCCTTATGATAAAAAGGTAAAAGAGAATAGGCTAAGAACCCCAGACATGCTGGGGTGCAACGAGGCGGGAAGAGATGAAAACGAACCAACCTGCAGTGTTGTGACTAATTTTGTAACCAACTTTTTTCTCGTTAGCTCTAAGCAAGGCATCGAGAACAGTATAGGACAAGGCTTGGTAACCTCTTAGCAACTGAACTCAGGGCCAATTAAAAATTAGGAAGGCACAAATCGGGAAAGACTTTTGCTGGCGTTTCAGTTAGTTCTTTGACATTGGACTCACAAGCGCCAAGAAGTGCCTTACTGAAGTAGAACATACGCGGGGAAATAATTAGATTGTGTGTCGACACGAAAGCGGTGTGTACAAGAAAGTACGATATCGAGGCATTCTAGTCTATTCGCCGCGAGCTCGACATGTAGGTGGCGACAGCGTCGCGCTGCTAGTGTGGATGCTCTGCTGAGCGGCCCGTAAGAATGCACACTGTGGGCGCGCTTCGTGCTTTTTTCCCGCCGTATGTGCGCACGAAAGGTTGCAAACAAGAGTGGTATGCTGTAGTTCGGTTCATCAACGTTCAATGTATAGCATGGAAGCGGCAGTCAGTTTTCATTACTACTACGCAAAAAAAGCGACGACTCATCGGAATCTCAGAATGGGCCGTAATTGTGACAATGAACTTGTACGCGTGGCTCGTAGCAAGCTCGATCTTCCAGACTACGGCTTTGAGCCTTCAATAAAAGCATAAATAGAAACAAATCAGGAAGCATCGATCTCTGAAATTCAGTTTACAACGGCAATCTCAATGGCTTTCACTGGCAGCATGACGCATTCTGCATTTGTGGGATGCCCTGAAATGGTAACATCACTATCTGCCCCGACATTTAGAAATAGAATAGAAATAGAAACTTTATTTCCCTCTTGCTGTGGTACAGTAGAGGAGAGGACGCATGGAAAAAAGCTTGCATACAAACGCAGCTTGAAGAACCCCATACGCCCACCCGACAGCTTATTTCACATACATTTCGCTTCGTACATTGGCCAAAGCACAATTTTAACGTCTACGTAATATGTCGGTTCGCTCAGAAACGATAAAATAAAATCACAAAGCACCACTTGCACGAGACCAAACAAAATAAATAAAACACAGGCATAAAATCATAGCACATATCTTAAAAGGCACAGCATAAAACATAATTTTGACCACCTGGGTATCTTTAATGTGCGTGCGCCAAAGTCTCGAACACACCGGTCGTGTTTGCTTTTCGCCTCCATCAGAAAAGCGGACGCCGCGGCCGGGAATCGAACCCGCTTCCTTGGCCTTAACAGCACGACGTCATATCCACTGCGCCACCGCAACGGGTAATTGTTTGTTAACATGTTCCGTTGTCGCTTTTCACGGTGGTAGTAGTAGTCATCGTCGAACAGCACCCCCCCCCCCCCCTTTTGGCTCGCACGCAAATGACAAGATGTCAACAATCGCATCGCAAAAATCCTGGCTGATCACGACAGCGGGCCCCCAGTCCCAACACGCTTCGGAGTATTGCCCCGCAACATCCGCTTCTGAACTGATCCAGTGAACAACGTCGGAACGTAGCGTTGAAGACGCCTACACAACCGAGACAGCAAGGCAACAGTGCAAATAGTACAACAGTACAAAGCGAGTGCAATAAACAATTTTTTACCGTATTTACTCACGTACTGAACGCCCTCGCATAAAGAACGAACCCCGAACTTTAGTCATCAAAATTATGTTTCTTTTTTTCCCCTGGGTAATAAACGCACCCTTCACCATTTCAACCTGAAGTCCCACGAAAAACAGCAAAGCTTTCCTACTGCACTCGCACCCGCTGGTGATCGCGCATGCAACCTAAAGCCAACTCTCGGAGGTAAAAACGAACGAACACCCCGGCGCGGCGTCTTGGGACCGCCAATCACAACGACGACGCTCAGTCGGCTCGTGAACGAACCCACTCGTCACAAGCCCACTCGTCACCGGAAAACTCGTCGTAGGCCAACTCGTCACGCCGGCCTTTTCGTACAGTGCCATCTCGAGATAGGAACTCTCGTGCGAGGTGCCTTCTCGTCACATGGATTTCGTTACACCACGGCCGTGTGAACAAAAGCCTAGAAGCCCTGACCGGAAATTGGCGTTTAACGCCGGTTCTGAGGCATGGTTTCTACAATGGTAAATTCAGTTTACGGCTGTTTAGGAGGGCGTGCCGAGGTCTGTGTGTGTGAGCAGCAGGTGTGCATAAAGAGCTGTTTTCTTTTTTTCTTTTGCTGGGGAGGGGGGAGAGGTCAGCGCGATTTGCACTTCTTCAAGTGCTGATCGTCAGCGGTGTTGAGGTGGTGTGTACGTCCGTATTTTCGCGCGTATAACCTGCCCTTGCATACAATCCTCCCCCCCCCCCTTTCAGTCTGCGAATAAAAATAATTACGCCCACCTCCCCTCGCGGGAACCCTGGTGTGATGCGACGCTGAGGGGGGTTCAAGCGCAAGCGGAGAGCAACCGTCGACCGAAAGGCCGGCGGAGAGCGGCACACCGGTTATATGCGCAGCGCGCCCGAAGGAGAGGAGACAGCGGAGAGTGCCGTGGCTATGACGCAACACAATACAACACAATCCACTTTAATCCAATCCAAATCCAATCCAAGTCAAGCCAATCCAAGCCTTCCAATCCAATCCAATCCAATGCCCCTCGCGAGAGAGCGTTCGCTATCGGAGAGGAGAGAGGAGGGGCTGCGGACAACAACGGACGCACGCGGACAACAACGGACGCACGCAGGAAGGACAGGGCCGCCGACAAGAGATGCTCTGAGCGTCGCATCTAAAAATAAAAATTGGCGAAGCTTGCACCAACTCGCGCAAGGCTTGAACCATACCTAAGCTGGAGGATTTCTTTCTATGTAAACACTGAAGGACACACCACCAGGCATTGCATTAGGTTTGAAATTGTTTATTTGTTGATTTGATTGATTGTGGTGTTTTAACGCGCCGACGCTACACAAGTGACGAGGCGCGCCGTAGTGGAGGGCTCCGAAATCATTTTGACCACCTGGGGATGTTAATATGCGCGCGTCGAAATCTCGAACACACGGACGTTTTCGCTTTTCGCCTCCATCAGAAAAGCGTCCGCCGCGGCCGGTAACCGAACGCGCTTCCTTGGGCTCAACAGCACAGCGTCATATTCAGCTGCGCCACCGCGGCGGGCAATTGTTTTTAAATAATAATAATCTTTATTTCACTGCACTGAATGCATATTCGGGCCAGCCCAAGCCAAAAAATCTTGTGGGGCCTTTTGTTAACCTGTTCCGTTGTCGCTTTTCACGGTGTGTCGTGAAAGTCGGAGTCATCGTCGGACGGCACCCCCCACGGCTCGCTTGCACATACCAAGATGACAACGATAGCATCGCAAGAATCCTGGCTGATCACGACGGCTGAGCCACAGTCAATGCGCTTCGGAATATTGCCCGCAACATCAGCTGCCGGTACTGAAGTGAACAACGTCGCAACCCAGCGTTGAAGACGCCTACACAACGAGACCACTGTGCAATAGTACAAATAGTACAACAGTACAAAGAGAGTGCAATAAACATTTTTTTAATTTTATGTACAACCTGTTCACTGCGTCATTTATAACAATTTGTTTACTTTTTTTGCGTGCCATGTAATACAAATTTGCAGGCTATTATCATTTTAATATACCTCGGTACGGCGGCATATTTACCTAACTTCCTGCGTTAAAAACATTGAAAGAACCCTCGCTCGCCTACATCATTTTGAAATGGGCGACGTATATATAGCAGGCGGAAACATAGCTTTAGAAAACAAGCTCGTAATGCGAGTTTTCCGTGTGACGAATATTCCGGTGATACGAGAATTCCTCGTACGAAATGCCCTGTGACGAGTTGGCATTCCTGACCAGTTTACCTGTGACGAGTTGGCCTATGACGAGTGGACTTGTGACGAGTGGGCCTAGACCCGTCGGCTCACTCTGCTGAGTGTGTAGCCCTACTTTCCTTCGTGATACTATTGTTACTTACTTGGTATTCTGGTCGTCTTGCACCTATCACTCGGCGATGCCCGAATTGTCAGTTGCACGGCCAGTTTTAAGGTAAAAGCTCTGGAAAACGCAGGTGAATATGGAAACCGTGCTGTAGGTAGAGATTTCGGAATTGACGAAGTGAAGCCTTGACAAACGAATACGACTGGAGTTAAAAAAAAAAAGGCTGTTTGTTGACCAATTGTGTACGCGTATTTTTATTGCGAAAGGTATGTTATCTAATGCATTATCTTTTTTCGTTGCGGCCTTCTTCCGTCACTCCGAAAAAAATTTCCGGAAAATTAACGCACCCCAAACTTTGCTTGTGTTTTACGCGAGAAAAGTGCGTACATTACGCGAGTAAATACGGTATTTCATGCACAACCTGTTCACTGCGTCATTTATAACAATTTGTTTACTTTTTCTGCGTGCCATTTAATACAAATTTTCATGCAATTATCATTTCAATATAATTAACTTGGTATGACGGCATAAGCACCCAACTTCCTACGTAAAAAAACTTTGAAAGAATACCCGCTCACCTATTCGCTCTTTCCAGCGACGCTAGTGACGCCGCGCGGAATTTGTGCGAAGCCGGGAGACGGTGATCGGCGGACCGGTCGCTCCGGCGGAGGCGGCCGGCGGCATCCGAGCGGGCTCGCAGAAGCGAAAGGAAAATAGAAAGCGCAAATATAGTCGACAATGCCGTATAAATAATCGGAAAATATAGGCTGAACGAGAGTTCGTATTCTCTAAACTTTCTTGAAGCTATAGAAGCTGCAGGTAAACGAACAAAGCGCTTTGGGACTCATCGGTGTCTGCTACGGAGAAAAACGGAAGTCTTTCGGACCCTCGCCTGCGTACGTATGGCCGTCATTATTCTTTACTGAATTACGGCGGCCACATTTAATAGTTATTTGCTGTGAGGACGCCTATTTTGTAGGCTTTTGTATAACCTTGTGATCGTCCTTTTCGGGTACTATTAACATTTACTGCCGCATAATGTGTCAGCCGATCTTGGCTTAGCTGTTGTTAAATTGGCTCAATTCCACTGCTTTCAAACATATAAGTAGCAAAGGCTGTCCAATCCGCTTGCTTTTGCACGCAAACAAATTAAACAAATTAAAACTTTTGCACGTACACGAACCCGAGAAGCGAATGTGGGGATGCGTTTATTGATTAATGACTGAATATATAAATAATTGTGTCGGAGCAGGATGTTTTAGAAATGACAATATTGTAAATGGGTCTGGTAGGTCAAATGCGAGCTCTTGAGGGCATTTGGTAGCTCCCGTTTTCGTTTTGGTAATAAGCATCGACGCACTTAAAATCTTACCCGCCGTCATTTCAACACGTCATTTGAGCCAGGAGATTCCTCTTAAATTAATTATCACAAGCCAGACGCGCACCTGTAAAGCACTGCCTGTATTTTAACAGTGTACACTTCAATGTCACACGCCAGTGTATGGTACCTGCACGCGCAAATACGTGAGCGGACAATAATTTTTTTTTTTCATATAATGCTAACTCGTTCGTTTGTATACAACTTGATATGACGTAATGGGTGCCCTCGTCTTCGCCGTTTTACTGCTCAATGTCATAACTAGGTTTTAATACACCCAAGCAAAACACCGCAATACGCACATATCGCCCGCGCATGGTGCGCACGGGCTTCTGCTTAGTTTGCACACACGGAAACGAACACGCCTAAAGTAAAACGTACACTGCGATGACGTACACTGCAATAATGTCCCAAAACGTAGCGTTGCACATTCTCTACAAGGTTCTTTGCCCAATGAGGTGGGGTTGTTCTCAAACCACTTCCGTGCGGCTGAGCCATGCGCAGCGGATTGCCTCGCACACAGCGCTTTTTCCACCGCAGCGGACACCCTGAAACAAATCGAATGTTTTCTCGCGATCAGCAACGTATGCCTGCGTTTATTTTTCAAGAAAGTAGTCGTTTCAAGCGGAGCAATGGGCTTTCAGGCCGCTACTGATGCTGGCACGCATGTTGCTACCGGGGCCCGATCACCGTCTCGTCCGCCATTGACGTTTTTCGCAGCGCAACCTGTAGGGGCTGGAAAGAGCGGATACCATTTTTATATGGGCTAGGTATAGCAGGCGGAAACATCGCTTTAACGTTCCAAAACAAGCTGGTAATGCGAGTTTTCCGTGTGACGAATATTCCGGTGATACGAGAGTTCCACGTACGAAATGCCCTGGGACGAGTTGGCATTCCTGACCAGTTTACCTGTGACGAGTTGGCCTATGAAGAGTGGACTTGTGACGAGTGGGCCTAGACCCGCAAACACTGAAGGACACCCCACCTGCAGGCATTGCATTAGGTTTGAAATTTGTTATTGTTGATTTGATTGATTGGGGTGGTTTAACGCGCCGATGCTGCACAGGGGATTAGGCGCGCTATAGTGGAGGGCTCCGAATTCATTTTGACCACCTGGAGATCTTTAATGTGCGTGCGCCGAAATCTCGAACACACAGACGTTCTCGCTTTTCGCCTCCATCAGAAAAGCGTCCTCCGCGGCAAGGAATCGAACCCGCCTCCTTGGGCTCAACAGCACAGCGTCACATCCACTGCGCTACCGCGGCGGGTAATTGCTTGTTAACATGTTTCGTTTTCGCTTTTCACGGTGGTAGCAGTAGTCATCGTCGGACAGCACCCCCGACGGCTCGCACGCAAATACCAAGATGTCAACGATCGCATCGCAAGAATCTTGGCTGATCACGACAGCGGAGTATTGCCCGCCACATCCGCTTCTGAACTGATGCAGTGAACAACGTCGGAACCCAGCGTTGAAGACGCCTATACAACGAGACAGCAAGACAACACTGCAATAATACAAATAGCACGACAGTACAAAGCGAGTGAAATAAACATTTTTTTATTTCATGCGCAACCTGCGTCATTTATAACAATTTGTTTACTTTTTCTGCGTGGCATTTAATACAAATTTGCATGCAATTATAATTTTAATATAATTAGCTCGGTATGACGGCATATTCACCTAACTTCCTACGTCAAAAACTTTGAAAGAATGCTCGCTCGCGTACATCATTTTTAAATGGGCGACGTATATATAGCAGGCGGAAACATCGCTCTAACGTTCCAAAACAAGCTCGTAATGCGAGTTTTCCGTGTGACGAATATTCCGGTGATACGAGAATTCCTCTTACGAAATGCCCTGTGCCGAGTTGGCCTATGACGAGTGGACTTGTGACGAGTGGGACTAGACCCAGTGTTGTACACGTTCCTCTAAAACAGGAACGAAAGCTCGTTCTTCGTTCCTTCCCAATTTTGAAACGAGTTCCCGTTACAAGTTCCTTTATTGCGAAAGGAACGCGTTTCAGTTCCACTTCGAAAATTGGAACGTGTCGTTACATTAACGTTACAGTTCATTTTTAAAAATTAAAATATGGTTTCGGATAACCGTGACGAGAAAGAAAGTTAAATTTAATTTAAAATTTAATTTAAAGAAATTTAAAATTCACACCGAACTACGTATATTATACGAATAGGAACACCGCTGGCAGCAGATTATGTGGAGATAAAAAGAATCCAAAGAAACGCTCCTAGACGAATTTTTTTTCAGGGAGCACCGGACAAACTCCAGACATATCTAACTATGATTTTGTGCTCCTCTATTATGGGTGTAACACATATGGCACTTTCCACTTCGGCCTTACAAATGCTGCAGTTAGGTTAGTGCGCTTCAGATGTGCAGATAGAAAGTTACTCCCATGCCGAACATCATTAAATTTCTTGCTTAAGAAACTGTTTCGAAAGGAACAATACGTAGGCGTTTAATGAATGATTGTTCAATATTGCAGTTTATTTAAACGGGATCCGGACAGTTTATCGAACGCCGATTTATCTATGTCGTTTTATCGAGCGCCGTTTTATCGAACGCCGTTTTATCGACGGCCGTTTTATCGAAGCCGTTTTATCGAAAGTGTTCTTCTCGGCCTTTTCGAGTAAATTTGCAGTACGTTTTTAATTTCCTCCTCGCTATGTAATTTGCAAATCTTGTCTCAACAGCGAGCCTATTTAAAAAAATATATAGTCTTTGTACTAGTTGACTTTTATTTCCAGCGTGATTTTTGTTTTTGTGATGCGCGAAATATGCCTCCAGAATTTTTTGTTCTATTCAACGAATCTCATTGTGGCTCTATTCCTCCCTCTGATCGCAAGCATATCACGGCATTGTGGCGTATTGATTAAAATGCCTCGATATGCTTCGTACATTTCTGTATACACCGCATTTCTGTATACACCGCTTTTGTGTCGACACATAATCTAAATATTTCGCCGCGTATGTTCTACATAATTAAGGCACTTCTTGGCGCTTGTGGGTCCAATGTCAAAAAACTAACTGGAACGCTAGCAAAAGTCTCTCCCGATTTTTGCATTCCTAATTTTTAATTGGCCCTGAGTTCAGTTGCTAAGAGGTTACCAAGCCTTGTCCTATACTGTTCTCGATGCCTTGCTTAGAGCTAACGAGAAAAAAGTTGGTTACAAAATTAGTCACAACACTGCAGGTTGGTTCGTTTTCATCTCTTCCCGCCTCGTTGCACCCCAGCATGTCTGCTGGGGTGCACACTCTTGTCTTTTTATTATAAGGCATAAAAAACAGTAATATCAAAATAGTAAACACCAAAAATAGAGAAATTATGAAGGTCTACTCAATACAGCACCGTGACCCTATTACTTGTAAATTAAAATGGAAAAATAAAAGAAAGTGATTACGAGCAAACAAAGTCTAATACTATATGGCCCATGCGATTACCTGAACAAAGCACACAAAAAACAACAAAATACCCTGTTTGGTCCGGCGTGTTTCTCAAAGGCCACCAAGGAAACGTAAGGTTGGTGAATCAAAGGAGGGGCTAAGAGTGTTGACGCAACCGTAGAGAATTATACGAAATCCTGTATTTTTATTTGAGCATGATTAACAAAAAACGTAAATTGTGACGGGATGGGCAATTGTCCAGTTGTACTAGCTTACGAGTTTCCCTGGTGCGAGATGACCTCTGACGACTTCTCGTACTTGACGAGTTCAGCTATGACGAGTTGGCTGTGACGGGTTCCCTTGTGACGAGCTCTCCTAGACTCCACCACCTCTATCGGGGTCTCACTACCCCTGTCGGAACCCTCTCGTTCCAGTCATATAGCACTAATCTTTCAGAAGTTCTTGGCCCAATATTTCTCCAGATGCAAACAATGTGACCCCAAGGTCCGAGTAGGAGTCGCGTGCAAACCACGTGACCACAAAGATTGGGGGGACAAGACATTGGATCACGTAATGATGAACCATGGCTCAAGGGATATACTTGGCAACACCAACCTAAACACGCCGATACACATCTAAGGAATATTGCGCACGGGGTTAATAGGGGCAAATTCTGTAATATAAACAAGGGGGACATACATGCTTGAGTGCAATCAATGAAAACTCAAAAAATAATAACAATAATAAAACAGAGATGATCCAAAACACGGTAAAGGCGCGTCAACATATATAGACCAGTTTTTTGTGTGTAATGCAAGGCCGAGACAATGTAGAATGAAGCTTACTGCAGGTTAGGTTAATGAGATGGCCAGGTAAACGAACTAAACCCCGAAAATTACAATGAAAGCCGCAAAACCGCACTTTCGATAAAACGGACGTAGGTGGTTCGATGGTTCGATAAAACGCCGTTCGATAAAACGGGCATTTTTTCGATAAAACGGCGTTCGATAAAACGGCGTTCGATAAACTGTCTGGGAACCTATTTAAACTTCTTTACAGGCCCTTTGCAGGGAATTGAGTAAGGGGGTTACAAATCTGAAGCTTTGCGGATTATACACCAAAAAATTTGCGAGTAACAAAACACAGCAGAACAAGTAATGGCTACGAGGTTCGCAATACAAGTTTAAGTGGGAAGATAACAAGAAGAAAAAAGGTAAAATCCAAAAGCATAGTCACACATGAAATCTACGCGCAAGAATTACAAAGTATACCGAACACAATCAGGGTACTAGATAAAGGAAACAACCACAGATAGCCAAATATGTGGACGTGACGCACAAATCAGTTGCTGTGGTTAGAAATACGCGTAAGGGAAAAGCACAATAAATGACGCGGAGACCAATCACGTGCGTAAAAAAACATTTACACTATAAAAAATCAAAGCACAGGTTGAAACCGACACACTAAAGAAACTCTGAACGCTGGCCATCCACGTTCGGGCGGCCTCTCTCAGGTATTGTCCATACGGCGCGCGACGAAGTTATGCCCAACAATGACGAAATTCCTGTGCTTTTGCAACGCGATGCGTGCAATACAAAAGAACCTGGCACTCCCGTCGACCCATTCCCACCAGAACGGCGACAGACTGCGCCGTGACGAAGTGCGTGCGTACTCTGCAACTTCGAGCAGTCCAGCATCCTGAGACACTGCTGCACGCCCAGCCCTACTGATAGCCGGTGACCCTTCGAATGATCTCACCGCGAGCGCAGCTCCCAAGACAGCAACGCACCCGCACCTCAAGCGCACTAATGCGGTGACAATATACAGATATGGTGGTTTCACAAGGGCCCTGCAGCGCCGCCCCGCAAGGCAGAATTCTATCGCCCAGACGCGCATCCTGGCCTCTCCAGACAAACGATGAAAGGTGAAAAGCCTTCTCGCGGCTGCGCTATTCACCCGTCGTACGCCGCGTAAGCTTAACCGGCATGAAAGCAAGCACAAGCTGCTTGATTACTAACCATTTCAGTCACGAATTATTATATTCACTGCAGAAAAATTCCATACTTGGAGGTTTAGCAGTGTCAAGTGTCTAGACGTAAGAAAAAAAAGTTCAGTCTCTCTAGAATATTTATTACGCAAATGGCGTCACGTCCTCATACGGAGACACCATTACTCAAACCTGCTTTCCCTATACAAAATATTAAATATCTTGAGGCAGTTTACAAACAAGGAGGAGAAATAATAATTTCTGCGCATGAAAGAGGTGTTTTTAGCCTTTATAAATGATTTACGCCGCAGTAAAAGAGAACTTAGAAGGGCAACACACCGGAGAGCCCACAAAACTTGGTGGCGTTCATTTTGAAACGATGCTTATGAGTGCGGTTCCACCATTCCACATCAGATGGTGCTAGCTTTCACTTCCGTAGGTTTCGAATATAAGCCGCACCACTCTGCAGCATGACCTCTTTTCGTTTTCACGAGGAAAACGACGAATAAAGTCGCGTCTCCATATGGAGACACGGTGACTGAAAGGGCTAAATGAACACCACTTACTAAACGAACACAGAGAGGACTAAATATAATAAAATACTAAATATACCAACCAAAATGTAGAATGCGCACCCGTGCTGGCTTCTCGCCGTCTTTCCAGGTAACATCCTGGATGGTCCCTTTGAGCTCGTTCAAGGAGCTCTCGTCCTCATTACTCGAACTCCCACTGCTGGATCAACCAACGCTCGGACGGGTAAACGTCCCATTTTTCGTCCGTCAGCCATTTCAGCAACACGTGGGTCATCGCGAACCGCAGCCGATGACAGCAACAACTACCGCGCAATGTTCGCAACAAAATATAATAAACAAAAGTTATATGCCTGGGTGGCCTGTTGGTTGTTTGTATTTTGGCTAGCAAGGTCTAAAATTATGAATGTTTTTACTGTAGTCATTAATAACTTATAAATCATTACGTTAGTAAAATAAACAACTTTAATTACTAATTACTAATAAGTAAAGCTAGGTGATAAAACAGATTTGTTTGGAGTTTTTAGAGCAATACAAAATTTATTTTTTGCTTCGTTTTTCGTATTTTGTGTGTTTTTTGGTATCTGTAGCGGCATAAAATGGGTGGTACTTGGCCTAGCTAGTTCTGCTAGACACTCCCCAGAGACACTCTCTGGAGAAGGGGATACAATATCACCACAGTTATTTACAGCCTGTCTGGAGGGTGTGTTCAGAAAACTTAGGTGGAGAAAAACAGGGGTGAGAATAAATGGGGAATATTTCAGCCACCTACGGTTCGCAGATGACATTGTTCTGTTCAGTCAGAGCAGGACGGATTTGCAGCACATGCTTTGCCAATGGCGCTCAGCAGGTATGATTTCAGGCTTAAAAATAAACACGAAAAAGTCCAAGGTAATGTCGAATCGGCACGCCAAGGTACATCACTTCCAGGTAGGCAATGAGGTTTTGAAAACAGTCGCTGAATACGTATATCTTGGGCAAGTCACAGCTGCAGATCCAAACTATGAACGGGAAATTACCAGCAGAATAAGCATGGGTAGGCTGCGTTTGGTAAAAAAAATTACGCCCATCTTCCCGCGAGGGAACCCTGGTGTGATGCGACGCATCGGGGGATTCAATTGGTGTTTCCGTTGGGTTGATTCTCTAAATCGCGTGAAACGTGTTGTGAACGCGTATGATGCATTTCCATCACATGCGGGTGTTCCTATACGCGGGACGATGGGCGTAATTGTTGCGTCATACCACTCACTGCAGGGACCGTCGCTTCCATCACGTCTTCATCGGAAGTATCAAGTCAAGCACGAAGTAGTCAAGCAAGGTCACGTCAAGTGCGAGAGCGAGCGCTTGACTGAACCGCCGGAGCGCGATACCCGCTTTATATTCACAGCGCTTGAAGAAGAGGAGACAATGGAGGAGAGTCGCGCATGCGCCGGAGCAGTTGTTAATGCAGCGTTACGCAGCGAAGCGCGCCCAAACAAGCACGCCAGCTGTGGTATGCTAATGAGCCGGAGTGAGAGTGTTGCACACAGCTGTGGGAGAGAAGAACGGAGGAGGGATGCAGACGGACGGCGCGACGACGACGCCGCAGGAGGGACATGCCTCAGAGCAAGAGATGCGTCGCATCTAAAACTCCGACATCCTCACTGGTAAGCTTCCCCTGTCACTCAAAAAGCTTGTGTTCAATCAATCCGTTCTTCCAGCAATGTCTTATGGGGCATAAACTAGGGGTCTCACTAAACGACTTGAAACCAAACTTCGATCGGCACAACGGGCCATGGAACGCCGAATGCTAGGGGTGACTTGAACAGGAAAAGAGCCGCATGAGGGACAGGAAAAGAGCCGCATGGATTAGGGAACAGACCAAGGTGGAGGACATTCTAGTTCAAATTAAGCGAAGGAAATGGGGATGGGCTGGTCACTTAATGCGAATGAGGGACAACAGGTGGACCATCCGTTTGACAGACTGGCTGCCAATAGACCGCAAACGGGTCTAGGCCCACTCGTCACAAGTCCACTCGTCATAGGCCAACTCGTCACAGGATAACTGGTCAGGAATGCCAACTCGTCACAGGGCATTTCGTTCGAGGAATTCTCGTATCACCGGTATATTCGTCACACGGAAACTCGCATTACGAGCTTGTTTTGGAACGTTAAGGCGATGTTTCCGCCTGCTATACGTCGTTCATTTAAAAAATGGTGTAGGCGAGCGAGTGTGCTTTCAATGTTTGACGTAGGAAGTTAGGTAAATATGCCGTCATACCGAGTTCGTTATACTAAAATGATAATTGCATTCGAATTTGTATTAAATAGCACGCAGAAAAAGTAAACAAAGCTCAGTGGCTACGACGTTTTGCTGTTGAGCTCAAGGAGGCAGGTTCGGTTGCGCCGGCGCTTTTCTGATGGTGGCGAAAAGCGAAAACTCCCGTGTCTTCTAGATTTCGGCGCACGCACATTGAAGGTCCCCAGATGGTCAAAATGAATTAGGAGCCCTCCACTACGGCGCGCCTCATCGCCTGCGTAGCGTCGGCGCGTTAAACACCCACAATCAATCAAGTCATCAAATAAACAATTTCAAACAACCAATGCAATGCGTGGTGGTGTGTCCTTCAGTGTTTACTATGAAAAAAATCCTTCATCTCAGCTGTGGTTCAAGCCTTGCGGGAGTTAGTGCAAGCTTCGCGAATTTTTTTTTGTTCCTCGCAGATTGAAAGTGAGGGTGCGGGCGTATGCAAGGACACGTTATACGCGCGAAAATACGAAAGTACACCACCTCAACACACCTGACGATCAGCACTTGAAGAAGTGCAGGTGTCGCGCTGACCCCCCCCCTCTTACCCCCTCCCCAAGAAAAACAGCTCTTTACGCACACCTGCTGGTCGCACAGACCTCCACACGCCCTCCTAAACAGCCGTAATTTACCATTGTAGTAGCCAGCCTCAGACCGGTACGCCATTTCCGGTCAGGGCTTCCAGACACCCGGCCACGGAAACGCATGCGACGAAAAGGCGCCTTGCACGAACGCACTGTACCAAAAGGCCGGTGTGACGAGTTGGCCTATGACGAGTTTTCCGGTGACCAGTGGGCTTGTGACGAGTCGGCTCGTTCCCACCGCAAACACTCGGCCGAGAACTCGTTGGCGAGATCAGTGAAAATTTAACGAAACGCATGCGACGAAAAGGCGCCTTGCACGAGAGTTCCCATCTCGAGATGGCACTGGACAAAAAGGCCGGTGTGACGAGTTGGCCTATGACGAGTTTTCCGGTGACGAGTGGGCTTGTGACGAGTCGGCTCGTTCCCACCGCAAACACACTAGGGGTCGGCCGAGAACTCGTTGGCGAGATCAGCTACGAAAATTTGGGGGAAAAACATGGACTCAGCTGGCACTCGATAGGCGTGGATGGAAATCTTTGAGAGAGGCTTTGGGAGAGGCAGTGGACACGAACACGCTTATGATGAGGATAATGATGATGACAAAATTTATTGACTAGGTAAACCAGCGTGACAGATACCTGAATAGCTCCATGCCAGGGGTAACACTGCAAAAAGTTTGCTTTTTTCTGTTCCTCACGAAATAAATCACACAAACAGGCTCATGATGATGATAATGATGATGACAAAATTTATTTAATAGGTAAACCAGCGTGACAGATAACTGAATAGCTCCACGCCAGGGGTGACACTGCAAAAAAATTTTGCTTTTTTCTGTTCCTCACGAAATAAATCACACAATCAGGCAATATTTTCAACCTACACTGCTACAAAATAGAACTGAGATGGTTTTTGGTCATTTAAAGCAAGCAGACGTTGCAAAAACAGCTACAATGTGATTTTTTGTGGGGCTGTAATCGCATAATGTGCGCATTGGGTGGTGCTGGAGGGTTTCTGCACTAAGACGAAAAGCGTCCTTGATAGCTTTCTTTGTGTTTCAGCTGTGCGTACGAGCCGGGGGGCACGTTTTGAGCCTTCGATGCAAATTTTGTTTATGACAAGGCCATAGGCTTTACAGCCACCCCAAGCGTTACCTAGCTTACAGCCTACGTGGGAGCTGAAGAGCCGGTGCTGCTCTGTGCGGCCTGCGTGTCCGCAATGCCGCCGAAAAGATAGTTCGGCAAGTACCTGTGGGACCCTCAAGCTGTCGTTCCTATGCGTTCAAAAGTAAAGGTTTAAGCAACGAGCTTCGCATGACGCCCCATCCAGCTCGAGGGCTGTCAGTGATGAAAGCTCTCCGACAGAAGCAGTGAAAGTGGCGATGAGGACACACCTCGCTGCGCCAGTGAAGTCGTTGCCACTGATTGCAGCGAAGGAAGCTCGTCTGAAGGCAGCCCGGAAGGTGACGAAAGGGACCTGCTGAGCACTGCGCATGCAACTGCAAATGGCGTGAACCACTGCAGACACTGAGGGTGAAACGTCTGCGGGTGACAGCACCGACTCGGAATGGCAACCTGACATGAATTACAGCCACACAGAGCAGCAGTGTACTGAACACGGGGCTGATGAACTGGTGAGCACTTTGGCTTCGTATTTCTAGACTTGTGGCTGAGACGCCAGCATGTAAACGACGGTTTTTTTTTTTTGGTGGGGGGGGGGGGGGGGGGGGGCACAAAAATTTATTAACGCGATAAGGCTCATTGCTCGGATTTTCCCGTGCCCGCTAGCCATCCGCTATCAGCCGTGCCATCAAGTGTCCACGGAAATACGTCACCACTGCCAACTGGAAAACTGCGACTGAGGCAGACAGATGCAAAGCGTAACTGGAGGGTGGGAAGGAGGACAATGATGCGTCGGCGGATGATATGGCCGAAATGGTGCGTGGTTCATAAACGTGTCGTCTCTGCGCAGTGAGTTCCCACCGTTGGTGTATGTGCCGATGAGCCATTGTTGACGTGATACGTTACTGGGATCATTCGGCGACTTTCCGTTAAGACAAACTGTCTGCTATCAGCCGGCGACTCACCAATGATACGGAAGAAAGTAAGAGTTTTAGCTGACCGTTTCGGACGGTCCGCTCCGCTCCGATAGCTAGCGGGAGCGCCATTGTGCATGCTTGGCGCGCAAGGGCTGCTAGCGGCGAGACCCGGAGCGGGGCTGCTCCGTTAACCGGGGCCTCTTAAGCCCGTTCTACATGGTGCGATTTTCCTGCGAATTTGCAGATGCGGCGCCGCTCGTGCGGCAAAAACGACCTTTGGTGGTTGCTACGGGCAAAGTGCCAAATGTTTGGAACGATCGAGCATCCCAGGCGAGCGCTGCTCGTGCGGCGTGGAGGTGGTAGAGGGCCGGAACTTGCGGCCAATAGGAACACAGCTAGGTGAATGTCACGGGCACGTCCGACATCACCATTTGCAGCTGCTTAGCAACCAATGGCGGTTGCTTCCATACGCGCGCCGCGGCGTAGCGCGGGTGCACCAACACGAACGTACGCGTGTTCACAACACGATGTCGCGCGCCGTTTTCAACGAATGCTTAATCGGTGTCCGCGCATGTCGCGGACATCACAGCAATTCGAAGAAGTACATAAGAACCGCAGAAGTAAAAGAACCGCAGAAGTATAAGAACCGCAGAATATTCTCACGTAGTCAAACACGACGCAGTTGACTCGAAGGTAAAACAAGTTTATTGGAGCGCATTTGTGCTCTCCTAACAACTCAAAGAATACAGAGGCGCCCAAGCAGCAGTGAACAAAGTGGCGTGCACAGGCGAGTGTCGGAGAATCGAATACCGCGGAATCGGCTCTGCGGCGTTTAGCTTTCGGCGCCAGTGCTTTTCGAACCGTCGAATTACATCCAGAACGCTGTAGATAAAGGAAGATTATTCTAGGCTGGTGAGGTTAGTTAAAAACACCCTCCCTATCAAAGGCGATAACGATAGCGGCATAAAAAATTAGCGCCAATCCACCCTGTGAATGTAGTTGGAAAGCAAGCTTAAACGCACCCAAAACGATTAACCTATTCGACGTCACTTAACTGCACGCGCATCGCTCTGCAAATAGTCAAACCAGAAGAAGTGAAATGCACTTAACCACACCCTCTATTACTTCAAAGAGATATTCCTGGTAAGGTCAAATTAATGCATGATGCATGAACGGTGGGTGGTTGACTTCTGTTGGTGTAGCACATGAGTGAAAACTCTTTTTTAATAATATTAAAGCTCAAAACCCGGTGTTAGACGATCTCACTTCTCCGTCTCTGCCGTCACGGACGGAGGCGACGAGATCGGATGCAGAGACGGCGGACGGTGAGAAGGTAATACTTCTATTCGGATTTCTGAACGGCCCAGAGTGCAGGCCCAGGGGAGTGGTTCCTTCTTCACTGTAGCCCATATTCAGTCCACGCCGCCTGTGCTCTGTACACCAGCTGAAGCTGGGTATGCAGAGAGGGGCTGGACAGCAGCATCTCCCATTGCTGTTGTTCGGTAGTTGATGGAAAAAGAGGATGGTGATCAGTGCTAAAGTCTCACACCCCGATTTGTGGCGGAGTGTTCCTACTTCTGAGCAAAATTTACATTCAGCGTCGAAGCGAATCGGGGTGCGTTATGTGAAGACTCGTCGGGTGTGGGAATGAGCTGGATTATATTAGCCGAAGGGCAGTTTGTTGTTCTATGGAAAGGTCAGGGTAAGGCGAAAGTACAGTCTGTCGCAGAAGGCGATAATGATGGGTTATGTCCCTGAACGAGACAAGAGGGTGACTGTCATCGTACAGCTCCATAGCACGGGGGGTAAAAGTGCAGGCTTGGTGGGCGTATTCGTTACCCTCTATGGAAGCGTGAGCGGGTGTCCAGATGACCTGATTAGAACCATCTGGGGACCGGTTTTTAGCAAACGCAGTGCAGGTCTGGACACCGAACCCGACTGGTAATTCCGGTAGGCTTGTTGGGAATCGGTGACTACCTTGTGAACCCCTGGTTGAGGGGGAGCCAAGACGATGGCTGCCACTTATGCTGCCGTCATGTCTTCGGGCTTGAGTGAAGCACAAGCAAGGAGGTTGGTTCTGGAGGTAGCCACGATGATGGCGTACTGCTGCCCTCGGTGTTGGGAGGCGTCTGTGTAGATAACTGCATGATCGCCACCGAGGATGGAGTTGAGCGCTTGAGTCCGTGCTTGTTGCGACTCTCGTCGTGTGAGGGGTTCATATTTATAAGCAAAGGGAGCATCTTTAGTTCTTGTCGCCAAAAGTCGAGGAGTACATCAAGCGGAGTGACATTCTGTGCTGTCCAGCCAATCTGGTGAAGGATGCGGCGACCCGCCGCAGTTATGCTCATTCGGAGCTTCTGGCCAGAAAGATGGCCCTCTATCAGCTCTTAAAACGTGTTGTAGAGCCTCGTGCTAAGCAGCCTCTCTGTGGACACACTCATGGGAAGACCAATGGCTTGCTCAACCACCCTACTAATCATCATATAAAGCATCTTTATGTCCTCCTTGCCGAGAAGCAGACAGGGAGTTAACGTAAGTGATTTCGAGAGGACAAAAGCTTGAACTAATTGAAAGGTATCGGATTCCTTGAGGCCTCGCTTCTTGGTGGCAACTGGCCTTATCATGTGTATGATTTTATTGATGCTTTGTTTAAGGCGCTGCAAGGATACGTCACTCTTGGTGTTGGGCTGAAGATGTAGGCCCAGGATCTTGCTGCTGGGGCTTGGAGTGAAGGCCTGGCCATCAAGGAGTATTTGAATGTGTTCCTTGAGGTGTCGTTTGGCTTGAGGGCGGACGACAAGGAGCTGGAATTTTTTACGTGAATACTGGAAGCCACAGGCTTTAGCACATTGGCGTACGAGAAGTGGGATGCCATGGGTGCGTGTGAGCTTCCTTTAATCACTATCGCGTTGCATTCAGTGAGAATGCAGGGGTTTAACCCGTAGATGTGCTTGGTGAGAGCACCACTTGTCTTCCCCGTGTTAGCGTGGGCTCGTAGCTAAATCGGTAAGACAACGGGCTCTGGCCTTGTTACTATATTAGTTTCAGGTTCCATTCCTGGCGGCGCCAGTAAATTCTTTTATTTGTTCGCGGAGTTTTCTGTTGACACCAATGGTCGCGAAAGAACCCTTGGGGGGTAGTGGTAAAAAGCTTTGCTTTAAAAACTGCGTAGAAAAGGCCCCGATTTGGCACGTCGACAGACTATACTCTGTTACAACTCAAGAACGGCACCACCTCATGTAGTGTATCACTCCGCCAAAGCGCCAGACCCGTGACGTCAGTGCGCGCGCGTTTTGAAAGGGGTTTGCTATGAATGCGTGATATCGTCTGCGTTGTCTCACGTAGTTTGTTTGTTGTCGCTGCAGTATTTTATAAGCATATCAAGTCCAAAAAATCACGGAAACGGCTCGGGCCATGTTCAAAATACCCCCACTAACGTCCTACTTGCACCGCGCGGAGTAACATCCGGCTGCGGTGATGAAGCACAGCGTCAATTTCCGGTGCCGTTCTTAATTTGTCACCGAGTATAGCACCTACTCGCACATAAACCTATTACACGCCATCTACCTGGGCCAGTGCCCCTCAAACGGATGCCATCGCTGCAACAATGAATACAGATATCTTTACCATATCACATGGGCGTGACAAAAACCGAATCGGTCTCTTCAATTCCCATACACCACTTGAGAAATGCAAGTCGCGCGGACCAGCTCGGACCTGAGCGACCATATTATGTCGATCGGCAGGGCTCGAGCAACAGTGCAAAATTTTGGTGCCTTAGACTAAAGGCGCCACCACCCCATGAAGCAAGATTTTTTCCAATTGCAATAACAGGTGTTCCTCGTCCTCCTTGGCTATTTTCCTCGCTCCCTCCACTCCCGCTTCTCTTCAGCGCAGCATAACCTTGGTTACCACGTTTTACAGTTACTGTTGATATGGACGAATGAGAGTTCATCACCGTGCACACCACACCGATGAAATTCAAAGACCAGGTCTAGCGTCGGAGGTAGCTGGTTTGTTATTTATGTGCAATAAGGCGGTGGTGCCTAGAGTTGGGCCGGCGCCTTCATGTCGGCTTTGACGTTAGGTGTGCAGTGGTGCGACGTTGCCGTCTGACTCATACCATCATTATTTTTCCTGTCCGTCTTTTGGAGCACAAGCTATACTACGCTACCTCGGGCAGTCTTCGCGGGGTGACCAGTTTTGCCCTTCAGCGCCAGAGGTCAAGCCACACCCCCTTCCGCAAGCGCCCGGCACGGAGCAGCGGCCCGATGGCGGAGAAAGATAGGCGAGGAGGGAAAGGAGACGTGCGCGGGACACGTGCAAGAGATGTGGCGTATGCAGGCAAGGAGGCCGCCGCCGCACCGATACTTTCGGGCCACAAAGGAAGGCCACAAAGGACAGCGCAGAACGAGGACACGGGCGGCGCAGAACCGGCGATAGAGGAAGACGAACCTCCAGCTGTGGTCCCTCGTACAGCGGCGAGGCTTAAACAACGCCGTGAGGCGAAAGAGTAAAACACTACTGTTTCGTACAGCTTCGCTACCTTGAATTCTAACGCATTAGTGTGAGCTTCCTTAATTATTTTCTCATCTTTTTTACTACGGCTGAGGGTCTTGCCCAATCGTCATTGTAAGAATTAGTAGCGGCTACTTGCATTTCTAGTCGCTAATTGCTACTTTAGGAAATACACGCTGAAAATACTCCTCGAGGTCTCAGTGCATGCCTATGACAACGGTTCTAAATCGAAAGTCAGAGACGTATTCGCTATGTCCATTGTTTGTTAGCCAGTATCATCGAGCTGTGGCGGTCCAGAGGTGCCGTGCTCGTCTCAAACTCCGGAGTGCCCTCGTTGGAGTCCCACGGGAGCCACATTTATCCTCAGTTCTTTTCAAATCAGCTATTTTTTAGGGAAGCTTCCCTCAGCAATTGGCGACATTCCGGGCATTCGTTGACCAGTTTCTTGATTTTCGAGTACCCAGCCATTTTGTCGACCAACCGGGGGTCCTTTTGTGGGCCATGGAGGCCGAATGTTCAACTTGCATGGACGAACCCCACTTCAACATCAAAACCACAAGATCGCGAGGCATTGCTTTAGGAATGCGGAAGCACTAGTCTCCTATTGGCGAAAGTGTTCTCTCGTTGCCGCCATCCACTTCCCATTTGCGTGTTTTCCTCGTCATCGGTTGCTACATTTCCGGCTTAGCATTGCCGAGCCAAAAGAACACTGAGCGGGAACGTGCTTTGCTACCCGCTTACTTGCTACTTCTGCCAGAGCATGCAAAACTGTTTCCTGATGCGTGCTCATCTGGGCCGTTTCCAAATCAAAGCCCAAAAATAAATTCACTCTGTCAAATTTTATTCAGACGACGACAGTGAGCTGTTTTGTTATTGCGGATGTGAACTCGTATCGCATTGCCTCGAATTTTGATTCCAACCCAGACAAAAGTTTAGCCGATTTTCTTTTCAACTCAAGTGCGTTAGTTTGTTTGCGGGAAGTTCCGCGAGAACTGTGTAGTCAGGCAGATCATTCATTTACGCTTAATTTTTTTTGTTTGCAGCTATTTTGCGTTCTACCAGCGGCCGTTATGTGTCATGTCTTAGCGACGGCGATGTGGGCTTTGGACATACCGAGGTAACTCATGCTTCAGTAAAAAAACAAGCAAAATTGGATGTACAGATCTCCAAATAAAATAAAGAAGGGGATAGCGTTGGTCACAC
Organism: Haemaphysalis longicornis; assembly: GCA_013339765.2. Taxonomy (NCBI): domain Eukaryota; kingdom Metazoa; phylum Arthropoda; class Arachnida; order Ixodida; family Ixodidae; genus Haemaphysalis; species Haemaphysalis longicornis. Next base: position 75,550,744 of record CM023448.1, on the reverse strand, counting down.
GGAGCAGAAATAAAGTACTGATGCATACACACACGCATACAAGTACCTGCCCACACACACGTATAATGCATGCAGCAAGGTTGTAACGCCAGCGATCCCAAGCCCCAGGGCAAGCGCGTACAGAAATACTGGTAAGAAAAATATACAGATGCTATAGTGTAAAACTACTGCAAAAAATTGATGATATAAGATCATTTCCTTGGCATTGAGATAGGATACAACAAATATGCACTTTCGCGAGACGAAAAAATGATTAAAGTGTATAGCCGAAGCTCGAGAACGCCCTACAGCAAAAGTAAAATTGGAAAGAAAAAAAAAAGAAAGATGCACAGCAGAGACCAAGCAGCACCAGGGAAAACAGGGGCTGCAACAAATCCAGACTATTCTGAAGGTTGATGGCAAGGTTACTGCGGTATATCATTATTAACGCTTAATTGCGGGGCCACAACCGCACGCATTACCGGTTCTATCTTTGAGAGGGGGATAATTTTCGAGTCTAATGTAGAAGGATTAAGCCTGATTTGTTTAGTATGATGACGCTAAACGAAGGTACATTGGATAGGTTGCGCAAGGAATCGTGCTTGTATAAGGTTCCTACCTTACTGTGATAGCGGGGAGTGAGGAGGTTGCGGTGGCAAGAGTAGAGTGGAAAAACTTTATTTCTTCAAGGAAGGGGTCAAGGGAAGAAGGGGAGTGGGGAGACCTGTTGGCAGTTGACGCATGCAGTACCGGTTTTGCTTCACAGCTCTTACAACCCTGCAATTTTACTTTTGCAGTCCGCACGTGACATCATGAACTTGCAATATCACGCGAGGTACTGCTACGCCCTGAATTCGCAATACGTGTATTGTTTAATTGAACGCGAAGAGGGAAAGTTAGCAGAAAGGCAAAAAATATTTCCGGGAATCGTGTTGTTCGGGCGAGAGAAACATCCAGTTATTTAGCATATGCATCGAAGGTTACAGGCCTAGCGACGGTGTAACGTACATACAGATAGACACTATGCAATAAATATTGAGCGAATATGACGTCAATTCCTCGGCCGTCACACAAAAATAATCCAAGTGTAAAGAAAACAGCTTGCTTGGTGGTAGGAGATACAAGACTCGGTAGTTCACCAACGCTACTCGATCGGGCTCGTGCGTGAGCGCAGCTTGCAGTGTGCGTATCGACCGTAAAGGTGGCGCGATATCCTGCCCCGTGCGCCCTGCTAATTAATGGCATCGCAATCCTTATTGATTTTTTACCGTGCTCTCTTAATTACTTCCTGCCATCCGGCTAGAAACGCACGCGAATAGCATGAAAGTTTTTCAGGGGTTTTGCGCTATGCACGGATAATTAATTTTATTCCCTGGAATGAGTTTTTTTCTTTATTTGTGGTAGTTATTTTGTGTTTTTGCAGCCCCTGCGCGATAACTTTTCCCCTTAACACCTCGTCAAATTTAAATTGCGCTGAGGCTCCCAGGAAGGGCAACTTTCCCTCGTTTTCGTACGAGCGATAACTTGGGCGTTTTCTTACATTGTTGTTTACAGTGTCACGCGGATGACAGAGACCTCCTTTCGTTTTATTTCGACTACAGCTGCTCTAGGGGATGACGAAATGTGATGTCATCCACCTGAATGATGATTCCCAATCTTTTTGCCATCGTTCGTGCTTTAAAAATTACAAAAGAGATCCCAGAGTTCAATGGCTAGAACTGATAAAAGGAAAAATGAGGGACTCTCTCACAGGTTGAATCTTATCACCTCTAGGGAAAGCTGATCATTAAAACGGTTGGCCCCTCGATTAGACATTTATTTTTGTTTCTTTCAAGTGCACATTAGATAATAAATTTCTTGCGCTGCATTAGGCGTTAAATTATTCGCTGACACAATTTAGAGCTTTCGCGCGAGGCGTTTAAACTTCGGTGGGACTGAGACTAGCTGTATATATTTTGTTGACTGGGTGTAATAGCTGTGCACCCACAAAGTGGCTATTCTTGGTTCGGAAACATTCAAATTTTGGCATATCTTAGCCACCAACAGGTTCCCAATGGATGATTTTTGATCAGTGTCTAGGTCGGCAAGATGACAATGCAATGACCTTTTCACAACAATAAAAAATCTTCCGCGGAGATCTCATGGTAAAAGCGAAGTACGATATATTTACCTCTAAAATATTCATTGGTTGTTATTTCAGAGCATAGCCATGTTTCAGTGGAAAAATGTGGTTGATCCTCCTTTCACAGGAATCGGTAAAACACGAAATTGAAATGTGCTTTCACAGGAGCAGTTGAATGTTTATTGTGCATCGATGTGAACTTGAACTTTGCTATTTATATTTAGTCGGCATGTCGCCGTTAGACGCATCAGCATTATACACTGCATTGCGTAAATCCGATTGAAACCCCAGCTCGCAAACCTTGAGAACGAAACCGAACGGGTTGTCAGTGAATCGTTTGGTCAAGTCACGGTCCCACGGTCCGCTACATCGAAAGGAGCATGAATTGCGGGTCGGCAGCAGTCTTTATGCGTGTGCTTGGCGAGCGACGACCTGCTGACGGGTCGCTTCGGCCAAGGTGCGACCATTTTGGTCCTGCTCCGTGGCGTGTGCGCCAGACGCTTGCGTTGCGATGAGCTCAACTTGTGGAACGCGACGGCGGCGTTCCAGAAGCTGAGCGGCGTTCCTCATAGGCGGCGGGCGGATAAACACAGCAGCTTCCGCAACTATACGCTGCCCTATCGAGGCGCCAACTATCGGCGCTCATTATCTTCATGACGCACTTGTTCGCGTCGCGTGTGCTAAACGGCAGTACCATCTGAATAGAGAAATTAGAGGGAAGGACATAAGGTGCGTTCCTACAGCCGTGCGGGCTTGACATCAATGCCCAATTGCCAGAGCCTTTCACACCTCCAAATGCGGCCAAAGTGATCGTGGGGTCAAATCCTAGCGCCACCGCATCAATTGATAATTCTCTGGTTATGTCATTTCCGTGGCGGATATGACGTCGGTGGGGTTTGTGTACCCCCGGCATAAAACACTTTCGTGTTAAAAAGTTGCAGGTGTCATCTACGTTTAAGTCTTAAGAGGTATGAAGCGCTAGCCTCACTCCGTCGTCAAAGGAACGTTTTGGAACGGAGTTTCTGCGTTTACCATTTATGCTTTCCAAGTAATGAAGTTCAGTGACGAGAGGTAGGCTGGCCGCAATGGTTTTAATCACCCCGGCACCGGAAACTCAGAGGGCATGTAGGCATGCGTGGATTAAGATATGGGCGTGAAAAGATGCGGCTGCGGGGTGTTGGTCACTACGAGAGGGAAAGCGACTGCGTCAAAGTTTAAAAGTGTTTATCGTGGTGGGTTTCTATAAAGCAGACAGAAGGAGGAGGGCGGGAGTTTAGAAGGAGGGAGGGAGGAAAGGAGGAAGCAAAACATCTTTGTTGGGTAAGATTTATTGAAAATTAGGGAACAGTGGACAAAGAGATGGTACCCTATAAGGCGAAGCGAATTCCAGGGCCCCAGAATCTATTTTCAGGGGACAAGCTGGTCAGAACAGCCCATCATGTAAAACAGGAGCACAAGGTTTTAGCTATTATCTTCGATAAAAAGCTCACATTCATTCCACACCTCAAACAAATTAAACACAAATGCTTAAAATCTATGAACATCCTGATGGTCCGGTCACACCAGTGTTACGGTGCAGACAAAGAAATCCTCCTGCGTGTCTATTCTACCTTGGTGGGGTCTCAGGTTGATTATGGCAGTGTTGCGTACGGGTCGGCCAGGAAAACAGCACTGAAAATGCTGGATACAGTGCTGCACGCCGGGCTTCGCGTTGCCTCGGGGGTTTTCTGTACTAGCCCAGCGCAGAGTGTGTACGTCGAATGCAAAAAACGGTGCCTAGAACATAACGAATATACATGGATTTACTATACGATTTTAAGATCTCATCAACAAATAGTCCCCCGTTTAGGTTTGCTCTTAAAGGTGACACCTGCAACTTTTTAACACTGTCCACACTTTTAGTAATTCGCACATCTGTTTCTCTGCCTTTTTCGCACAGCGTAAGAGGGGAGGCATTGGCTCTCACCATATCCTTTTTAGACTCCTAGACGTCATCAATTACTGACATTTTGTCCCCATGGCAGCTTCAGCCTGTATCATGTGATTTGCCATTTATAAAAATAGATAAAAACAGGGTTCTGATAACTGCGATTCTGCAGCACTTATTGTCCCAGCAACATAACTTTAAATGTGCTGAATTTTGCACTGATGCCTAGAAATTTTAACGATGGTGTCGTGTGCCGCTCATGGTCCTAACTTTAATTCTTGCAGAACCATGAGCGTACACACCACTATCTTCTCAGCAGAAGCATACGGCATTTTATTGATCGCACAGCACATTCTTAAAAAACAAATTCTAAGTCAGTCATCTTTACAAAATCTTTGGGTATTACGCGTTCATTGTCATTACACAGACCCAGAAAAAAACCACATGGTCAATCTTGTTTTTGGTGCCATAATGTCTGCATATGCTAAACAATTTTGACCTAGTCTTGTGCTGGGTTCCAGGCCATGCGGTAATCGCGGGGAAGGAGACCGCGGATCGAATGGCCACCGCTGCTGCACTAACAAATACAGTGGACGTAACAACAATACCCTACACCGACTTCAGGTCACACATAAGACAACACCTTCGCATATAATGGCAAGCCGACTGGAGTACACAGACAGACAACAGTTACGCGTGGTAGAACGACACTTAGGACGACACACTACTGACTCACACAACAGTTTCATCGAAGTTGCCCTAGCTACATTACGGATAGGCCATACACACGAGACCTACTCCCATCTGCTCACTGAATATCCAAGACGCTTGTGAAGCAGGTGTAGGGAGGGCCTATCCGCAATTCATATTCGAATTACATGCGAAGCACTCCACACAAAACGCAAATACTTGTTTTCCAAAACGCGTGGCATTCCGCCGGATCCAGGCATTCAACTCCACGGTGTCTCTATTCCTTAAAAAAGGAACACAAGTTCCTTTTTTAAAGTTCCTCTATTCCTCACAAGTTCCTCTATTCCTCACAAGTTCCTCTATTCCTTTAAAAAGGAACACAAGGAACACAAGTCTTCTTCTCGATCTGTTTCGTCCACTTCAATTTGCCAGTAGCCGGTCTTTAGATCCATTGATGAGATACTTCGCGTGGCAAAGGTGGTGGTGGTCCAGGGCATCGCTTATTCGTGGCAGGGGTACACGTCCTTTTTCATGATTTTATTCAGTTGGTGGTAGTCAACGCAGAACCTTAATGTGCCATCTTATTTCTTCACGAGTACGAACGGCGGATGCCATGGGCTTTTCGATGGCTGTATAATGCGGTCGCTGAGTGATTTCGACTTGTGTCCGGACGGCTTCACCCTCGTGTGAAGACACGCTGTACGGTGACTGTCAGGTAGGTCGGGTTCCGTCTTCGGATATTCGGTGCTTCGCGAAAGGCGTCGACGTAATTTTGAGTTCGACGAAAAACACTGGCTGTAGCGACGCCGCAAAGCGAATAATTTGTTCCGTTTTTCTTACAGCAGTGCCCGATTCACGTCGAAGCGAAGCTGAAGATTGGAGGCATCATCGGGTGCGGGTTCAAAGTTGGCGACCACGATCACGTCACTTGCTTCGTGCGTTTCTTGGAGGAACGTAATTGCAGCGCCCTTGTTTAAGTCCTGGTATTCCTTGGTGAAATTAGTGACCAAAACGGGGGACTTGCTTTGCGCAAAGTGCGCGATGCCTCTTGCTACGGAGACACCACGGTCGAGATGCAAACTTCGGTCACTCGCTACGATGACGTCGACGTGCGAGACAACTTCTTCACAGTAGACGGTGATTATCAAGCTTGCGTCGGTTGGCAGGGTGATATCATCGGCGACCCTTAGTATGGTGCTGTGAGCACGGTGCTTGGCGTTCGGTTTCGGCGTCATGAATGATCGGACGAAAAAGTTATCTACTTGGTCTGCAGATCAACTAGCACCGTTGTGCGTCAAAAAG